>CM072867.1:24952500-24967500 GCA_036937835.1 Pampus argenteus | reverse complement strand
TTTTTAACCTTGGGCTCAAAGTTATATAACTTTTTTAATAATAATGAAAATACTGCTGTTCCACTGATAAGCCTTTACTAAATAAACTTCAGTAATGCTGTTTCATGTTGGAGGTACATTATGTCTGAACATCTACATCCCCTATTGGGCAGGAAGTCAATGTCTGTCTCTGTGTCTCTGTCCTCAGAGGGTCCAGGGACTCCTCAGAGGGGGGAGCAGGAGGTGATGGGGGGGTGAAGGAGGCGTCTCGCTGGCCGGAGCAGGACTGTATGCAGCTGAATCCATCGTTTAGAGGCATCGCCATCAGCTCTCTTCTCGCCATCGACATCAGTCTGTCCAAGCGTCTGAGCGTGTGCGTGCGGTCCCACGGCCCCGGAGCCCCGCTGCGCTCCATGGTGACCCTGCTGGCCCTCACCGGACACGCCCTGCCCTGGCTCTGTGGGACGCTCCTCTGCCTGTGGAGGAGCAACACGATGGCCGGACAGGAAGTCCTTGTCAACCTGCTGCTGGGTGTCTAACCTGTTACCCGTCTGTCTCTCTGTTGCAGTTACACCTGTCTAACCTGTTACCTGTCTGTTTCTGTGTTGCAGTTACACCTGTCTGTCTCTCTGCTGCAGTTACACCTGTCTAACCTGTTACCCGTCTGTCTCTCTGCTGCAGTTACACCTGTCTAACCTGTTACCTGTCTGTCTCTCTGCTGCAGTTACACCTGTCTGTCTCTCTGCTGCAGTTACACCTGTCTAACCTGTTACCTGTCTGTTTCTGTGTTGCAGTTACACCTGTCTGTCTCTCTGCTGCAGTTACACCTGTCTAACCTGTTACCCGTCTGTCTCTCTGTTGCAGTTACACCTGTCTAACCTGTTACCTGTCTGTTTCTGTGTTGCAGTTACACCTGTCTAACCTGTTACCCGTCTGTCTCTCTGTTGCAGTTACACCTGTCTAACCTGTTACCTGTCTGTTTCTGTGTTGCAGTTACACCTGTCTGTCTCTCTGCTGCAGTTACACCTGTCTAACCTGTTACCCGTCTGTCTCTCTGCTGCAGCTCTGATCCTGGATGTAATGACGGTCGCTGGAATGCAGAAGTTGTTCAAACGCAGAGGACCATGGGATTTCGCTCCAGGGTTTTTAGACATTGTTGCCATGGATACATATTCTTTCCCAGCAGCCCACGCCAGCCGAGCCGCCATGGTGTCCAAGTTCCTGCTGAACCACCTGGTGCTGGCGGTCAGTGGATTCATGATCAGTACTGTGTCGTCCTCCTGCTGCCTTTACCCTTAAGGAAGACACAGTCCATAACATGTCTATGTACATATACATGTGTATGTATGTACTGTATACTACATGATAGACGCTCACAGTAGAAACAGTAAAAGTCATCTTTATTGTTAATTTAATGTCTCTTCGTCCTCTCAGGTGCCCCTGCGGATCCTGCTCTACTTGTGGGCGCTCCTGGTGGGCATTTCCCGGGTGTTGCTGGGTAAACATCATCTGTCGGATGTCGGCTGCGGCTTCGCTCTCGGCTTCCTGCACTTCAACCTGGTGGAGTCCGTTTGGCTCGACTCTGCTACCTGCCAGACCCTCATCTCCATCGGCACGCTGCGCTGGATACCGCTGCTTTAGACCGGGTTAACTAGTCTAGTCGATATAATCTTGCTCCAGTCTGTCTGGACGCTGCTGTCCACCAGACGCTCACGTCCAGCTGCAGTTTGAAGCAGGTTGGACTGGTGCTGTTTGAATCTGCCTGCATTGCTTTCTCCTATAAATTATCTGTTCTGACCACTTTAATGGTTTTAATGGTCACTCCAACAGAGGAGCTTGAATAAAACACGTTAATCACACCGCTAATAACCTACAATAGCTTCCTCTTTTGGACTCTCCGCTCCCTCAAAGGTCAGCCCTGCGGTTCGTCACCACGGTGAAGTTTCTCACTCTGGTTTGTTGTATTTTGGACTATTTCTACTGTCAAACTAAATCTTTGATTGTTCCTAAAAATGCAAAAGAACTGTTAGCATAGTGAGTCCTGATGGACCATTGAGCTGTTCTAAAGGAACCTGTTGAAGTTTTTACCCGCTGGCGCCCTGTTTCATACTTCAGTTTGTTTAATAAAACCATCATACATGTTTCTGTTCTAACCAACCAGCAGCTTCCATGTCTTGAGGCTCCATGAAACAGAAGTCAGAGCTTCTTTACACTAGCTAGTATCGCCAATACAGATACTTTTTATGATGACTATAATGTCATGATTTAACCAGTCTGCTAAAATTGATCATCAATTACACTCTGAACAACAGATTACCTGGATATTATTGATTTGTTGGCCGAAAAGAAGCCTGATAGAGAGACAGAGAAAGTTTTCGTCTTCGTCATGCTAGTATCGATCCAATACCAATACTCACCTTGGTATCAAAAGTATTGATATTTAGATTGACACGCCCACCCCTGGAGCTGCTCAATGAAACGTTTCTGTGGTTTGATCAAAATCAACTCTGTTATTTTGTCAGTTTTAGACTAATTTATTTAGAAAAAATTCTGGTTCAGCTGCATGTGTTTAACATTTCACTTAACACACACACACACACACACACACACACACACACACACAATACGTTTATATTTCTCAAATGAAGATACTGAAAATGTGTTGTTTTGGTATCAGGACTGAAACTCAGGTATTGTGTCTGTATCAAACATTTTCAAACAGTTGTAGAAAAGATGCAGCTTCATTGTTTACGAAACAACAAAAGGAGAGAAAAGAGTATTTGACGTCTCTGTGGACGTTCGTCAGCTCCTGTGTGAACAGCTGATCGAGCATTTTAACGTGACAAAAGTTGAAACTAAGCATTGTTTAAGTTAAATAAAAACTATCTGTCAGTCTTCACCCTGTTTTTACTGATGAATAAACTCTCACAATTCATATCTAACCTTATAGATGCCTCCATGGTTCGAACTGACATAACATAACAACAACATAGATGGAAGTTGGAAAACACTTACCTATACCTATATTACTTATTATCTATAATACATACATTTAAAACATGTGAAACAAAGCAAATTTTTGCCCTGCGTCATTTGCATTAATTTAACCACTGATCAAATTTGTGCATTAACTAGAACATGGCTTGAAACTGAACTGTGGTGGAATAGAAGTACAATTACTGTACTTAAATACAGTTTCAAAGTATACTATATTGTCAAAAGTATTTGGCCACCTGCCTTGACTCACATATGAACTTAAGTGCCATCCCATTCCTAACCCATAGGGTTCAATATGATGTCGGTCCACCTTTTGCAGCTCATACAGCTTCAACTCTTCTGGGAAGGCTGTCCACAAGGTTGCAGAGTGTGTTTATTCTTCCAAAAGCACATTGGTGAGGTCACACACTGATGTTGGTAGAGAAGGCCTGGCTCTCAGTCTCGGCTCTAATTCATCCCAAAGGTGTTTTATCAGGTTCAGGTCAGGACTCTGTGCAGGCCAGTCAAGAGAACGCGTCTCCACTGCTCTAGAGTCCAGTGGTGACGTGTTTTACACCACTGCATCCGACGCTTTGCATTGGACTTGGTGATGTATGTCTGAGATGCAGCTGCTCGCCATGGAAACCAGTTCCATGAAGCTCTCTGCGTACTGTATGTGGGTGAGGAAAGTCAGTGACCTCTTTTCACTATGCTCTTCAGCATCAGCTGACCTCTCTCTGTCAGTTTATGTGGCCGACCACTCATCGGCTGAGTTACTGTTGTTCCCAAACTCTTCCATTTTCTTATAATAAAGCCGACAGTTGACTTTGGAATATTTAGGAGAGGAAATTTCACAACTGGATTTGTTGCACAGGTGGCATCCTATGACAGTTCAACACTGGAAATCACTGAGCTCCTGAGACCGAGACATTCATTCACAAATGTTTGTAGAAACAGTCTCCATGCCTAAGGGCTTGATTTTATACACCTGATCATTTGGATGAGTGGCCAAATACTTTTGGCAATATAGTGTACTTGTACTTTGAGTATTTCCATTTGATACTACTTTATACTTCTCTCTACTCCATGTCAGAGGTACATCTAGTACTTTCTACATGTCAGAGGTAAATCTAGTACTTTCTACACGTCAGAGGTACATCTAGTACTTTCTACATGTCAGAGGTAAATCTAGTACTTTCTACATGTCAGAGGTACATCTAGTACTTTCTACATGTCAGAGGTACATCTAGTACTTTCTACATGTCCGAGGTACATCTAGTACTTTCTACACGTCAGAGGTACATCTAGTACTTTCTACACGTCAGAGGTACATCTAGTACTTTCTACATGTCAGAGGTAAATCTAGTACTTTCTACACGTCAGAGGTACATCTAGTACTTTCTACACGTCAGAGGTAAATCTAGTACTTTCTACATGTCAGAGGTACATCTAGTACTTTCTACATGTCAGAGGTACATCTAGTACTTTCTACATGTCCGAGGTACATCTAGTACTTTCTACACGTCAGAGGTACATCTAGTACTTTCTACACGTCAGAGGTACATCTAGTACTTTCTACACGTCAGAGGTACATCTAGTACTTTCTACACGTCAGAGGTACATCTAGTACTTTCTACACGTCAGAGGTACATCTAGTACTTTCTACATGTCCGAGGTACATCTAGTACTTTCTACACGTCAGAGGTACATCTAGTACTTTCTACACGTCAGAGGTACATCTAGTACTTTCTACACGTCAGAGGTACATCTAGTACTTTCTACACGTCAGAGGTACATCTAGTACTTTCTACACGTCAGAGGTACATCTAGTACTTTCTACACGTCAGAGGTACATCTAGTACTTTCTACACGTCAGAGGTACATCTAGTACTTTCTACACGTCAGAGGTACATCTAGTACTTTCTACACGTCAGAGGTACATCTAGTACTTTCTACACGTCAGAGGTACATCTAGTACTTTCTACACGTCAGAGGTACATCTAGTACTTTCTACACGTCAGAGGTACATCTAGTACTTTCTACACGTCAGAGGTAAATCTAGTACTTTCTACATGTCAGAGGTACATCTAGTACTTTCTACATGTCAGAGGTAAATCTAGTACTTTCTACATGTCAGAGGTACATCTAGTACTTTGTACTCCACTACATTTATCTGACAGCTTTAGTTACTGTTCAGATGCAGATTTGACTCAATGGATAATATAAGAAGCTTTTAAAATCCAACACATTGTTAAAGATGAAACCAGTGGTTTCAACCTTTTAGTCTGTTGACGTCTTACTAAAAGCAGTGTGTAGTCGGGTCACATTTCAGATGTCTATGAGTTGTTAACAGCTCCACCAAATAGTGATTTTTACCTCTAAACTTCTCACATGGTTTCATTTCAATAAATGTTCAAATGATCCAATATTTCAGCAGAAATCAAAGATTAGAGAAAAAGTCCAAAAGCTGAAAACAGATTTGTGTATCAGAACTTTGTTTCTTCTTCTTTCCTCTCCCATTAATCATCTCACGACCCCTCAGATTTATCTGGTGACCCTTTGGAGGGCCCCGACCCCTAGGTTGGGAACCACTGGACTCAGTCACTACTGTTACTGCAGTACTTTAACTATAATACATGACCATCTTTTGTTTTACGTCATTTCACTGCTTCATGTTCTGTCTGACCACACCCCCAATGATGGAGTACACGTCTACATCACTGCAGCCTGGAGAGCAGCAGAAACACGCGTCTTCACCACAGGAAACAAGTCCAGACAGCTCATAGTCAAAAAATCTTTATTTACAAATAAAAGAAAAAATCCTTCCTCATTACAACATTATTTTTTACCAGCTAATTGTGGGATCTGGAAACACAGAAACAGTTTGAGAGACGTGATGATGATGAAAAGCTGCTGAATAATGTGTAAAAACACATTTTTATTTTGCAGTTATTAAAGGACAAGTTCACTGTGTTCATATATTTTTAAAGGAACACTCAAAGATCCATTTACTCCCTCAGCTGGTTTATTCTCACGTTTAATCCACCTATTTATTCTACTTGTTTTACTCCTTTAAATACTTTTTGTGGCTTTTATTTTACGTTCTATATCATCTAACTTTTTATTTTGTCTGATTCTCAACCCTTTTTCTTTGTCTGCATCCAAATATTCTACAAGGACTGCTGAACTTGTATTAACAGTGAACTAATATGATGAACAGACACATTAGAAAACAACGTGTCTATTCTACTAAAATATTATAAAATGGAAATTAAAATTAAAGTCCTCTCTCTTCAGGTGAACCGAACTCAGGCTCCGCCCCCTACTTGAGCACTTCCTGCAGTAAATAAAACAGCTCAATCAGCTGTTCAGTGTCAGCTGTTCAGTGGAATCGTCCCTCTACATGTAATAAGAGTTGGAAAGAGGTGGAAACAGTGAACTTGTCCTTTAAATGTTTTTTCAGAAGACGAGTGTGACTGAATATTTTTTGGTGATTTACATTATTTCTTTTTAGCAGCATTGAAGACAACAAAACTTCACTCAAGATTTTAACCTGCATGAAGACTTTAACTTGATTTGAGTCTCTTTTTTTACAGCGTGAACCGACTCCTGGAGTTGTTTTTGGTCTGAGACCGGGACACAGTGGATCGGGTCTGACTGTGTTCTGGTTCTGGTCTGTGTTGATGTGGATATCTGTACTGATCTGAGGTTCACTAACAGTCACTCTTCCACAGTTTGATAGTCTTGTCGTTTTCCAAAGCGGCAGAGGCGATGATGTTTTCTGTTGGATGACAGGCGGTGGAGATCACCACATCTAGACACAGAGACACACACACAAGGCTCAGGACCTAAAGTCAAAACATTTACTATGCAATTTAATATTACATTATTTGTGTGGATTATTTGTCTAAAAATAAATCCAGACAACTATATTGCCCACCTTTGTTGCACAAAAGTAGAAATTCATCTTCAGCTTAGAGCAGGACAACCAATATCACATCAAGTTAAAAACATTTAAATACACTATATTAGAAGCAACTCTGGAAAAAAAGTAAGTTGCTAAAAATGATTTGAAATAAATTACAATTATTTAAATGGGATTCAAAACAATATTGTTCTGTCCGTTAATGACCTGTTCTACTGATGTATGATGTGGGAAGAATGATTTTTATAGGAAAAAAGTTAGAGGTGAACATAAAGTTGTCTTATAAAGGAGTATTGCACATGTCAGAAGGTCACACCTGTGTGTCCTTGTAGCTTCTGAACGATCTCTTTGGTCTGAAGGTTCCAGATGTAAACCATGCTGTCCTCGGAGCCAGACACGATCCACTAAACACAAAGGTCAAAGGTTAAACCACCTGAGAGTAACATAACACTTAAATATGAAATAAGATTTAAATCACATTGGAGTTTTATTTATTACATTGTCCATCACTTCTGCTATATTTCAGATTAATCTCTTCATAATCTTTTAAGTGCTGTCATCATATACTGTTACATATTCATCCATGGTTAGTGGACATGTAAATGGGACTGAACTCCTACACAGAAGCACGCTGGAGTTTAACTCAAACACACACTGACCTTCCCTCCTGTGACAGAGAAGTTAGCGAAGATGCAGTACTTCTCATTCTTGTGACCGGTGTACGTCTTCAGACACTGGAAACAAGAGACAAAAGATTGAACCGCTGAGACAAAACTAAGAGAGAGAGAGACGGACGGACAGACAGACAGACAGGCAGACAGACAGACAGACAGACAGACAGACAGACAGACAGACAGACAGACAGACAGACAGACAGACAGACAGACAGACAGGCAGGCAGGCAGGCAGGCAGGCAGGCAGGCAGGCAGACAGACAGTACCTTTCCTTTGCTATAGTCCCAGAGCTTCAGTGTGCTGTAAACCAGAGAACAGGATTATCTGTATGAACACTGAAAGACTGAAACACCTGGTGGACAGTGAGCTGTTAGTTAGAGCTGTCATATCATAAATGTTTTATCTATTCAATATCTAAATAAATTGAATTTAGGAGCAAATGCTCATTTACATTATTAAAAAAAACCAAAAAAAACCCAGACCTTAAATTAAAAACTTCACACTGTGTGAACATAATGTGTACAACAGATAGTAGTAATCACTGCTGTTCAGGTGTGATACTGACTTGTCCAATGTAGCGGCCAGGATGTATTTGCCATTAGGAGAAAACTTGACAAAAGAGACTGGAGGATTGTCGTCATCTGAGGAGAGAAACAGATTACTGTCTATAGATCCGTTTATAGCGCAAACAAGCCTTTATCCATGTTTTCTATGAAACAGTAAAGACCGATTTTGTATTTAGAGGTTTTACTGACCAATCAGAGTCTTCAGACACTGTCCTGACGCTGTGTCCCAGATACGACTGCAGACAGAAAGACAGAAAATTGGTATAGTAACATTTTCCCACATGGTGAAATAGAGTTCAGACCTGTGTGTTTGCATGAGAGGGAGAATGTTTTTGTGTAGAAATCTTTTTTATGCACAATTTTTGTGCACAATTGGTGGCTGACTAAGTACATTTTTGCCCCACTGTATGTGTGTAGACGTACCAGAGGCCGTCGTAGCTGCTGGAGACGATGAGCGATCCGTCTCTGTTGAAGTGAACCTGGAAAACACAAGGACAGGGTCAGAGGTCAAGACCTGCGGCAGGTACTCAATAACACAAATTACAGTTAGACCAATGAAATGTTCTCATTGTAGACAATATTTAGAGCAGGGACGTGTCAGAGGTCAACACTTACAGCTGAGACAGGGTCAGAGTGCGCAGGCAGCGTCTTCAGACATTTCCCCGTCTTCACATCCCAGATACGAACGCTCTCATCAAACTACAGACAGAGACAGGTGGACAGACAGGCTCAATATATTGAAGGACGAAAGCAGAGTGTTTGCAAGAGATCATGAACTTGTAGAGCAGGGTACCGATCCTGACACCACCAGGTTGGACTGAGGGTTGAAGTTACAGCAGAAGACGTAGTTACTATGACCCTTCAGAGTCTTCAGACACTTCCCCTGAAGAGAAAGGCAGACAGACAGATACCTGATCAGATATCTGCTCCCATACACGTTTATTATAACAGCAGTTGTCTGTGTTTTGCAGGACACATTGAAATTTCGATAACATTTCAGTTAATTGTGCAGCCTTGTAGATACCCTGAAAAGCAGACATCAACTCACATCATCCATTTGTAGAAGCAGCACAACAAAGAACCGGTTTTGCCAATTTAACTATTTTAAAATGAATTTAACTTTATTTGAAAATACAATGCGTTGTCAGCCAGAGTTTTCTGCATGTCGTCAAGGATCGAAGCAGAATATGATCCTACATATTAGAGATTTTACACAGCAGCCGTTCAGTGGGCGTGTCTCTAACGTGTGTGTGTGTGTGTGTGTGTGTCTTACAGAGTTGTTGTCCCAGATTTTGAGTGTTTTGTCGTCAGAAGCAGAAACCAGCAGGTTGGAGTCTGAAGACCAGGAGACATCAGAGATCCCCTACACACAAACAAACACACACACACACGCACACACACACCAGTATCAGAACCAGTCTGACTGTGTTCAGACCACAATCAGGATAAGGACTGAAGTGCTCGTCTCACCAGTTTGTGTCCGACGATGGATTTCTCAAACTTGCCGTCGTACGCCCCCCAAATCTTTATCAGCTTGTCAGCAGCTGCACAGAGACGTTACCATGGTTACTGCAACATCACAGCAGTAAAGTGACACACTGGTGAGTTCAGGGACTAACATGTACTGTAACACATCTACAGTTAACCTGAGAAACATCAGACTGTAGCTCAGACATTTAAAATAATCATGTCAGCGGTGGAGACGGAAACAACTTTTTAATTTTCAGATGTTGTATATAGTATAAGTTTATCAGTAAACAAAAGCTGACTGTGCTCGTCCAGTCCTTTAACTCCCTACAACAGGTGCTGAGGAGAGACATGGCTGCAGAAGGGCTTGGAGCAGTTTCAATGTACAGCTGAGTATCATCAGCATAACAACGACGAGCAGAAGTTAGAACAATGAGTGTGTTTCTGTTATTGTGCAGTGTGTTGTTCTTACAGGAGCTGGCCAACCACTCTCCATTGGGGCTGAACTTGACAGAAGAGACGGCCTTTGTGTGTCCGGCTAACGTGAACTTCACTGTGTAATTTGGTTTGGCCGGGTTAGACTAGAAACACACACACACACACACACACACACACACACACACGTTTTCTGACATGTTATGGACCAAACAACTAATCAATAGATAATATTAAAGGGAATAGAAGTGTTACAGCAGCAAAATACAAAAACAGTGAGGTCAGCAAAAGAAACAAATGCAATTAAAGGCTAAATTATATGCAATAACTAAACAGTCTGACTGAAATATAAAAATAAACAGAATAACTAAAAATAGAGCAGTGACTATAACCATAACTGTAATATACAGAATGATGTTAATCTGCTATAAAATACTTCAGTCAGGTAGTACTAGTAGTATGAGTCAGGTAGTACTAGTAGTACTAGTCAGGTAGTACTAGTAGTACGAGTCAGGTAGTACTAGTAGTACTAGTCAGGTAGTAATGAGTCAGGTAGTACTAGTAGTATGAGTCAGGTAGTAATGAGTCAGGTAGTAATGAGTCAGGTAGTACTAGTAGTATGAGACAGGTAGTAATGAGTCAGGTAGTACTAGTAGTACTAGTCAGGTAGTAATGAGTCAGGTAGTACTAGTAGTATGAGACAGGTAGTAATGAGTCAGGTAGTACTAGTAGTACTAGTCAGGTAGTACTAGTAGTATGAGTCAGGTAGTACTAGTAGTATGAGTCAGGTAGTAATGAGTCAGGTAGTACTAGTAGTATGTGTCAGGTAGTATGAGTCAGGTAGTACTAGTAGTACTAGTCAGGTAGTATGAGTCAGGTAGTACTAGTAGTATGAGTCAGGTAGTATGAGTCAGGTAGTACTAGTAGTACTAGTCAGGTAGTAATGAGTCAGGTAGTACTAGTAGTACTAGTCAGGTAGTAATGAGTCAGGTAGTACTAGTAGTACTAGTCAGGTAGTAAGGTGTATAATCATGTTACAGTACATGCAGACAGAACTTTGTGATGGGTAATGTTAAACAGGTGAGTGGAAACCTCACCTGACAGGCACAAATAACCAATTAATGAAAAAATAATCAGCAAATTAAACAATTATTAAAATATCGTTAGTTGTAGCTTTAGTTACACATTTCATTAATTAATAAAAAAAAGTCACAATGAGTGTTTGCAGAGCTGATACGGGATATAAATCACTAGAGAAGCACTGATCAGTCTGTGTGTAGTCCGAGAGCTAGCCGTTAGCTGGCGGGCCACCAGAACCGGACACCGGCTGTCCCGGTGTCAGGAGCACCGTCAGTCCGGCTGACTCACCTTGCTGCTGGATCCTGACGAGGAAGAAGACTGTTTGATGTTGTCTGTCTCTGGTTTCTTCTCCTCTGTCGCCATGTTGTCCAGCGTTAGCCTCCGTTTCAGCCTTTCAGTTCTGGCTTGAGGTAGCCTCTGTTAGCTTCAGCTAGCCGGCTTTGTTTTGTTTGTATACAGACAGTGAGGTAACTGTGGCCTCTACAGGCAGTCAGCGCAGGTTCCGAGTCAGAACCGGCACCGTGTGACCGACCTGCAGCTGGTCTGGGAGGACTGACTGGACCGTTACAGTAGCGGACAGAACCTGTTAGCGGTTAGCTGAATTAGCTACAAAATCAGCTCGTAGCCACTAGTGCGCATGACTGACTTACAGTTTCCATTCATACGGCGAGTGATGAAGGTCAAAAGAAAAACGCACATTCTCACAAACCTTCAACTTTATTCTCTAAATAGATTTCTAGATGTAAATTAAAACAATTATGATTATGTGCTTTATTCAACATTTTATTGTATTATTTTTGTCCATCGTGACATCACTGTAGTGAAAGCTGTTTGTCTGTTTCACATTACGTTTCTATTTTACAGCTAGAGAATTGAAATAGAGCTTAATATATAACATATGTAACATATACAATTATCGACTAATAATATTTATTAATCTGCACCACTTTATTATTTTTATTTTGTCCTCCTGCTGTGTATTAATTTGTTTTCATTGAATGTAAAAAAAGATGTATGAAACAATGTTTTATTTGTTTATTATAGGTCATAACTTTATTCTCTGGCGCCTTGTTTCCTCTTTCTGTTCTTCACACGTGTTTATATGTTACTGCTGTTTGACTCTGACTGTTGTCAATGAAGTTGGAAACAGAAATGTCAAGTATTAAATAAACTTAGAAATACTTTATTCAATTTCACATTCCAGACAAAGTGTTATTTTATAAGATGAATTCAGACAGTAGTGTAGAATCATTTTATTAGGGAGATTCTACATACATTAATATAAAGATATAAATAAAAATGATATAAAACACAGCCAAAGGTGAGGAGCTATGTAGCTAGCTTAACCTTTAACTAATGTTTGCATGTTCACTTAAAACAGCTCTCAGAAGGTTATTAGTGTGCAGTATTATAATATAATATCAACATGTATCAGAAACTGAGCAGCTCTTCTGCAGATAAATCACAATACATCATTAATTTATTTAAAAACATGCAGACTAGGCTTTACCTATGTCTGGTGAAACATATACTGTATATTGTACTGTTCCTGTTAAATAAATAAAATAAAAATAAAATAAATAAAAATCTGCAATATAAGATAAAAAATTTAATTCAAACACAACCAGAAAATGCAGTAAGGGTGATGAAAATCAGTATCAGGTGTAGGAATAAGGAGGAATTAACGGAGACAGAAGTGAAAACAGCAGAAAATGAAACCAGCAGCTGATGAAGACAACAATTACTGACCCCGCCCACTGCCACCCACTGTTACACAGTGACCAATCACAGCAGGCTACTGAGACACCAGGAAGCTCTACGTGCTGGCAGTGACGAGACGTCCCACACCCGCGGGTCAGGACCAGGCCCAGAGAATCTACAGAGAGGGACAGGTGTCAGTCTTTGTCTGGTTTAGTGTTCACATCCAGAGTGGGGTTTGGTTACTATGATGTAGAAATAATGAGAGGAGCAGAAGATGCATGCTAACCGCTGAATGTGGTAATGCAGTATCGGAGTTTGAATCCTCGCTCTGTTCCACTGCAGTTGATGACCTCCGGTTTGCTGCATCCCAGCTCCACATAGCCCCGCCCCTGACCATGCCCACCATTTACATTACAACCAAAACACTGCAGACAGCCTCCTGACACACACACACACACATACAGTACAAAGGTTGTGAGGTTGTGATATGTAGCACCTGCACATGCTCAGTGGCGTCTGCCTCACACAGAACTACTCACCTGAGACTGAAAACATGATCTAAACAAACTAACGTGACCAAACTCTTCATGAAGAAGGAACATGTGACCCAGTGAAGCGCTGTGACTCACTGACGTATTTTTAAATGTTTATGGACAACAACAGAGTCTACAGCCTCTGCAGATTATCCTGCCTACTTTGCTGTTTGTCAGAGCATCTCAGCCTCAGTTCCTGGTGCTTTTTCATGTGATCGATTGGCGACCAAACTGAGCCGGTTTATGGATGAGTTTGATCAGCGCTTCACTGACTTCAGAGCACAGACCCGAGGGCTTTGCCATCTTTCACCACCGACTTCTTCAATGCACCCCATCACCTTCAGATGGAGTTAATTCAGATTCAAAGTGATAGTGGTCTGAGAGCAAAGTTCCAGGATTCTGCAGTTGAGGACTTTTACCATCAACCGCCTGCTGGTTTGATGCCACAGTTTTGACTTCATGGCACCCACGTTTTGTCCATGTGTGGGAGCACTTATCTGTGCAAGCAGATGTTTTCAATCATGAATCTAAACAAGACCAAGAACAGATCATGCATCACTGATGATGACAACCTCCACACTGTTTTGCTGATTGCCACAGCATAAGACCTAAAATCAAACATGACACAGCGGTGGCAGACATCCAGCCAGAAAGCACATAGAACTATTAAAAATCTACTGTAATAAAATCTATTTTAACCATAAGAATAAGAATAGTTAACTGTGTTAGTACAATTTAATGATCGTATATGCAATTTGTTTTGTGTTTATTATTTTCAGATAACGATCAATCAATGAGGGTGGTGTGTGAGAGGAGATCTATTTGGTGTGTTGAAGCAGAGGCAGCATCTCTTCATCAACTTCATGTAAAACTTGGATGTATGCCCTCCAGAGAACCAGTTAAAAAAAAACAGTGGTATCCATGTTTATGTAATTGTGACAGGATCCAGGTATCTGATCAAACACGTCACAAAGAGTTTAATGTGGAAGATTTGATTCCACTCATTTGGCTTCGTACAGGCTAAGCTTTAGAACAAGGACCTTGGATTTAGTCTCACTCTGGACTGTGAAGAGCTGCCTGCTTTCCCACAGGCTGCATGAAGCATGGTGAGACCTTTACAGTTAGAATGCTATGTAAAGGTCAAAGGTCAGCGCTGTGCAGCCTGCAGCTGTTAGCTGTTTCTGCTAACACTGAATAACATTAACATTTAGACTGAGAACACAGAAACAAATAAGAAACAGCACGAAGCATCAGTCCGTGTCCCTCTCACACAGCTGTGTTCAATAATGTTATTGATCAGTTATATTAACGTGGACAGAGCAGCTTTGTATATGTCCTGAACACTGTCTGAAAATCAAACATCACATACATCAAAATGTTTTAAACAAAGCTTAAAAGTAAAGGAATCCAGAGCATTAAGAAGAATCTGGATTGGCCGTCTCTCTGGTGTCTTACCTGGCAGGCAGGTGAGGGACAGAGCACTGAGACAGACAAGAAGCAGCTGAGAGGACAACATAATGACTCAGACTGAACACACCAAACTCACTCTGCAGACTCCCTCTGTTTACAGCTCACTGACCAAAACAGGCTCTTCCTGTAATAAAGCCAGTCTGAACCAGCTTTATTTCATGAAACACAGGCAACGCAGAGCTGTGACTACCCTG
>CM072867.1:24915000-24917500 GCA_036937835.1 Pampus argenteus | reverse complement strand
CGTGAAGCGTTCCTCATTTCTTTCATTAAAATTTCAATTAAAGTTGCAACGTTTTAGAGAAAACAAACAGCGTGCAGCTGTCTGCGGCAGTACTGCAGTAGAGTACTCTATACACTAGAGTGCGTGCAGACGGACTCTTTTCATGGGGATTATGAACAAATACAGCATGTATTGTGTTATTTGTTGCAGTGGTTAAGAAAATAGCACACATTGCCCAAGCTTTCTGGAGAATGCGGGCATTGATCCCGCTACCTCTCACATGCGAAGCGAGCGCTCTACCACTTGAGCTAATTCCCCTCTGCAGAAAGACCTGTGAAGCCCTCACTCGCAGCCCATTCGTCCACGTGTCTCCCTCCCCCAGCCTGTCCTGGTGCTTCTCTGGCTACAGACTACCAGCACCACCTCAGGGTCTCTGGTTGGCGGTGTGGCGTCAGAGTCAGTCCTTTGTTCCCGTGTCTTCAACCCTCCAATCATCTTTGTCTGATATCACCCTGCTTTACCTGACTATCCCACAATGCATCTGTCCATCTCCCAGGGTCGTACTAATGTTCACTTTGCCGAGTCTGCCTCCGGCCCGTCAGTGAGACGGTTCCGGCACAGACGCCTTTATATGTCTGTAAGGATCCCAGTGCGCTTGTGTTACTCCGGTAGCACATATACTAAAATTGGAACGATACAGAGAAGATTAGCATGGCCCCTGCGCAAGGATGACACGCAAATTCGTGAAGCGTTCCTCATTTCTTTCATAAAAATTTCAATTAAAGTTGCAACGTTATAGAGAAAACAAACAGCGTGCAGCTGCCTGCGGCAGTACTGCAGTAGGTTACTCTATACACTAGAGTGCGTGCAGACGGACTATTTTCATGGGGATTATGAACAAATACAGCATGTATTGTGTTATTTGTTGCAGTGGTCAAGAAAATGGTACATATATACAGTGCCAAAGTCTTCTGGAGAATGCAGGCATTGATCCCGCTACCTCTCACATGCTAAGCGAGCGCTCTACCATTTGAGCTAATTCCCCTCTCCAGAAAGTCCTGTGAAGCTCTCACTCGCAGCCCATTCGTCCACGTGTCTCCCTCTCCCAGCCTGTCCTGGTGCTTCTCTGGCTACAGACTACCAGCACCACCTCAGGGTCTCTGGTTGGGGGTGTGGCGTCAGAGTCAGTCCTTTGTTCCCGTGTCTTCAACCCTCCAATCATCTTTGTCTGATATCACCCTGCTTTACCTGACTCTCCCACAATGCATCTGTCCATCTCCCAGGGTCGTACTAATGCTCACTTTGCCGAGTCTTCCTCCGGCCCGTCAGTGAGACGGCTCCGGCACAGACGCCTTTATATGTCTGTAAGTATCCCAGTGCGCTTGTGTTACTCCGGTAGCACATATACTAAAATTGGAACGATACAGAGAAGATTAGCATGGCCCCTGCGCAAGGATGACACGCAAATTCGTGAAGCGTTCCTCATTTCTTTCATAAAAATTTCAATTAAAGTTGCAACGTTATAGAGAAAACAAACAGCGTGCAGCTGCCTGCGGCAGTACTGCAGTAGAGTACTCTATACACTAGAGTGCGTGCAGACGGACTATTTTCATGGGGATTATGAACAAATACAGCATGTATTGTGTTATTTGTTGCAGTGGTTAAGAAAATAGCACACATTGCCCAAGCTTTCTGGAGAATGCGGGCATTGATCCCGCTACCTCTCACATGCAAAGCGAGCGCTCTACCATTTGAGCTAATTCCCCTCTCCAGAAAGTCCTGTGTAGCTCTCATTCGCAGCCCATTCGTCCACGTGTCTCCCTCCCCCAGCCTGTCCTGGTGCTTCTCTGGCTACAGACTACCAGCACCACCTCAGGGTCTCTGGTTGGGGGTGTGGCGTCAGAGTCAGTCCTTTGTTCCCGTGTCTTCAACCCTCCAATCATCTTTGTCTGATATCACCCTGCTTTACCTGACTATCCCACAATGCATCTGTCCATCTCCCAGGGTCGTACTAATGCTCACTTTGCCGAGTCTGCCTCCGGCCCGTCAGTGAGACGGCTCCGGCACAGACGCCTTTATATGTCTGTAAGGATCCCAGTGCGCTTGTGTTACTCCGGTAGCACATATACTAAAATTGGAACGATACAGAGAAGATTAGCATGGCCCCTGCGCAAGGATGACACGCAAATTCGTGAAGCGTTCCTCATTTCTTTCATAAAAATTTCAATTAAAGTTGCAACGTTATAGAGAAAACAAACAGCGTGCAGCTGTCTGCGGCAGTACTGCAGTAGAGTACTCTATACACTAGAGTGCGTGCAGTCGGACTATTTTCATGGGGATTATGAACAAATACAGCATGTATTGTGTTATTTGTTGCAGTGGTCAAGAAAATGGTACATATATACAGTGCCAAAGTCTTCTGGAGAATGCGGGCATTGATCCCGCTACCTCTCACATGCTAAGCGAGCGCTCTACCATTTGAGCTAATTCCCCTCTCCAGAAAGTCCTGTGAAGCTCTCAC
>CM072867.1:24902500-24905000 GCA_036937835.1 Pampus argenteus | reverse complement strand
CCTGACTCTCCCACAATGCATCTGTCCATCTCCCAGGGTCGTACTAATGCTCACTTTGCCGAGTCTTCCTCCGGCCCGTCAGTGAGACGGTTCCGGCACAGACGCCTTTATATGTCTGTAAGGATCCCAGTGCGCTTGTGTTACTCCGGTAGCACATATACTAAAATTGGAACGATACAGAGAAGATTAGCATGGCCCCTGCGCAAGGATGACACGCAAATTCGTGAAGCGTTCCTCATTTCTTTCATAAAAATTTCAATTAAAGTTGCAACGTTATAGAGAAAACAAACAGCGTGCAGCTGCCTGCGGCAGTACTGCAGTAGAGTACTCTATACACTAGAGTGCGTGCAGACGGACTATTTTCATGGGGATTATGAACAAATACAGCATGTATTGTGTTATTTGTTGCAGTGGTTAAGAAAATAGCACACATTGCCCAAGCTTTCTGGAGAATGCGGGCATTGATCCCGCTACCTCTCACATGCAAAGCGAGCGCTCTACCATTTGAGCTAATTCCCCTCTCCAGAAAGTCCTGTGTAGCTCTCATTCGCAGCCCATTCGTCCACGTGTCTCCCTCCCCCAGCCTGTCCTGGTGCTTCTCTGGCTACAGACTACCAGCACCACCTCAGGGTCTCTGGTTGGGGGTGTGGCGTCAGAGTCAGTCCTTTGTTCCCGTGTCTTCAACCCTCCAATCATCTTTGTCTGATATCACCCTGCTTTACCTGACTTTCCCACAATGCATCTGTCCATCTCCCAGGGTCGTACTAATGCTCACTTTGCCGAGTCTGCCTCCGGCCCGTCAGTGAGACGGCTCCGGCACAGACGCCTTTATATGTCTGTAAGGATCCCAGTGCGCTTGTGTTACTCCGGTAGCACATATACTAAAATTGGAACGATACAGAGAAGATTAGCATGGCCCCTGCGCAAGGATGACACGCAAATTCGTGAAGCGTTCCTCATTTCTTTCATAAAAATTTCAATTAAAGTTGCAACGTTATAGAGAAAACAAACAGCGTGCAGCTGTCTGCGGCAGTACTGCAGTAGAGTACTCTATACACTAGAGTGCGTGCAGTCGGACTATTTTCATGGGGATTATGAACAAATACAGCATGTATTGTGTTATTTGTTGCAGTGGTCAAGAAAATGGTACATATATACAGTGCCAAAGTCTTCTGGAGAATGCGGGCATTGATCCCGCTACCTCTCACATGCTAAGCGAGCGCTCTACCATTTGAGCTAATTCCCCTCTCCAGAAAGTCCTGTGAAGCTCTCACTCACAGCGCATTCCTCCACGTGTTCCTCCACATATACTAAAATTGGAACGATACAGAGAAGATTAGCATGGCCCCTGCGCAAGGATGACACGCAAATTCGTGAAGCGTTCCTCATTTCTTTCATTAAAATTTCAATTAAAGTTGCAACGTTTTAGAGAAAACAAACAGCGTGCAGCTGTCTGCGGCAGTACTGCAGTAGAGTACTCTATACACTAGAGTGCGTGCAGACGGACTCTTTTCATGGGGATTATGAACAAATACAGCATGTATTGTGTTATTTGTTGCAGTGGTTAAGAAAATAGCACACATTGCCCAAGCTTTCTGGAGAATGCGGGCATTGATCCCGCTACCTCTCACATGCGAAGCGAGCGCTCTACCACTTGAGCTAATTCCCCTCTGCAGAAAGACCTGTGAAGCCCTCACTCGCAGCCCATTCGTCCACGTGTCTCCCTCCCCCAGCCTGTCCTGGTGCTTCTCTGGCTACAGACTACCAGCACCACCTCAGGGTCTCTGGTTGGCGGTGTGGCGTCAGAGTCAGTCCTTTGTTCCCGTGTCTTCAACCCTCCAATCATCTTTGTCTGATATCACCCTGCTTTACCTGACTATCCCACAATGCATCTGTCCATCTCCCAGGGTCGTACTAATGCTCACTTTGCCGAGTCTGCCTCCGGCCCGTCAGTGAGACGGCTCCGGCACAGACGCCTTTATATGTCTGTAAGGATCCCAGTGCGCTTGTGTTACTCCGGTAGCACATATACTAAAATTGGAACGATACAGAGAAGATTAGCATGGCCCCTGCGCAAGGATGACACGCAAATTCGTGAAGCGTTCCTCATTTCTTTCATAAAAATTTCAATTAAAGTTGCAACGTTATAGAGAAAACAAACAGCGTGCAGCTGTCTGCGGCACTACTGCAGTAGAGTACTCTATACACTAGAGTGCGTGCAGACGGACTATTTTCATGGGGATTATGAACAAATACAGCATGTATTGTGTTATTTGTTGCAGTGGTCAAGAAAATGGTACATATATACAGTGCCAAAGTCTTCTGGAGAATGCGGGCATTGATCCCGCTACCTCTCACATGCTAAGCGAGCGCTCTACCATTTGAGCTAATTCCCCTCTCCTGAAAGTCCTGTGAAGCTCTCACTCGCAGCCCATTCGTCCACGTGTCTCCCTCCCCCAGCCTGTCCTGGTGCTTCTCTAGCTACAGACTACCAGCACCA
>CM072867.1:24870000-24872500 GCA_036937835.1 Pampus argenteus | reverse complement strand
GGTAGCACATATACTAAAATTGGAACGATACAGAGAAGATTAGCATGGCCCCTGCGCAAGGATGACACGCAAATTCGTGAAGCGTTCCTCATTTCTTTCATAAAAATTTCAATTAAAGTTGCAACGTTATAGAGAAAAAAAACAACGTGCAGCTGTCTGCGGCAGTACTGCAGTAGAGTACTCTATACACTAGAGTGCGTGCAGACGGACTATTTTCATGGGGATTATGAACAAATACAGCATGTATTGTGTTATTTGTTGCAGTGGTCAAGAAAATGGTACATATATACAGTGCCAAAGTCTTCTGGAGAATGCGGGCATTGATCCCGCTACCTCTCACATGCGAAGCGAGCGCTCTACCACTTGAGCTAATTCCCCTCTCCAGAAAGTCCTGTGAAGCTCTCACTCGCAGCCCATTCGTCCACGTGTCTCCCTCCCCCAGCCTGTCCTGGTGCTTCTCTGGCTACAGACTACCAGCGCCACCTCAGGGTCTCTGGTTGGGGGTGTGGCGTCAGAGTCAGTCCTTTGTTCCCGTGTCTTCAACCCTTCAATCACCTTTGTCTGATATCACCCTGCTTTACCTGACTCTCCCACAATGCATCTGTCCATCTCCCAGGGTCGTACTAATGCTCACTTTGCCGAGTCTGCCTCCGGCCCGTCAGTGAGACGGCTCCGGCACAGACGTCTTTATATGTCTGTAAGGATCCCAGTGCGCTTGTGTTACTCTGGTAGCACATATACTAAAATTGGAACGATACAGAGAAGATTAGCATGGCCCCTGCGCAAGGATGACACGCAAATTCGTGAAGCGTTCCTCATTTCTTTCATAAAGATTTCAATTAAAGTTGCACCGTTTTAGAGAAAACAAACAGCGTGCAGCTGTCTGCGGCAGTACTGCAGTAGAGTACTCTATACACTAGAGTGCGTGCAGACGGACTATTTTCATGGGGATTATGAACAAATACAGCATGTATTGTGTTATTTGTTGCAGTGGTTAAGAAAATAGCACACATTGCCCAAGCTTTCTGGAGAATGCGGGCATTGATCCCGCTACCTCTCACATGCAAAGCGAGCACTCTACCACTTGAGCTAATTCCCCTCTGCAGAAAGTCCTGTGAAGCTCTTACTCGCAGCCCATTCGTCCACGTGTCTCCCTCCCCCAGCCTGTCCTGGTGCTTCTCTGGCTACAGACTACCAGCACCACCTCAGGGTCTCTGGTTGGGGGTGTGGCGTCAGAGTCAGTCCTTTGTTCCCGTGTCTTCAACCCTCCAATCATCTTTGTCTGATATCACCCTGCTTTACCTGACTCTCCCACAATGCATCTGTCCATCTCCCAGGGTCGTACTAATGCTCACTTTGCCGAGTCTGCCTCCGGCCCGTCAGTGAGACGGCTCCGGCACAGACGCCTTTATATGTCTGTAAGGATCCCAGTGCGCTTGTGTTACTCCGGTAGCACATATACTAAAATTGGAACGATACAGAGAAGATTAGCATGGCCCCTGCGCAAGGATGACACGCAAATTCGTGAAGCGTTCCTCATTTCTTTCATAAAGATTTCAATTAAAGTTGCAACTTTATAGAGAAAACAAACAGCGTGCAGCTGTCTGCGGCAGTACTGCAGTAGAGTACTCTATACACTTGACTGCGTGCAGACGGACTATTTTCATAGAGATTATGAACAAATACAGCATGTATTGTGTTATTTGTTGCAGTGGTCAAGAAAATGGTACATATATACAGTGCCAAAGTCTTCTGGAGAATGCGGGCATTGATCCCGCTACCTCTCACATGCTAAGCGAGCGCTCTACCATTTGAGCTAATTCCCCTCTCCAGAAAGTCCTGTGAAGCTCTCACTCACAGCGCATTCCTCCACGTGTTCCTCCACATATACTAAAATTGGAACGATACAGAGAAGATTAGCATGGCCCCTGCGCAAGGATGACACACAAATTCATGAAGCGTTCCTCATTTCTTTCATTAAAATTTCAATTAAAGTTGCAACGTTTTAGAGAAAACAAACAGCGTGCAGCTGTCTGCGGCAGTACTGCAGTAGAGTACTCTATACACTAGAGTGCGTGCAGACGGACTATTTTCATGGGGATTATGAACAAATACAGCATGTATTGTGTTATTTGTTGCAGTGGTTAAGAAAATAGCACACATTGCCCAAGATTTCTGGAGAATGCGGGCATTGATCCCGCTACCTCTCACATGCGAAGCGAGCGCTCTACCACTTGAGCTAATTCCCCTCTGCAGAAAGACCTGTGAAGCCCTCACTCGCAGCCCATTCGTCCACGTGTCTCCCTCCCCCAGCCTGTCCTGGTGCTTCTCTGGCTACAGACTACCAGCACCACCTCAGGGTCTCTGGTTGGCGGTGTGGCGTCAGAGTCAGTCCTTTGTTCCCGTGTCTTCAACCCTCCAATCATCTTTGTCTGATATCACCCTGCTTTACCTGACTATCCCACAATGCATCTGTCCATCTCCCAGGGTCGTACTAATG
>CM072867.1:24850000-24855000 GCA_036937835.1 Pampus argenteus | reverse complement strand
TACTAAAATTGGAACGATACAGAGAAGATTAGCATGGCCCCTGCGCAAGGATGACACGCAAATTCGTGAAGCGTTCCTCATTTCTTTCATTAAAATTTCAATTAAAGTTGCAACGTTTTAGAGAAAACAAACAGCGTGCAGCTGTCTGCGGCAGTACTGCAGTAGAGTACTCTATACACTAGAGTGCGTGCAGACGGACTCTTTTCATGGGGATTATGAACAAATACAGCATGTATTGTGTTATTTGTTGCAGTGGTTAAGAAAATAGCACACATTGCCCAAGCTTTCTGGAGAATGCGGGCATTGATCCCGCTACCTCTCACATGCGAAGCGAGCGCTCTACCACTTGAGCTAATTCCCCTCTGCAGAAAGACCTGTGAAGCCCTCACTCGCAGCCCATTCGTCCACGTGTCTCCCTCCCCCAGCCTGTCCTGGTGCTTCTCTGGCTACAGACTACCAGCACCACCTCAGGGTCTCTGGTTGGCGGTGTGGCGTCAGAGTCAGTCCTTTGTTCCCGTGTCTTCAACCCTCCAATCATCTTTGTCTGATATCACCCTGCTTTACCTGACTATCCCACAATGCATCTGTCCATCTCCCAGGGTCGTACTAATGTTCACTTTGCCGAGTCTGCCTCCGGCCCGTCAGTGAGTCGGTTCCGGCACAGACGCCTTTATATGTCTGTAAGGATCCCAGTGCGCTTGTGTTACTCCGGTAGCACATATACTAAAATTGGAACGATACAGAGAAGATTAGCATGGCCCCTGCGCAAGGATGACACGCAAATTCGTGAAGCGTTCCTCATTTCTTTCATAAAAATTTCAATTAAAGTTGCAACGTTATAGAGAAAACAAACAGCGTGCAGCTGCCTGCGGCAGTACTGCAGTAGGTTACTCTATACACTAGAGTGCGTGCAGACGGACTATTTTCATGGGGATTATGAACAAATACAGCATGTATTGTGTTATTTGTTGCAGTGGTCAAGAAAATGGTACATATATACAGTGCCAAAGTCTTCTGGAGAATGCAGGCATTGATCCCGCTACCTCTCACATGCTAAGCGAGCGCTCTACCATTTGAGCTAATTCCCCTCTCCAGAAAGTCCTGTGAAGCTCTCACTCGCAGCCCATTCGTCCACGTGTCTCCCTCTCCCAGCCTGTCCTGGTGCTTCTCTGGCTACAGACTACCAGCACCACCTCAGGGTCTCTGGTTGGGGGTGTGGCGTCAGAGTCAGTCCTTTGTTCCCGTGTCTTCAACCCTCCAATCATCTTTGTCTGATATCACCCTGCTTTACCTGACTCTCCCACAATGCATCTGTCCATCTCCCAGGGTCGTACTAATGCTCACTTTGCCGAGTCTTCCTCCGGCCCGTCAGTGAGACGGTTCCGGCACAGACGCCTTTATATGTCTGTAAGGATCCCAGTGCGCTTGTGTTACTCCGGTAGCACATATACTAAAATTGGAACGATACAGAGAAGATTAGCATGGCCCCTGCGCAAGGATGACACGCAAATTCGTGAAGCGTTCCTCATTTCTTTCATAAAAATTTCAATTAAAGTTGCAACGTTATAGAGAAAACAAACAGCGTGCAGCTGCCTGCGGCAGTACTGCAGTAGGTTACTCTATACACTAGAGTGCGTGCAGACGGACTATTTTCATGGGGATTATGAACAAATACAGCATGTATTGTGTTATTTGTTGCAGTGGTCAAGAAAATGGTACATATATACAGTGCCAAAGTCTTCTGGAGAATGCAGGCATTGATCCCGCTACCTCTCACATGCTAAGCGAGCGCTCTACCATTTGAGCTAATTCCCCTCTCCAGAAAGTCCTGTGAAGCTCTCACTCGCAGCCCATTCGTCCACGTGTCTCCCTCTCCCAGCCTGTCCTGGTGCTTCTCTGGCTACAGACTACCAGCACCACCTCAGGGTCTCTGGTTGGGGGTGTGGCGTCAGAGTCAGTCCTTTGTTCCCGTGTCTTCAACCCTCCAATCATCTTTGTCTGATATCACCCTGCTTTACCTGACTCTCCCACAATGCATCTGTCCATCTCCCAGGGTCGTACTAATGCTCACTTTGCCGAGTCTTCCTCCGGCCCGTCAGTGAGACGGCTCCGGCACAGACGCCTTTATATGTCTGTAAGTATCCCAGTGCGCTTGTGTTACTCCGGTAGCACATATACTAAAATTGGAACGATACAGAGAAGATTAGCATGGCCCCTGCGCAAGGATGACACGCAAATTCGTGAAGCGTTCCTCATTTCTTTCATAAAAATTTCAATTAAAGTTGCAACGTTATAGAGAAAACAAACAGCGTGCAGCTGCCTGCGGCAGTACTGCAGTAGAGTACTCTATACACTAGAGTGCGTGCAGACGGACTATTTTCATGGGGATTATGAACAAATACAGCATGTATTGTGTTATTTGTTGCAGTGGTTAAGAAAATAGCACACATTGCCCAAGCTTTCTGGAGAATGCGGGCATTGATCCCGCTACCTCTCACATGCAAAGCGAGCGCTCTACCATTTGAGCTAATTCCCCTCTCCAGAAAGTCCTGTGTAGCTCTCATTCGCAGCCCATTCGTCCACGTGTCTCCCTCCCCCAGCCTGTCCTGGTGCTTCTCTGGCTACAGACTACCAGCACCACCTCAGGGTCTCTGGTTGGGGGTGTGGCGTCAGAGTCAGTCCTTTGTTCCCGTGTCTTCAACCCTCCAATCATCTTTGTCTGATATCACCCTGCTTTACCTGACTATCCCACAATGCATCTGTCCATCTCCCAGGGTCGTACTAATGTTCACTTTGCCGAGTCTGCCTCCGGCCCGTCAGTGAGACGGTTCCGGCACAGACACCTTTATATGTCTGTAAGGATCCCAGTGCGCTTGTGTTACTCCGGTAGCACATATACTAAAATTGGAACGATACAGAGAAGATTAGCATGGCCCCTGCGCAAGGATGACACGCAAATTCGTGAAGCGTTCCTCATTTCTTTCATAAAAATTTCAATTAAAGTTGCAACGTTATAGAGAAAACAAACAGCGTGCAGCTGCCTGCGGCAGTACTGCAGTAGAGTACTCTATACACTAGAGTGCGTGCAGACGGACTATTTTCATGGGGATTATGAACAAATACAGCATGTATTGTGTTATTTGTTGCAGTGGTTAAGAAAATAGCACACATTGCCCAAGCTTTCTGGAGAATGCGGGCATTGATCCCGCTACCTCTCACATGCAAAGCGAGCGCTCTACCATTTGAGCTAATTCCCCTCTCCAGAAAGTCCTGTGTAGCTCTCATTCGCAGCCCATTCGTCCACGTGTCTCCCTCCCCCAGCCTGTCCTGGTGCTTCTCTGGCTACAGACTACCAGCACCACCTCAGGGTCTCTGGTTGGGGGTGTGGCGTCAGAGTCAGTCCTTTGTTCCCGTGTCTTCAACCCTCCAATCATCTTTGTCTGATATCACCCTGCTTTACCTGACTTTCCCACAATGCATCTGTCCATCTCCCAGGGTCGTACTAATGCTCACTTTGCCGAGTCTGCCTCCGGCCCGTCAGTGAGACGGCTCCGGCACAGACGCCTTTATATGTCTGTAAGGATCCCAGTGCGCTTGTGTTACTCCGGTAGCACATATACTAAAATTGGAACGATACAGAGAAGATTAGCATGGCCCCTGCGCAAGGATGACACGCAAATTCGTGAAGCGTTCCTCATTTCTTTCATAAAAATTTCAATTAAAGTTGCAACGTTATAGAGAAAACAAACAGCGTGCAGCTCTCTGCGGCACTACTGCAGTAGAGTACTCTATACACTAGAGTGCGTGCAGACGGACTATTTTCATGGGGATTATGAACAAATACAGCATGTATTGTGTTATTTGTTGCAGTGGTCAAGAAAATGGTACATATATACAGTGCCAAAGTCTTCTGGAGAATGCGGGCATTGATCCCGCTACCTCTCACATGCTAAGCGAGCGCTCTACCATTTGAGCTAATTCCCCTCTCCAGAAAGTCCTGTGAAGCTCTCACTCACAGCGCATTCCTCCACGTGTTCCTTCACATATACTAAAATTGGAACGATACAGAGAAGATTAGCATGGCCCCTGCGCAAGGATGACACGCAAATTCGTGAAGCGTTCCTCATTTCTTTCATTAAAATTTCAATTAAAGTTGCAACGTTTTAGAGAAAACAAACAGCGTGCAGCTGTCTGCGGCAGTACTGCAGTAGAGTACTCTATACACTAGAGTGCGTGCAGACGGACTCTTTTCATGGGGATTATGAACAAATACAGCATGTATTGTGTTATTTGTTGCAGTGGTCAAGAAAATGGTACATATATACAGTGCCAAAGTCTTCTGGAGAATGCGGGCATTGATCCCGCTACCTCTCACATGCTAAGCGAGCGCTCTACCATTTGAGCTAATTCCCCTCTCCAGAAAGTCCTGTGAAGCTCTCACTCACAGCGCATTCCTCCACGTGTTCCTCCACATATACTAAAATTGGAACGATACAGAGAAGATTAGCATGGCCCCTGCGCAAGGATGACACGCAAATTCGTGAAGCGTTCCTCATTTCTTTCATAAAAATTTCAATTAAAGTTGCAACGTTATAGAGAAAACAAACAGCGTGCAGCTGCCTGCGGCAGTACTGCAGTAGAGTACTCTATACACTAGAGTGCGTGCAGACGGACTATTTTCATGGGGATTATGAACAAATACAGCATGTATTGTGTTATTTGTTGCAGTGGTTAAGAAAATAGCACACATTGCCCAAGCTTTCTGGAGAATGCGGGCATTGATCCCGCTACCTCTCACATGCAAAGCGAGCGCTCTACCATTTGAGCTAATTCCCCTCTCCAGAAAGTCCTGTGTAGCTCTCATTCGCAGCCCATTCGTCCACGTGTCTCCCTCCCCCAGCCTGTCCTGGTGCTTCTCTGGCTACAGACTACCAGCACCACCTCAGGGTCTCTGGTTGGGGGTGTGGCGTCAGAGTCAGTCCTTTGTTCCCGTGTCTTCA
>CM072867.1:24827500-24832500 GCA_036937835.1 Pampus argenteus | reverse complement strand
GTATTGTGTTATTTGTTGCAGTGGTCAAGAAAATGGTACATATATACAGTGCCAAAGTCTTCTGGAGAATGCGGGCATTGATCCCGCTACCTCTCACATGCTAAGCGAGCGCTCTACCATTTGAGCTAATTCCCCTCTCCAGAAAGTCCTGTGAAGCTCTCACTCACAGCGCATTCGTCCACGTGTCTCCCTCTCCCAGCCTGTCCTGGTGCTTCTCTGGCTACAGACTACCAGCACCACCTCAGGGTCTCTGGTTGGGGGTGTGGCGTCAGAGTCAGTCCTTTGTTCCCGTGTCTTCAACCCTCCAATCATCTTTGTCTGATATCACCCTGCTTTACCTGACTCTCCCACAATGCATCTGTCCATCTCCCAGGGTCGTACTAATGCTCACTTTGCCGAGTCTTCCTCCGGCCCGTCAGTGAGACGGCTCCGGCACAGACGCCTTTATATGTCTGTAAGTATCCCAGTGCGCTTGTGTTACTCCGGTAGCACATATACTAAAATTGGAACGATACAGAGAAGATTAGCATGGCCCCTGCGCAAGGATGACACGCAAATTCGTGAAGCGTTCCTCATTTCTTTCATAAAAATTTCAATTAAAGTTGCAACGTTATAGAGAAAACAAACAGCGTGCAGCTGTCTGCGGCAGTACTGCAGTAGAGTACTCTATACACTAGAGTGCGTGCAGTCGGACTATTTTCATGGGGATTATGAACAAATACAGCATGTATTGTGTTATTTGTTGCAGTGGTCAAGAAAATGGTACATATATACAGTGCCAAAGTCTTCTGGAGAATGCGGGCATTGATCCCGCTACCTCTCACATGCTAAGCGAGCGCTCTACCATTTGAGCTAAGTCCCCTCTCCAGAAAGTCCTGTGAAGCTCTCACTCACAGCGCATTCCTCCACGTGTTCCTCCACATATACTAAAATTGGAACGATACAGAGAAGATTAGCATGGCCCCTGCGCAAGGATGACACGCAAATTCGTGAAGCGTTCCTCATTTCTTTCATTAAAATTTCAATTAAAGTTGCAACGTTTTAGAGAAAACAAACAGCGTGCAGCTGTCTGCGGCAGTACTGCAGTAGAGTACTCTATACACTAGAGTGCGTGCAGACGGACTCTTTTCATGGGGATTATGAACAAATACAGCATGTATTGTGTTATTTGTTGCAGTGGTTAAGAAAATAGCACACATTGCCCAAGCTTTCTGGAGAATGCGGGCATTGATCCCGCTACCTCTCACATGCGAAGCGAGCGCTCTACCACTTGAGCTAATTCCCCTCTGCAGAAAGACCTGTGAAGCCCTCACTCGCAGCCCATTCGTCCACGTGTCTGCCTCCCCCAGCCTGTCCTGGTGCTTCTCTGGCTACAGACTACCAGCACCACCTCAGGGTCTCTGGTTGGCGGTGTGGCGTCAGAGTCAGTCCTTTGTTCCCGTGTCTTCAACCCTCCAATCATCTTTGTCTGATATCACCCTGCTTTACCTGACTATCCCACAATGCATCTGTCCATCTCCCAGGGTCGTACTAATGCTCACTTTGCCGAGTCTGCCTCCGGCCCGTCAGTGAGACGGCTCCGGCACAGACGCCTTTATATGTCTGTAAGGATCCCAGTGCGCTTGTGTTACTCCGGTAGCACATATACTAAAATTGGAACGATACAGAGAAGATTAGCATGGCCCCTGCGCAAGGATGACACGCAAATTCGTGAAGCGTTCCTCATTTCTTTCATAAAAATTTCAATTAAAGTTGCAACGTTATAGAGAAAACAAACAGCGTGCAGCTGTCTGCGGCACTACTGCAGTAGAGTACTCTATACACTAGAGTGCGTGCAGACGGACTATTTTCATGGGGATTATGAACAAATACAGCATGTATTGTGTTATTTGTTGCAGTGGTCAAGAAAATGGTACATATATACAGTGCCAAAGTCTTCTGGAGAATGCGGGCATTGATCCCGCTACCTCTCACATGCTAAGCGAGCGCTCTACCATTTGAGCTAATTCCCCTCTCCTGAAAGTCCTGTGAAGCTCTCACTCGCAGCCCATTCGTCCACGTGTCTCCCTCCCCCAGCCTGTCCTGGTGCTTCTCTAGCTACAGACTACCAGCACCACCTCAGGGTCTCTGGTTGGGGGTGTGGCGTCAGAGTCAGTCCTTTGTTCCCGTGTCTTCAACCCTCCAATCATCTTTGTCTGATATCACCCTGCTTTACCTGACTCTCCCACAATGCATCTGTCCATCTCCCAGGGTCGTACTAATGCTCACTTTGCCGAGTCTGCCTCCGGCCCGTCAGTGAGACGGCTCCGGCACAGACGCCTTTATATGTCTGTAAGGATCCCAGTGCGCTTGTGTTACTCCGGTAGCACATATACTAAAATTGGAACGATACAGAGAAGATTAGCATGGCCCCTGCGCAAGGATGACACGCAAATTCGTGAAGCGTTCCTCATTTCTTTCATAAAAATTTCAATTAAAGTTGCAACGTTATAGAGAAAACAAACAGCGTGCAGCTCTCTGCGGCACTACTGCAGTAGAGTACTCTATACACTAGAGTGCGTGCAGACGGACTATTTTCATGGGGATTATGAACAAATACAGCATGTATTGTGTTATTTGTTGCAGTGGTCAAGAAAATGGTACATATATACAGTGCCAAAGTCTTCTGGAGAATGCGGGCATTGATCCCGCTACCTCTCACATGCTAAGCGAGCGCTCTACCATTTGAGCTAATTCCCCTCTCCAGAACGTCCTGTGAAGCTCTCACTCACAGCCCATTCCTCCACGTGTCTCCCTCCCCCAGCCTGTCCTGGTGCTTCTCTGGCTACAGACTACCAGCACCACCTCAGGGTCTCTGGTTGGGGGTGTGGCGTCAGAGTCAGTCCTTTGTTCCCGTGTCTTCAACCCTCCAATCATCTTTGTCTGATATCACCCTGCTTTACCTGACTCTCCCACAATGCATCTGTCCATCTCCCAGGGTCGTACTAATGCTCACTTTGCCGAGTCTGCCTCCGGCCCGTCAGTGAGACGGCTCCGGCACAGATGCCTTTATATGTCTGTAAGGATCCCAGTGTGCTTGTGTTACTCCGGTAGCACATATACTAAAATTGGAACGATACAGAGAAGATTAGCATGGCCCCTGCGCAAGGATGACACGCAAATTCGTGAAGCGTTCCTCATTTCTTTCATAAAAATTTCAATTAAAGTTGCAACGTTATAGAGAAAACAAACAGCGTGCAGCTGTCTGCGGCAGTACTGCAGTAGAGTACTCTGTACACTAGAGTGCGTGCAGACGGACTATTTTCATGGGGATTATGAACAAATACAGCATGTATTGTGTTATTTGTTGCAGTGGTCAAGAAAATGGTACATATATACAGTGCCAAAGTCTTCTGGAGAATGCGGGCATTGATCCCGCTACCTCTCACATGCTAAGCGAGCGCTCTACCATTTGAGCTAATTCCCCTCTCCAGAAAGTCCTGTGAAGCTCTCACTCACAGCGCATTCCTCCACGTGTTCCTTCACATATACTAAAATTGGAACGATACAGAGAAGATTAGCATGGCCCCTGCGCAAGGATGACACGCAAATTCGTGAAGCGTTCCTCATTTCTTTCATTAAAATTTCAATTAAAGTTGCAACGTTTTAGAGAAAACAAACAGCGTGCAGCTGTCTGCGGCAGTACTGCAGTAGAGTACTCTATACACTAGAGTGCGTGCAGACGGACTCTTTTCATGGGGATTATGAACAAATACAGCATGTATTGTGTTATTTGTTGCAGTGGTTAAGAAAATAGCACACATTGCCCAAGCTTTCTGGAGAATGCGGGCATTGATCCCGCTACCTCTCACATGCGAAGCGAGCGCTCTACCACTTGAGCTAATTCCCCTCTGCAGAAAGACCTGTGAAGCCCTCACTCGCAGCCCATTCGTCCACGTGTCTCCCTCCCCCAGCCTGTCCTGGTGCTTCTCTGGCTACAGACTACCAGCACCACCTCAGGGTCTCTGGTTGGCGGTGTGGCGTCAGAGTCAGTCCTTTGTTCCCGTGTCTTCAACCCTCCAATCATCTTTGTCTGATATCACCCTGCTTTACCTGACTATCCCACAATGCATCTGTCCATCTCCCAGGGTCGTACTAATGCTCACTTTGCCGAGTCTGCCTCCGGCCCGTCAGTGAGACGGCTCCAGCACAGACGCCTTTATATGTCTGTAAGTATCCCAGTGCTCTTGTGTTACTCCGGTAGCACATATACTAAAATTGGAACGATACAGAGAAGATTAGCATGGCCCCTGCGCAAGGATGACACGCAAATTCGTGAAGCGTTCCTCATTTCTTTCATAAAAATTTCAATTAAAGTTGCAACGTTATAGAGAAAAAAAACAACGTGCAGCTGTCTGCGGCAGTACTGCAGTAGGTTACTCGATACACTAGAGTGCGTGCAGACGGACTATTTTCATGGGGATTATGAACAAATACAGCATGTATTGTGTTATTTGTTGCAGTGGTCAAGAAAATGGTACATATATACAGTGCCAAAGTCTTCTGGAGAATGCGGGCATTGATCCCGCTACCTCTCACATGCTAAGCGAGCGCTCTACCATTTGAGCTAATTCCCCTCTCCTGAAAGTCCTGTGAAGCTCTCACTCGCAGCCCATTCGTCCACGTGTCTCCCTCCCCCAGCCTGTCCTGGTGCTTCTCTGGCTACAGACTACCAGCACCACCTCAGGGTCTCTGGTTGGGGGTGTGGCGTCAGAGTCAGTCCTTTGTTCCCGTGTCTTCAACCCTCCAATCATCTTTGTCTGATATCACCCTGCTTTACCTGACTCTCCCACAATGCATCTGTCCATCTCCCAGGGTCGTACTAATGCTCACTTTGCCGAGTCTGCCTCCGGCCCGTCAGTGAGACGGCTCCGGCACAGACGCCTTTATATGTCTGTAAGGATCCCAGTGCGCTTGTGTTACTCCGGTAGCACATATACTAAAATTGGAACGATACAGAG
>CM072867.1:24732500-24820000 GCA_036937835.1 Pampus argenteus | reverse complement strand
TTTGAATTTTATTTCTCAACGCACGTTTGACTTGATATAGAAGGAATGCAGGACGTGTACATGCATATGTCACGTGCGCTCATGTGAGTTTCTCTTTCTACTCCGCAGCTTTCAAACAGCTTTCACTGTCTTTAAACGACCCGTCCGCTGCGTCATGTCAGAGGGTGTTTCAGATCAGACCGGTCCCCCTACGTGTCTCCCTCCCCCAGCCTGTCCCGGTACTTCTCTGGCTACAGACTACCAGCCCCACCTCAGGGTCTCTGGTGGGGGGTGGGGGGTCAGAGTCAGTCCTTTGTTCTCCTCCAACCCTCTAATCATCTTCGTCTGACGTCACCCTGCTTTGCCTGAATCTCCCACAATGCATCTGTCCATCTCCCAGGATCGTACTGAAGAGGGCCGACCAGGACCAGAACCAGAACCCCGATTCTTTATGACTTGTTCCCTAACCTGAGATGAGCCTACAGCAGCCATTCTTCGTCCTGCACTGACTCTGTAAAACGCGTCTTTCTGCTCAGTTTACTGCATCTGCATCCGGACCGTCAGTGAGACGGCTCCGGTACAGACGCCTTTATATGTCCGCGGGAGTCCTGGTGTTGTCGTGTTACTCCGGTAGCACATATACTAAAATTGGAACGATACAGAGAAGATTAGCATGGCCCCTGCGCAAGGATGACACGCAAATTCGTGAAGCGTTCCTCATTTTGATTAATCAAAATCTGCATTAAAGTGACAACGTTATGGAGAAAACAAGCAGAAACAGCGACGGTAACTACGCGACGGTAACTACGGTGGTACTGCAGCAGAGTACCACACCAAAAACCTGCAGCAACCCCCTAAAAACATCAGTGTGTCTGTCGGTAGTTTTCATTGGATCTAAACTTCATGTCTGTTGGAGATGGACTCATACAGCGACCTCACTTCAAACTGAAACTTTATTTAAGACCTCACTTCAAACTGAAACTTTATTTAAGACCTCACTTCAACCTGAAACTTTATTTAAGACCTCACTTCAAACTGAAACTTTATTCAAGACCTCACTTCACACTGAAACTTTATTCACAGTCGTCCACGTTAAACGTTTAATGTGTGAATAATGCTATATAAATATATAAATATGCTGGGAGCTAAATATCCAGCAGGTGGCACTATAGAACCTCCCATAACAACTTGGTTCGTCCCAGTTCCAAATTCAAATTCGGAAACGCTTTGATTGGACATTGACGCTGACGCTCGGGCTTCGGTATAGGCTGTTTGCGGTCACGTGATTTTGGGCAGGAAGTCAAAAGCAAAATTACTGAGCTGGCGAAAGATCGTAGTTTAGACGCAAAGAGGAGAGAAAGCAACTATTCTGTTCTGAAGAGAAGTCGGTTAACCGACATCGACAGCTACCTTGTCCTCCAGATAACACATGTTTGATCGCGGCTGGCTCGTCAGGCTTTGCTGTTATTGATCAGTTTGCGGTTGTTTACTTGTTTACTGCAGGGTCGGTTATTACTGACCTGCTTTAAGTGATGTTCAGAAAACCAACAGTGACTTATTCATTCATTCAAGCAGTATATGTTAAGACCCATTTAAAATCACATGTTAGTGTCGGTCATATGACAAACATAGACATGACCTGGGAACATGTATTCAGCTCATATAAAACAAATCTAAAGCTGCACTATGATCACGTCACTACATCTGGTGAACAACATGAAGTAAAATGATGCTGTAGGTTTGATCCACAAGCAGACGTCACTGTGACGCTGCTGGTCGCGGGTTCGACTCCCTGCTGTGTCCTCGCTTACTACAGTATTCATTTATTTCTATTAACTGTATCCAACAACTGTCATAACACTGGTTTCCACTTCATCTCCGAGTTAGTGATGGGTTGGCCCTGTCGAAGCATTTGAGAAATCCGGGAGATGCGCGTGTCGATGACGTCATCAATGTCGGCGGCCGGTTGTACCACGTGATCGGTTCAGGAAGTGGTTCAGAACTTGGAGGAAGTTTGAAGGCATTGAATCCACATTGCATTCTGCCAACAAGGAAGGTGTGTATTCAACTCATGAAACTTGGTCAACTTTACCTTCCATTAATGAACATTCAGAACAGATTTTAAAATTGTCTGCAGAAGGCCTGCCGTGAGCCTCACCGCCAATGTGGACCTCTATGAACACTGACGCATATCTTGTTGTCACCCTTTGAAATACTGTGAAAAACAGAAAAACAATTATCCTAACCTGTACAAAACACACCAGCATCCCTGTGTTGCGAAAGGGTGTTCTCCAAAGCAGTGGAAATACTTTGTAAAAAAAAAAAAAGAAATCATCTAAGCCCAGCAACTGTAAAAAAAAAAGTTATTTCTTAATAAAAATCAACAAAAGTCTATCACTGATAAAGTTGCACAAGCACCCTCCTTTCAATGGCCCAGGGGTGACCAACCCCGGTCCTGGAGAGCCACGGACCCGCAGGTGTCCGGTATCTCCTCGCTCTAACACACCTGATTCTATTAATGAACTCCTTATCAAGCTAAATCAGGAGTTCATTAATAGAATAGAATAGAATACAATAGTTCGGCACATTCACTGTCATCACATTTGTTTTGATTATTGTAAATCCTGGATTATAAAGTGCACCTGAATATAAACTGTACACACCAATTTTACAAAGAAAATCATTTTTCATATAGGCTGCACCAGTTTATAAGCCACAGTGTCCACTTTGTAATATGCTATATTTACTGTACACAGAAAGATGTTAAACATGGAGATAGATCTAATTAAATAGATGTGGTAACGTAACGTGGTTCAAAGCGTGAGGAAAAAAGTAACGTTAGCGGCTTATAGTCTGTAATGCCCTTTATTGTCCACGAGATGTCGCGTTGGAGTAAATGAAGCAACAAGAAGCTTCGAGCTTAGTGAACCAATCGCATGAACACAGCGCTTCACTTCCCATCACTACTAAGAGTCACTGAACATGTCATTCATATAACAATCAGATGCAAAACCATCTAATGATTAGTGTTTATACACATGTTTTGTTCTATTTTAAGTTACTGTTTCTTTCATCAACATGTATATTACTTGGAATACACACATAGTACATATTTACTAGCAGCTTTTACTATTCTCCATTCATTCACCAAGTCAAGATTAAGACATACATCAGCAATAAAAACAGTGCAAACATTTATAAATCGTATCAGATGTCAGTTAATGAACTCAGGATGTTTGATTAAGGTCCCTCTGACTGATATATGATTATATATGACATCATTAGATTATTGATACCACAAAATGGCTCTGTATTATAAATCTCAGTCACAGGCGTCTGACACCAGGTGTTAATATGCACAAATCATAACCAGGACACTTGGTGCATGTAAACACATTGAATGATGGGTAATATGAATCTTTTCCACAGTTTTGTCCAAATGACAGATTTTATTGTTACTGTTCTATGAAGTCAAATGACATTCGTTTGTCTGTATTATAGTTCATATCACTGTTTAATTATGATTCTCACATCACATGTTTTCTTTGTACTAAACAGCCTCAGCAGGAAGTGTATCACCCACCAGACGTGAATGCAGCATTATGGTGATAACCGTCTTGTTGGTGTCATGTAGGGTCACATGACATGGTGGGGGTCAGAGGTCAGCTCCGCTCTTTGGGTTTGGAGAAGGAGCCCAGCTGTTTGGTGTTGGTGTCCTTCAGCTGATCCAGCTGCCTCTGGCCACGCCGATACAGATACTCAATGTGCATCACGTCCGTCTTCTTGATACGAGCGTTTTCTCTGAACTCGTCGCGGATTCGGGGAATGAAGCCTGGTTTGTCCTGTCCTGCACGCAGGAACTGCCGGTACAGAGCCAGAACCTGCTTCTGCAGCTTGCTGTGTCGCGACATCACACAAGACGAAGCTTCTTCTTTCAAAACAGAGAACTCACCAGAAACCAGGAGGACATGCTCACACAAGTATCTTCAGTTGCAGCTCCTCTAAAGTCTCTGTAAAGTAAATGAGAAAATTCCCAACTTCTCTCTACGAATATAAAGTCAGCACAGAGTTCAGTAGACGAGTTCAGCTCCTATGAGGTCGCTGATCTGCTTCTGATATTACACCAACACTGAAGGCGACGATGAGCTCTATGTGTCCCATGTAAAGAAAGAAAGCTCAACACAGACCGTGTAGAGGATGAAGATCGAGGACCCTGAATGCACCACAATGTTTTCAGGATGTGACTCTACAAACAGCCTCTTCTGAGCTGGGGTGGGGTCGCTGCTCTGATTGGCTGAAAAGTAGGAAGTCCTGTGAGGTTTTCAGGTGGAGGATTGATGCAGAGGGATGATCTGATCACTGAACTTTAAACCTGCAATAAAATAGGAGTAAAAATATTTCATTATGTACAAAAATAGACTAAAATAAAATGCAATAAATAACATTTTGTTTTGTCATTATTGTTTCTGTTTTTTTAAATATTAGTCGGTTACCTCTAGTACGAGCAGTGAAAATAAGTATACAAGTATAGTGATGTTGATGTAGTTAAAGTACTGCAGTATCAGTACATAAGTACTGTGATCTTGATGTAGTTAAAGTACTGCAGTAACAGTACATAAGTATAGTGATCTTGATGTAGTTAAAGTACTGCAGTAACAGTACATAAGTATAGTGATCTTGATGTAGTTAAAGTACTGCAGTAACAGTACATAAGTATAGTGATCTTGATGTAGTTAAAGTACTACAGTAAAAGTACATAAGTACTGTGATCTTGATGTAGTTAAAGTACTGCAGTAACAGTACATAAGTATAGTGATCTTGATGTAGTTAAAGTACTGCAGTAACAGTACATAAGTACTGTGATCTTGATGTAGTTAAAGTACTGCAGTAACAGTACATTTGTAATACAGTACTTGAGTACTAGTACTAGCTAGTTCTGTTACTGCGTGTATCTGCAATAAAACTGCTGTTAATATAAAACTGTCGTCAGTAAATAAACAGTTAAAGACGCTATGACTGACCTGTTAGCTGATGAGCCTCTGAGTGTGTGTGTGTGTGTGTGAGTGTGTGTGACCTTACTACACGTTACAACACAGTGTGACGTCAGGTACACTTCCTGTAAGTGACTTAAAAAATAAAATAAAAACTATTTCCGGTGCTCGTCACATTAAAGCGTTTGACAACTTTAATGATTAACGGACGTCGGTAAATGTCGGTTCGTGATTCTGGCGCCACACAGCAGGTCAAACCGTTCAAGCATCTAATGCAACGGTATTAAATAATAATCAAACTTAAGTTTTGAAATGTACGAACCGGAAATGCATCCATACTTCCGGTTGCCTGCGAACGGGTCAAGTGTCAAAACAGAGCAGCAGTCAGCGCAGGCGCAGAAACAGCTGATCACCACAGAGAGGTTCGTAGTTTCATCTGTGATTTTATTCTGAGTGTTTGACACAGATCACTTCCTGTCCGGATCAATCACTCATGTGAACGTGAAGTTTCCTCCAATCAGAGACACGTTCCTCCTCCAGCTGGACGTGGTTCTTCTTCTCCGTTTGGTTTCACCTTCATCAGCTGGAGGAGGAAAGTTTCTCTGAGCTGTTTAACCTGCAGATCTGTGACATCACATCCGGTTCCGAGCCAATCGTGGATCAATAACACTGAGGAACAATTTCTGTTGAGTTTTATGCAGATTTTTTCTCCACAGTTTAAGACATAATGTAGAATAAATGAAACTGAGACCTGCCAGCTTCAGAGGATTTGGCTGCTTTTCTTTTCTCTTGACCTCGTAACCATGACTACTGCTGTAAGTTCTGTGTTATTCAACATAAACAAACACTGAGGATGGACAGCAAGGCTACCATGACGATGAATAAAACAGATAAATAAAATATAAGAAATAATAATTAATTAGCTCGAGGCGCCTCATCAGGGCAGGTGGTTGTTAATGAGGACAAAGATATTTATTAACATGTCACTAACATGACAGGTTTATCAGGCTTTGGATACACAATACCTGATATTACACCAATATTCCAGGTGAATACTCGGTTCTGATTGGCTGCAGGGTGTCCGTTAATTCCTGATTATGGACACCTCATCAGGTATTATTCCTTATCTACTGTGTGTGTCTGCAGCCATGGAGGTGATGGAGGAGGAGCGGCGGCAGGTGGAGGAGCAGGTGGAGAGGCTGCTGAGTGGTCAGGGGTCAGAGGTCACCGGGTGTGACGTGGCCCTGGACCAGAGCAAACCAGCGACTCTGAAGAAGACCGTCACCTTCATCGTCTGCGCCGTCATCTTCAACGACAAGGTTTCAGAGTACCGAGAGACAAACGAGGACGCAAAAATCTGAGTCTGATCAAATATTCAGTCGTTGTGTTTTTGTATTTTTTTTCTGGTTTCTCTAAAAAACAACACAAATGAAAAACCTAAAAACTGAACACAGTACAAACTGAGACTGTTTGTGTCCGTTTTAAATATTCAAAGATGAGCAGGAGCAAAAATAAGAGAATTGTTGGACTGGTCCTTTAAAATAATCAGATAACACTGTTTATTTCCATGTGTGTCCATCAGGAGGAGGTGCTGATGGTGCAAGAGGCGAAGCAGGATTGTTATAAGCAGTGGTACCTGCCTGCAGGGAGGGTGGAGGTGGGGGAGAGCCTGGAGGAGGCGATGAGGAGGGAGGTGAGACACACACACACACACACACACACACATACACCTGTCCTGTTTACCTGAGTTATTTCTGTGTTTATCTGAAGGTGAAGGAGGAGGCGGGGTTTGACTGTGAGCCAATCACCTTGCTGCTGATCCAGGAGCAGGGACCACAGTGGATCCGCTTCATCTTCCTGGCCAACATCACAGGTCAGAAGTCACAAACACATACTCACAGACACACATACACATGTGTGTACTTGTGTACCTGTCTATACCTCACTGTCTCAGGTGGAACCATGAAGAGTCTGTCAGCAGCAGATCAGGAGTCTCTACAGGCCGCCTGGTGGGACAGACAGGCTGTCCTCCCCCTGAGAGGACGAGACATCCTCCGTCTCATCGACTGTGGACTCAAGTACGACTTTAAACACTTTCTCTGCTGTTTAAATCAGACTCAGTTTTGTTTCACTTCATGAAGAACTCGGCATGGTGTGAAGTCGTACAAGTGATAAAAGTCTGAGTGAGAGGATGCAGATCAGGCTTTTGTACTGCTTTCAGGTACCGTCAGAGTCCCTGGCATCCTGTCACATTACCTGTAGACCTGTGCTGCCGTCACGTGCTGCAGAGACTCGTCTTGGTCTTCACGAACGCTGAGGAGCAGATCTGGATCCTGCTCATCAAAGGTACCAAACTGTTCACCGGGAGAATCCACGGAGTCCTGGGTACGAAGCTTAAAACCAAACAATAAATCTCCCTTCTCTGCAGCGCCGGGGCTCCACCTCCCCACTGCGGCGGCGGTGAAGACCCACGCGGTGACATGGGCGGCAAACATGGTGGTGCAGGAAGCCATGCCGTCAGTGTACTACGACCACGACGTCAACACGCTGGGCGTCTTCAGCCTGCAGCACAATGGTCGGCAGCACGGGAAGACCGACGGCGTCTGCTTCAACACGCTGGTGGCACTGACACCCGACCGCGTCCAACGCAATGAGGACGGAGAGAGGGTGGAGCGGACAGGAACGGGACAGCCGCCTCCTGTGGAGAACCCTCGCTACGTCTGGTTTGAAGTCCAGAAACAAACACTGAAAGAGAAACTATTGGAAATGAAAAAAAACACTTCGATCTTACCGATCCACAGCCTGTACTGACCAACAGATGATTCCTGCACCACGAGCCTCTGGGGTTTAACAGTGAACTACGTCTCTCGTCTCAATCAGTATACCAACACCAACACGGTATCTTACCTGAAGAGTTTTATACAGCGACTCCTGGTCCTTTATCAGCCATGAAGAATGAGCGAGGCCCTCCTTCTTTATAATTACAGTTTGGGATTAATAACGTATGTCTATCTATCTGTCTGTGCCGACATCCTGCACCAGACAAACAGGCATTGCGTTAACGTTAGCTTCAGCAGCTCTGGGTAATGTGTATGACGTCACTGGCACGACTTCTGGGTGTGTAGTGTTTCCAGTTACTGTATTTTTAGTCTTATACTTTAGCAGTTTACAACGAACTGCAGTTTTCTTAAATTGTAAAATGATCTTTTAAATTGACAAACATCATATGTGTGATGTGTGGCACAGTTCAAACGGGATCAAATAATCGTCTACTGTCCATGTTTTTTTCTGAAATAAGACGTGGAAGCGGCGGGACATGACCAGGGGACCAGACCACATACACGCTGACTCACAGAAAGATCATAGTTTGGGTTAAAATGATCACTTGAAATGTGGTTTCTACTCCCTCAAAGTTACGTAACCTTTGTTGTCATGGCAAGAGCAAACACCTCCTTGTGGTTGTTAAAAAGTTGTCCACAGTTGGAAACATGACACTCACTGTCTCCTGCTGCTGAGTCCAGACCCAGCCTGTCTCCTCCTAATAAGACAAATACCAACGGTGTCATAATTACTACGGCCGCTAGATGGCGGAGGCGCAACTGTTGGTCGTTTTTGCCCACCTGAATTTTCGACCTTTACTGTTGTTTTTCTCACAGCAGCTTATTTTACACACATTAGTCAGATTGTGTCACGCATGTTAAGGACTGCTGGTTTTGTTATTTTGGTTTCCTGTGTTCACTCTGTGTCATGGACAGTGTTTTTGGACTTGTTGTGTTTGTAGCGGAGCGTTTCTTGTTTCTTTATTGTGTTTTCTGTTTGCCGTGTGTTCTTCCTCTTGTGTTGCTCTGCTCCTCTCCATCATCCTTCCCAGCCTATCGGCTCCTTTCCTGTTCTGACTCTGTCACCTGTTCTTTGTTCCCTCATAAGTTCAGTTAGTATTTAAGTCCTGGTTTCTTTTTAGTTTTGTTGGACTGTTTGTTTCCGTTCTGTTTAGTCGTGCTTGCCTGCACTCTGTGTTCGGGTCCACATGCTTCGCTCCTCTGACAGCATGTTCGTGTTTGAAGTGACGATTTAAACTCGTGTGAAAGAGCTTTGTTGCTTGTTTGTGTTTGAGTGAGAGCGTATTGAGGACATGTGAAGGCTGTAGTTACTGAATGTTTACTGTGTCGAACAATGCAAACGTGTTTGATCCAAAACTGATGCTGCTCAGTATTGATCCCTGCAGGTAACCGATCATACACAACTGTAAATGTGGACAGAGCAATAAAATACTAATATTTATGTTGATTCTGACTCTATCAGGGAAACATGGTTCAATGTTGTTAAGTTTGTTGCTGCAGTTCTTCTCTTAAAGGTGTAGTTGGACATTTTGAATATAGGTGTCAAGTATTCAGATGCTTTACTGAAGTAAAAGTACCAATGTAAAAATACTCAAGTATTTCAGGTAAAAGCCCTGCATGGAACATCCTACTACAGTAAAAGTATTGCAGTAAAAGTACATAGTACTGAAATACAAACTGAACTAATGAGGTAATCAGGTGCAGGTGGGAGAACTGTGGAAACAGGCAGCGATGACGAGGGTTATACAGGTACACTGTATGAGGAGTACATGAAGACAGGAGGGAAACAGCAGACAACAACATACATAAAACCACCATAGACACACGAATACAAGTCAATACACAAACACTACACTTCTTCTTCTTCTTCTTCTCCCTTCAGGCGTCTCCACAGTGAATCAGTTTTCTCCATCTAACCCTCTTCTGTATCCTCTTCTCTCACACAGACTAGTTCTGGTTCTTATTCTTTCATCAACTGTAGCTGCCAAATGTCCTTTTACTCACTTGAGTACTTAAGTAAGTGTACTCGGTTACTTTCCACCACAAAATACAGAACAAACAGGTTCAAAAATGATTTGCCAAAAAAAGTTTATTACACTGAACAGTCGGATGAAGAAAGTGACGTTCTTCTTCACGTCGTTTTGTTTTATTTCATGACTTCTCCATCTTGATTTTCTTGATGTAGTTGTCGTTGAAGCTCTTCAGGTGTTTGGTTCGATTGTCCAGACGAACAAGCCACTCCTCTCTCAGTCTGAAAACACACAAACACACACGAGTTGTTCACTTGAAACTTACATGTCATTAACATTTTGTGTAAGTTTGTTGTTTGCAGTTACAGTTTACTTAATTATTTTACTGTAGTGCCGTCTGCACACATGAAACTTTAAAGGGGGATGTTGCAGCAGGTCGGCAGGCAGGAAAAAATATGTCCATGGGTTCCTTGTGGTTCCTATAGTGTCTAAAAGTAGATTGGGAGCCAGAGCTTTCAGCTATCAAGCTCCTCTTCTGTGGAATAAACTACCACTCTGTGTTCGGGAGGCAGACACGATCAACACCTTTAAGAGTAGACTTAAGACTTTCCTGTTTGATAAAGCTTATAGTTAGGGCTGGCTCAGGTCATCCCTTAGTAATGCTGCCATAGAACTAGACTGCTGGGGGACTCACATACTCTCTCGCTCTCTCTCTCTCTCATTCTCTCTCTCTCCTTATCTATCCATCTATCTATCTATCTATCTATCATGTTACTAATTAAACTTCTTCCCCGGAGTTTCTGTGCTCTCTCGCCCAGCAGGTTCTTGTGGACTGTGTCTGCTGCTGTGGTCCTGCGTGGCGTCTACTGCATGTGTTGTCGCCGTCATCATTGTTGCCATATCCCCATTACAGTTTATAGTTATGTAATGATTTGCTGCTACTGTAATAATTCATCATTCATTGTAACCTATTCTTATCATCCATTGTAATTCATTATTATTCATTGTGAGTGTACAATATGTGTGTGTTGATTTGTTCTGTACATGTGACATCATTGCACGTCTGTCCGTCCTGGGAGAGGGATCCCTCCTCTGTGGCTCTTCCTGAGGTTTCTTCCACCTTTTTCCCTGTTAAAAGGCTTTTTGACTTTGGGCTATAGAAATACAATATTTTGATATGTGTGTTTCTGGTACACATGTATGTAGTGAAGTCGTACACGGTGTCTTTGAGTGCAGGCAGATCTGGTATCTTGGTGACAGCTGAGGTGTTATCACCATCACATCAGCACTCCTTTATTTTACCATCAATCAAACACACACCAACAACTTGTATCACTCATGTTGTAGGAACATTAATCCGTCTCCATAATGTCAGTCATTTAATGATGCAGTACACGTGGTTAAAAGGGGAACATGTTCTGCACATTGTGTGTGTGTGTGTGTGTGTGTGTGTGTGTGTAATCTAACCCTCACCGTCAGCTGTCCATACTGTCTCTTCACCACCTTCCTGTTGAGTTCACTGGATTATTACATTTGTTCTTTCAGCTGCTGATAATTCTGACTTCAGCAGAGACAGACAGAGAGACAGACAGATAGAGAGAGACAGACAGATAGATAGAAAGAGAGAGAGACAGACAGAGAGACAGACAGATAGAGAGAGAGACAGACAGAGAGAGAGAGAGACAGACAGATATATAGAAAGAGAGACAGACAGAGATACAGACAGATAGAGAGACAGACAGATAGGGAGAGAGACAGAGAGAGACAGACAGATAGAGAGAGAGACAGACAGAGAGAGAGAGAGACAGACAGATAGATAGAAAGAGAGACAGATAGAGAGACAGACAGATAGAAAGAGAGACAGACAGATAGAGAGAGAGACAGACTGATAGAGAGAGAGACAGACAGACAGATAGAAAGAGAGACAGACAGATAGAGAGAGAGACAGACATAGAAAGAGAGACAGAGAGAGACAGACAGATAGAAAGAGAGACAGACTGATAGAGAGAGAGACAGACAGACAGATAGAAAGAGAGACAGACAGATAGAGAGAGAGACAGACATAGAAAGAGAGACAGACAGATAGAAAGAGAGACAGACAGAGAGAGAGAGAGAGACAGACAGATAGAGAGAGAGAGACAGACAGATAGAAAGAGAGACAGACAGATAGAAAGCGAGACAGACAGAGAGAGACAGAGAGAGAGAGACAGAGAGAGAGACAGAGAGAGAGACAGACAGACAGAGGTGGCAAACTGTCTAAACCGATCATCCTGAAGACGCTGTCCTATCTGGCCCTGGCGTCAATAACCAATAAATTATAAGAGAGTTATAAATGCTCCACGTGATAACAACGGAGGAATAAGATATAACTGGCTTTGATACACACACACTAGTAGATCAGTTCATTATTGGTTTGGATCCAAACATTTGTGAAGATTTGTTGACAAGAAGAAAAACATAGAAAATCACCGCAATGATCCTTTAAGGAAACCCTCTATGACTCATTTTCTGACTTTTGCAATATGTAATGTATATTTACTCTGTAAAGTTTACTGAGTCATTACTAAAACTTTTTTTTATAATAATACAATGTGTTAATAAATGGATTCTTGTCCAGATGCTCTGCCTCTCTTTTCCAGAAGGTCAGAGGTCAAATGGTGCATTGGAGGAGTCTGCATGATGAGCGAGGAGCTAAAAAAAACTGAGACTAATTGTGTGATTAGCTGATTGGCTTTCTGACAGGAAACATTATGAGTCAGAGGAACATGGTAGTCGACATCTCGGAGAATGTCAGGGGAAAAAACATCACAGCCACTAAATTAAGACATGTAGAATAGAAGACACCTGAACGTGTGTTGCTTTTGGTTTACCTTTTTTACTTTACAGTTGTTTTTATCAAGATAAATATGTCTGATTTTAGATCAAGTTACTGAACATCTTCTAAATTCAGCCTCTATATCTGAGCTTTCTGTCTGCATGTCAGACAGCCTCCATCACTCATCGCTCTGTCATTATCGCCTTGACTCTCTGCAACACGTTTTTCGAGCCTCTGGCTGGGTCACACATAACGGACACAATTAGCGGAGACTAGAGCCGGGGTTAGAGGCAACGGGGGGTAGATAGATGTGGAGTTGTGGGGTATATGGTAACAGATAGCCAGGGGATTAGGTGATACATGGTATTGATAGGTGGGGGATTAGGGGTACAGAGTAATGGATAGCAGGGGGATTAAGTGTGATGGGATGAGGTTAAAGGGGGAGAGAGGAGCAGATGACTGGAGTTAGGAGGGATACGGCTAATAGTTGGTGTAACAGCAAGAGGTTAAAGTTTAATATATGTATATGCTGTATGTTTGAGAATCCCATTATAATGTAATAAAGGATTCTGACAGCATCACTGTGAGGCAGCATCCTCCAAACTGAACCACAGCACCAGGAGATGGCCACATCTGTGCTGTCAGATTACAGTGTGGATTCTCCTCCTAGATTATCTATTTGATGAGGTTTTAAGATCTGTGCTACCAAGATATCTGCTGATACAATAGAGGTGAAGGAATTAAAGTCCAACAGATATTAAATGGCTTTTTTGTTTAAAAATGTTACTTCACACCTGTTAGATGTCCATGACCTGCAGCTACAGCAGTTTGTTACCTTGTCTCTGCTGATATGGTGCAACACCTGCCAGCTGCTGTCAATCTAACACAGACACTAACACGCCCCTCCAGCTGTGGTCAATCAAACACAGACACCGACACGCCCCTCCATCTGCTGTCAATCTAACACAGACACCGACACGCCCTTCCAGTTGCTGTCAATCTAACACAGACACTGACACACCCCTCCAGCTGCTGTCAATCTAACACAGACACCGACACACCCTTCCAGTTGCTGTCAATCTAACACAGACACCGACACGCCCTTCCAGTTGCTGTCAATCTAACACAGACACCGACACGCCCCTCCAGCTGCTGTCAATCTAACAAAGACACCGACACGCCCCTCCAGCTGTGGTCAATCAAACACAGACACCGACACACCCCTCCATCTGCCGTCAATCTAACACAGACACCGACACGCCCCTCCAGCTGTGGTCAATCAAACACAGACAGCTGCTGTCAATCAAGCATAGACATTGACATTGATATGGACAGAGTTCACTAACGTTGCAGTTTTATTACTTAAGAACAGCACATTGACCTTCACAACAGGATGGTTTTCTTCAATTTCCTCATACAAAGATAAACTGTTGGATCATTTTTGATGCTAAACAAAAGAGACAGGCATCATACTTTGATGTTAGTTTGTCCTCCAATAGTTGAAACATCTCCAGAGCATCATATTTTTGATTGTTTTATATTGGTGACCGGATGAGCTGAGTTTAGGTTTCAGTCCAGCTGATGTTTTCATTAGTGATCATAATTACTGAGACATTTAACAAGTAGGCTATTCTGCAAGGGTCGACTGAGTGTGTTTGTCCTGGTATGTCCTCCAGCTTGCTGAGAGACGAGACTGTTTTTAATGAGTTGATCTGCTTTTAGAAGTGTCTATTTGCCAGTCACATGTCCACCACCACTAGAACAACATTCATCTTCAGTTTGGTCACAAGCTCGATGGGTTGGTGTTTTCACTATAAACGTTTCCAGAGAACAGTCTGCTTCTGGCCCTGAGATGATTTTAATCAGTTCACTCTTATGACATCATCATTGTGTGTGTTATGCTAGTAGCAGCTAATGTAGCTCATCAGGAGGCGGGCCTTAAAGAGACAGGAGGTAAAACGTCCTGTTTCAGACAGAGGCTGAACTGAGGGATGTACCCAATCAGATGTACTTTGAGTGCTTGTTAGCAAATATTAGCATGCTAACACGCTAAACCGTGACAGTGAGCATGGTTAACATTATACATGCTAAACATCAACATGGTAACATTATCACTGTGAGCATATTAACATGTTAGCATATAGCTCATGTACAGCCTCACAGAGCTGCTAGCGTGGCTGTGGACTTGTTTTCTTTCCATTAGTGTGAACAGCGTGAGAGGTTGACCTTCTGCTGTATAACTTTGTTGTGTTGAGCAGTCACATGTTGTGTTACTAACTTCTTGAGCGCGCTACTGTTCATCCTCTGCTCTTCGCTATCAGCATGCTGACTTTGAGCATTGATCCTCTTCTCCCAGAAAGTCTTAATGTGCAGTCTGTCATGGATCAGAGCCACGTTCATCTGCAACAACACAACACTTGGTGTAAAACTACTGCTGATGACACCACAGCCTGCTACAATCAATACTACCTGTTAATATTTCTCAAGTACCGCCGTTAATCTATTATCAAAATTGGGTTTGGAGCTGGGTCCTATAATAAGCAAACTGATGACTTTCAACGTGATATTTTAGCGCGGATGTATAAATAGCCGAATTGCACTGTAGGGGGTTTCGAACCTCTACGCGCCTGTGAATTACCGAACTACCAAACGTGATAGTCTATCATGATGCAGCCACGAAGCTGCAAGGCTTGCTTCAGGGAAAATTCATTTTTAAGAAGCTTCCCGATGGTGGCATCAACAACACTAAGGTTGTGTTATGCAATGCAGAATTGGGTTACTTTCCACTACTGCATTAAAATTGTACTTTAGCACAGTAAATGAATCAATTTCCTTTCCACAACTGAATAATGCTGATTATACATGATATTACAGCACTATTGTTACTATCATGGTTGTGATAACAGTTTTCACTTTTTAAATCAGGTTAACAAAATGTTACAGGTGATTAAACATTAATAATGTTAATATGATATTCAGCAACAATCAGATGAATAACATTTAACCACAGTGTTTCATGTACCGTATTATATAAATCTTACATGTACTATGAATGATTTCTCTTTTAATAACTCCACACACAACTGCAGAACTTTAAACTAGCACCCAACAATTTATAATAAACTTTACTTCAGGAAAAATACTTTAAATTAGTGGTTTAATATTAAAAAATGTAAAAAAAAAAAAAGAAACAGAAAGAAATAAGAAAGAAAACTTCACTGATGTGTTTGAGTTTAACGTTTGCTGGACATTAAAGGAACTTCATCAGAGCAGCAACTGAATGAATGGACTATAATGCTGTGATTATGGGTTAGGGTTAAATGACCTGTTAAATGTAAAAATGCTAATTATTGTTTAGTGATTAAAATCAAAAAGAGAAAACACAAACCTTTGATCAGAGCTTCAGCTGAGCCTCTCTGGATGGACGAGGTGTGTGTGTGTGTGTGTGTTTTACTGCGAACTGCTGTCAGTCAGGCATCCTGTGAATCACTCATTAAATCTGCTCATGCTTTCCTCTCTCTCTCTCTCTCTCTTTCTCTCTCTCTGTATCTCTCTCTCTCTCTCTCTCTCTCTCTCTGTATCTCTCTCTCTCTCTCTCTCTCTCTCTCTGTCTCTGTTCATTGTGTTGCTCTCTCATCCATGTCTCTCTCTCTCTCATTTAACTGGTCTGCAGACAGAGTGATGGAGGGATGAACAGAGAGAGAGATGGAGAGAGAATGAAAGACAGAACGAGGATGGAGGGAGGCGTCAGCCGGAGAGTTCAGGGGTGTAAATTAACTTATTTATAGATTCAGTTTTTTATCACTCGACTTCACTGAAGCCTCAGCTCCGATTGACCCAAGACAGTTTGAAGTTGTTCTTTTAATTTAAATAATCTTTAAGCTTTTAAATTTTAGAAACGCTAAAACTGAGATGGGATGTTTTTGTCTGATAGCAGCACAGCTCTATATGATCTGTCAGTCCGCCACTTTGTTCCTGACTGAAATATCTCAGCAAACATTCATGTTTCCAACAGATGAATCCTTCTGTTTTTGGTGATTCTCTAATGTGTCCTCTAGTGCCACCATGAAGTTGAATGTTTAGTTCTTTATTAAAATACCTCAACAACAAGCGAAGTAGGAGAAGGACATCTGATCCATGGTGGAGTCCCAGATACGCTAAGCTGTGATTGGCTAGTTACGTCCTAGCTAACCCTGATTGGTTGTTTGATTCAGACTGTCAGCTGCATTGGCCAAGATGATTGGCTGGTTTGACTTGGTCAGCAGCTCTTCACATCTCCCAACAAGAAGTCAGTCGGGTCTGCTAAAGAAAAGTATCTGAAAGAATTTAATTTGTTTCTGTATGTGGTTGTGTTTTTGTATGTGGTTGTGTTTCTGTATGTGGTTGTGTTTCTGTACGTGGTTGTGTTTCTGTGTGTGGTTGTGTTTTTGTATGTGGTTGTGTTTTTGTATGTGGTTGTGTTTCTGTATGTGGTTGTGTTTTTGTATGTGGTTGTGTTTTTGTATGTGGTTGTGTTTCTGTGTGTGGTTGTGTTTTTGTATGTGGTTGTGTTTTTGTATGTGGTTGTGTTTCTGTATGTGGTTGTGTTTTTGTACGTGGTTGTGTTTTTGTACGTGGTTGTGTTTTTGTATGTGGTTGTGTTTTTGTATGTGGTTGTGTTTTTGTATGTGGTTGTGTTTCTGTGTGTGGTTGTGTTTTTGTATGTGGTTGTGTTTTTGTATGTGGTTGTGTTTCTGTATGTGGTTGTGTTTCTGTGTGTGGTTGTGTTTTTGTATGTGGTTGTGTTTTTGTATGTGGTTGTGTTTCTGTATGTGGTTGTGTTTTTGTATGTGGTTGTGTTTTTGTATGTGGTTGTGTTTCTGTGTGTGGTTGTGTTTTTGTATGTGGTTGTGTTTTTGTATGTGGTTGTGTTTCTGTATGTGGTTGTGTTTTTGTACGTGGTTGTGTTTCTGTATGTGGTTGTGTTTCTGTATGTGGTTGTGTTTTTGTATGTGGTTGTGTTTTTGTATGTGGTTGTGTTTCTGTGTGTGGTTGTGTTTTTGTATGTGGTTGTGTTTTTGTATGTGGTTGTGTTTCTGTATGTGGTTGTGTTTTTGTACGTGGTTGTGTTTTTGTACGTGGTTGTGTTTTTGTATGTGGTTGTGTTTTTGTATGTGGTTGTGTTTTTGTATGTGGTTGTGTTTCTGTGTGTGGTTGTGTTTTTGTATGTGGTTGTGTTTTTGTATGTGGTTGTGTTTCTGTGTGTGGTTGTGTTTTTGTATGTGGTTGTGTTTTTGTATGTGGTTGTGTTTCTGTATGTGGTTGTGTTTTTGTATGTGGTTGTGTTTTTGTATGTGGTTGTGTTTCTGTGTGTGGTTGTGTTTTTGTATGTGGTTGTGTTTTTGTATGTGGTTGTGTTTCTGTATGTGGTTGTGTTTTTGTATGTGGTTGTGTTTTTGTATGTGGTTGTGTTTCTGTGTGTGGTTGTGTTTTTGTATGTGGTTGTGTTTTTGTATGTGGTTGTGTTTCTGTATGTGGTTGTGTTTTTGTATGTGGTTGTGTTTTTGTATGTGGTTGTGTTTCTGTATGTGGTTGTGTTTTTGTATGTGGTTGTGTTTCTGTATGTGGTTGTGTTTTTGTATGTGGTTGTGTTTCTGTATGTGGTTGTGTTTCTGTATGTGGTTGTGTTTCTGTATGTGGTTGTGTTTTTGTATGTGGTTGTGTTTTTGTATGTGGTTGTGTTTCTGTACGTGGTTGTGTTTCTGTATGTGATTGTGTTTCTGTATGTGGTTGTGTTTCTGTATGTGGTTGTGTTTTTGTATGTGGTTGTGTTTCTGTATGTGGTTGTGTTTCTGTATGTGGTTGTGTTTTTGTATGTGGTTGTGTTTCTGTATGTTGTTGTGTTTCTGTGTGTGGTTGTGTTTTTGTATGTGGTTGTGTTTTTGTATGTGGTTGTGTTTCTGTATGTGGTTGTGTTTTTGTATGTAGTTGTGTTTCTGTATGTGGTTGTGTTTCTATATGTGGTTGTGTTTCTGTATGTGGTTGTGTTTCTGTATGTGGTTGTGTTTTTGTATGTGGTTGTGTTTTTGTATGTGGTTGTGTTTTTGTATGTAGTTGTGTTTCTGTATTTGGTTGTGTTTCTGTATGTGGTTGTGTTTCTATATCTGGTTGTGTTTCTGTATGTGGTTGTGTTTTTGTATGTGGTTGTGTTTCTGTATGTGGTTGTGTTTTTGTATGTAGTTGTGTCTCTGTATGTGGTTGTGTTTCTGTATGTGGTTGTGTTTCTATATGTGGTTGTGTTTCTGTATTCGGTTGTGTTTCTATATGTGGTTGTGTTTTTGTATGTGGTTGTGTTTCTATATGTGGTTGTGTTTCTGTATGTGGTTGTGTTTTTGTATGTGGTTGTGTTTCTGTATGTGGTTGTGTTTCTGTATGTGGTTGTGTTTCTGTATGTGGTTGTGTTTTTGTATGTGGTTGTGTTTCTGTATGTGGTTGTGTTTCTGTATGTGGTTGTGTTTCTGTATGTGGTTGTGTCTCTGTATGTGGTTGTGTTTCTGTATGTGGTTGTGTTTCTATATGTGGTTGTGTTTCTGTATTCGGTTGTGTTTCTATATGTGGTTGTGTTTTTGTATGTGGTTGTGTTTCTATATGTGGTTGTGTTTCTGTATGTGGTTGTGTTTTTGTATGTGGTTGTGTTTCTGTATGTGGTTGTGTTTCTGTATGTGGTTGTGTTTCTGTATGTGGTTGTGTTTTTGTATGTGGTTGTGTTTCTGTATGTGGTTGTGTTTCTGTATGTGGTTGTGTTTCTGTATGTGGTTGTGTTTCTGTATGTGGTTGTGTTTCTGTATTTGTGGCATGTTTCTGTATGTGGTTGTGTTTCTGTATGTGGTTGTGTTTTTGTATGTGGTTGTGTTTTCTGTGTTTGTAGTGTTTTTCTGAATGCTGTACATGTGTGTTTTTTTCTTTTCAGTTATTTAGTGATGAGATGTCAGTCATCTTAGTATGGAGATGCCATGTCATGTACACACACACACACACACACACACACACACACACACACAACCACAGAGTTGTGAAATGTGCATTGACATCATTATAAACACAGATCGTTTACGTTGTTTATCTTTAATGAGCCCGGATGTGGCAGCTGTCAAACAACTGTAAGAGTGACGACAGTGTGTGTGTGTGTGTGTGTGTGTGAGTGTGTGTGTGTGTGTGTGTGAGACAGACATATATATCCTGTAGACCATGAAGGCATGCTGTGTGTTTAGAAACAGAAAGTGATCTACTTTTACAATCACGTCATGAATTTCAGGACACATTTCATGAGTGTTGTGTGTGTTTGTACTTGTGTGTCTATCTTTATGAGGACATTTTAGGAATGTGAGGACATTCTGGTGCTTACTTTGGGACGGACCTTAAAAGGGCAGTTTTATCTTTAAGACTTGATTTTATGGTTGAAAGTGTGTTTGGTCAACCTAAATACAACTGTGAGGTACTTTACATGAATATTTACATTTATGCTACTTTATATTTCCAATCCACTACATTTCAGAGGGAAATATTGTACTTTTCATTTTCACATGATCAATTTATAAAATGCTCTGAATTTGTTTGACACTGATCAACAGAAAAAGACTCAAACACGGTGATCTAGAGCGATTACAAATGTAATATTACATAATCTGTCTTACATGTAAAAATGTAAATCTGAAAAGAAGCTGTGAAATAAATGTAGTGGAGGAAAAAGTAGAATATTTCTCCCTGAAATGTAGAAGTAGGCTATAAAGCACCGTAAAATGGAAATATTGCATTATGTCAATGAGGGTCCTCACAAGGATAGAAGTCCAAACGTGGGTATGTGTTGGGTCAGTCTGTCAGTCAGACGGTTGGGTGATAACATGTTTGACATTTCAACCCTCTGAGGGCGTGATATGATGCTGTCCAAGGGTGTTAAACACACACACACACACAAATATAAACAGCAGTCTGTTAAAATTCCAACATTTCAGAGTCACGCGGCTGCTGACTGTGACTCTCAAACTAATCACACTGAACAATCAGAGTTGGAAGTGTTATAATCCTGAAAAAACTCACACCGTCACATTTACATACATGTATGACTAAACTGCAAAAGCAAATACATTTAGTTAAGAGCTTAATGCAACTGAATGAGAACATTTTCATTAACGCTGTTGATGTTGATACTGAATGTGTGAGAAAAAACCTCAGAGACACTTATATGTTGCACACTTGGACACCAAAAAGGGACTTCCAGACGGGCATAAGTTGAAAAATAAAACCTTTACTGAAGTTTGTGATGCTGCACACGTGACATGCACGGTCTTCTCGAGTCGTCTTCTAGGACGTCCTAGAGTTACCTGATCTAAATCTAGCTGCTAATGTCAAGAAACATATTAGTGCATGAGTGAATAAAATTAAATATTACAACAATAAAGTCAGGAAACAAATTAATTAAATTCAGCGAATATGAAATAGTAGAGTTTTGTGGTTTTGCCTCGTTGGTTCCATGTTTATAAGTGTAAGACAAGACCTAGTCGGGCCGATATATGACTAACCAGCAGCAGAACGACGTAAACATGCCAGTTTAGAGCAGAACAGGTGAGTCTGAGCTCTTTAAAGCATCAGAGACATGAACCAGCCAGGCAGCGTTGGGAACATGTTAATACAGACAGTGACTTTCACTAAACAGTACTTTTGTTTTTGCAAAACTATTTAGTTCAACATAAACCATCTAGCGCCATCATCTGGTCAATTTTCATGTTGTCCAGTGCTTTGTGTAACAGGCTAATTAGTGCATGTCCATTATGTACTGTATATGCAGCAATATATTTTTTGCTATGTGTAACTGCACTATGACTTACATGTGATAACAAGGAGAATCAATCTTAGTGGATTTGAATGGATTTCTCTACTTTCTGTGAAACATGACAAAAAATAGTTTGTTATATATTTTTAAAGTATAATATTCATATAATCATAATCTCTGACAGGTTCTGTCTCTTGACATGTGAACAGTCACTGTGTCGGTTTGCCTGTGCAGCATCGCCCCCTGGAGGAGGAGCTGTTGAACTACAGCAGACTGCTGCTGACCTTTGACCTGGACAACAGACACAATCAAGCACTGAAAAATATACAATATAACATATATCACAGGCAGTACTGACACTGATCAAATGAATTATCAAACCAGAAGAAATGTTCAAACATTTTGAAACTGTTTGATATTGTCAGAGGTACATCTAGTACTTTCTACATGTCAGAGGTACATCTAGTACTTTCTACATGTCAGAGGTACATCTAGTACTTTCTACATGTCAGAGGTACATCTAGTACTTTCTACATGTCAGAGGTACATCTAGTACTTTCTACATGTCAGAGGTACATCTAGTACTTTCTACATGTCAGAGGTAAATCTAGTACTTTCTACATGTCAGAGGTACATCTAGTACTTTCTACATGTCAGAGGTACATCTAGTACTTTCTACATGTCAGAGGTAAATCTAGTACTTTCTACATGTCAGAGGTACATCTAGTACTTTCTACATGTCAGAGGTACATCTAGTACTTTCTACTCCACTACATTTATCTGACAGCTTTAGTTACTGTTCAGATGCAGATTTGACTCAATGGATAATATAAGAAGCTTTTAAAATCCAACACATTGTTAAAGATGAAACCAGTGGTTTCAACCTTTTAGTCTGTTGACGTCTTACTAATCAGTATTATAAAATGTTTCTAATGTTTTGTCCACCCATCATTATGTAACTCAGGGCTTACAGTCATTTCTAGTGATTTCTATTGTTTCTACCCCTCAGCTACTGTTTGTGCTTCTGCATGTCCTCCAGAAGGTTAAATATACCAACATGTATGTTTGCATGTATTTAAAGAAGGTGAGCACACAGGTTGTAAATGTCTTTACATTGTGTTCAGTGTAAAAGTCATGCAGCAGTTGTATTTATAGATCTGCACTGAATGAAACACACACAGCTGTTCTTAAAACAAACACATTTACATCCAAACTGTCTGATCAGAGCTGTTTGTTCATCAAGAGAAACACCAACACATAAAGTCCAAATGAACAGTGAACATGTGTTTCTTACTGTAATCATCCTCCTGTTCATACTGACTGATGCTTTAACACACTGCTGCAAAACCTGTGAACCTGCCCTTTAAATGATGCTTTTATTGTGATGACAGAAATCATGAATGATTGAATGAGCGGCTCCAAACAGCACTTTAACCTTCAGACTGTGGCGGTCCGTAACTGCTCTAAAACATCTGCCATTTTTGTGTCACAGGTCATAGATTTTTATTTTCTGTACATTAACGTTTCTGAAATAAATAATAACAGTAGAAATATGTGAGTGTTTTGTTTATTTCCTCGTTTAACTAGCGGCGATTCTTCCAGGATGTTTTGCTATGCAGCAGGTGTTTGTTTGTTGTGTTTACACTTTATTTTGTAACATAACACGGTAAACACTGCACCTGGAAACATCAGCATGTTGATATTGTAATAGAGAGATTCATGTTTAGTTATTCATCCATCATAACTTGATAAAGCTTTACATGAAAATGAAGAATTATGTCAGAGGTCCAAATAAACGCTGTCTGTGAGCAGGTGTCATGTGACACACAGCAGGAGTCACATCTCTGCTGGTAAAAATAGCATGTTGTGTCACACACACACACACACACACACACACACACACACACACACACACAGTCAGATCACAACTGTGTGTGTTTCTAGTCTTAGTAAACAAGCTGGTGAACAGACAGCAGGACGTTAGCAGGCACTCAGGTAAGATCACACATGGATCTTTGTTGTTGTTGGTTTAGAGTCACATGTTAACAAACATCATGCAGAGACACAAGCTGAACAGGAAGTATGAGTTTGAATTTACACAAACGTAAACTATTAAACAGATCTGAGGACTGCTGTTAGTAAGACGTCAACAGACTAAAAGGTTGAAACCACTGGTTTCATCTTTAACAATGTGTTGGATTTTAAAAGCTTCTTATATTATCCATTGAGTCAAATCTGCATCTGAACAGTAACTAAAGCTGTCAGATAAATGTAGTGGAGTAGAAAGTACTAGATGTACCTCTGACATGTAGAAAGTACTAGATGTACCTCTGACATGTAGAAAGTACTAGATTTACCTCTGACATGTAGAAAGTACTAGATGTACCTCTGACATGTAGAAAGTACTAGATTTACCTCTGACATGTAGAAAGTACTAGATGTACCTCTGACATGTAGAAAGTACTAGATGTACCTCTGACATGTAGAAAGTACTAGATGTACCTCTGACATGTAGAAAGTACTAGATTTACCTCTGACATGTAGAAAGTACTAAATTTACCTCTGACATGTAGAAAGTACTAGATTTACCTCTGACATGTAGTAGAGAGAAGTATAAAGTAAAGTACAAGTATCTCATTATTATACTTAAGTACAGTACTTCTTTGCAGTACACTCATCTGAGGATCTGAGAGATTGAGACCAGAATGATTCATTAAAACAAATGATGAATTCAGTATTTCTAGAGAGAACATGAAGCTTTTTGGACTTTAAGATACTTCAGACTCAAGACGTGAAGCTGCTGATTGGGCAGGACAGGCTGAATGAAAAGGTGCGTTCAAAAACAGGCTTACAGGTCGGCAACAGTTGAGTAAACAGCAGAAATAAAATCAGTGTTTTCTGTGAGCAGCTTTGCTTTATAGCAGCAGCAGTTCTCCTGGTTGTCCTGGTTCTCCTGGTTCTCCTGGTTCTCCTGGTTGTACTGGTTCTCCTGGTTGTGCTGGTTCTCCTGGTTCTCCTGGTTCTCCTGGTTGTACTGGTTCTCCTGGTTGTCCTTGTTGTCCTGGTTCTCCTGGTTCTCCTGGTTGTGCTGGTTGTCCTGGTTGTCCTGGTTGTCCTTGTTGTCCTGGTTGTCCTGGTTCTCCTCGTTCTCCTGGTTGTCCTGGTTGTCCTGGTTCTCCTGGTTGTCCTGGTTGTCCTGGTTCTCCTTGTTGTCCTGGTTCTCCTCGTTTCCTGGTTGTCCTGGTTCTCCTGGTTCTCCTGGTTGTCCTGGTTGTCCTGGTTGTCCTGGTTCTCCTCGTTCTCCTGGTTGTCCTGGTTGTCCTGGTTGTCCTGGTTCTCTTGGTTGTCCTGGCTGTCCTGGTTCTCCTGGTTGTCCTGGTTCTCCTGGTTGTCCTGGTTCTCCTGGTTCTTTATTCTTTATGATGTTCTTTATGGTTCTGGTTGGCTGTAGAACATCAACATCAGACGCCTCCCTAATGGTGTCACTTTATGGATGCTGTTAGTGTTGTGTTACCATCATCCTGTTTGCTGCTGTGAGTTTATATATATATATATATATATATATATATAACGTCCCCTGAAAAATAAATCGTCCATTCAAACACGTTTTCTGAAGTTGGCAGAAACATCAGAACATGAGCGACGTCGACAACCTCCAGCAGCCGTCGTGTTGGTCATATTAATGTGATGACTCACTGCTGCATGTAGGTCAGAGACGCTCAGACACCAAATACACCTGCAGCCGTGCAGTCGGCAGACCTGCCTCTGCAGACCTGCCTCTGCAGACCTGCCCACTTCTTAAGATCAACTACTAACAACAACTACTCTCCCTCCTCTGTGGCTCTTCCTGAGGTTTCTTCCACCTTTTTCCCTGTTAAAAGGTTTTTTTCCTCACTAATCGAGGGTCTAAGGACAGAGGGTGTCACTCCCTGTACAGATTGTAAAGCCCTCTGAGACAAATGTATTTTGTGATTTTGGGCTATATAAATAAAATTTATTTTGATTTGAATACATTTAGTGTTTTTCATGAATTTCATGTAATCATAACCAGTTTTGATATAATAACCTCAATATCTCATCACTTTGAATTGTAATTATAATTATATATATTATATAATTATATTGTGAAGAACAACTTTACAGTGGAAACTTTTTCATGTGTTGTTTATGTATTTTATCATAATGTAAACAGATGGATCGTGGATGTTTTTATTTATTAATATAAGTCAGAACTACAGCGGTCTGATGGAGACTAAGGAGCCTGTTTCAGTAACATTTATAAAATAATTAGGACTACAAAAATCAACTGCATTTGCATGAATATTTATATCAATTTAAAAAAAATTGTATTCATCAAGTAGTGCACTATTTCAATCTTGGACACACAGCAGATGTGATCAGACAACAGAACAAAAGGTTAAATGATAATTCAACATGTCAGATTTAATTCCCCCAACGCTGCTTTCAGTACTCGGCCGATGCACCGCTGATGAAACACAGATTACAAAACACAAAATAATGCACTCCAGAGATCTTCTCCAAATAATGTTTTATGAGCTCTATCATCGTATCATAATGTTGGGTTTAAAAATTAAAAATAACTTGTCTTATTCAAACAGTCAATGTTATATTGGTTGAAATGGTCTTCTATTGATGATGTCCTCCTCGTCTTCATCAGTCCAGCAGCAGAGATGCGTTTGGAGAGGAAGGTGGACCTGCCCGTCTGCGACCTGTCTCTGATCCGAGGGATCTGGGAGGTCCGGGTGAAGAAGCAAAGACAGAGACAGAAGAAAGAGCAGGAGAGGAAAGAGCAGAGCGCTCTGGCCAGGTACGACACACCAACCTGCTGTACTCATGGTGGTGAATATTTATTTATTATTTAGTATATATTTATTATAAAGAGTTGGAGAGAAACATGAAGTCATTTCACAGCGAGCACCATAATTAAAGTTTCCTAGTAACATGAACATTAAATAGATTCTAATGTTTCTATGGAAAAAACTTTATTTAAAACACGTGCAGTTAAAGTTGATCCAGCTGCTCAGCAGTGACCAAAAGTATTTCACCTCACACACAGCTGACGGTTCTTAGTCATAAATTATGAGTCAGGGCTGATTTTAGTAATATGAACACAGACGACTATTAATATCTTATATCAATGTTGTGGTCCTGCGTGGCGTCCACGTCCACGCATGTGTTGCAGAAAGGTCACCAGTTCAGATAATGGACAGGATACAACATCAATGTCATGTTGTATCAGAATTAACAGTCTGTCTGCCTGTAGGATCGACCGGCAGTGGCAGTATCGCATCTACTGTAAGACACTGAAAACCACTGAACTGAATCTGCTGCATCATTACCTGGAGAGATCTACACTGACTGGTATACAGCCGCACACGGGTAAGGACAGCCGCATGCAGGTATACACAGCTGCACGTGGGTATATACATCATGTATGTTTCTGTTGTTAATCTGTCAGAGGCAGAACATCCAGATCAGAAAGACCAGCAGGATCAGAAGGATCCAGAGCAGATTCAGAACAAGCTGATCTTCCAGCTGGATGGAGAACAATGGACAGTAAGCAAAAAGCTAAAAGCTCTTTCTGTATGTAGATTAATTAAATATAAAAACAAGTGAAGATGCTTCAGCAGCTCTCTGTTCACAACCTACACAATGTCCACCTGTAAACAGATAAGTGATGATAACTGAATACTCTTGTAGGATTTCCCCAAGGAGTTGCAGTGGATGACATACCTGAAGGAGTGGTATGTCAGTGGGACAAAGATCCGCCAGCTGCCTGACTACCTGGCGCTGTTCACCCAGCTCACTGTGCTCAAGATCCCCAAAAACTCCATCACAGAGCTGCCGCCCGAGATTGGTGAGGAATGAATTTAACTGGGTCCAACCTGACAGGTTCAAGATGGTCAAGTTCAGTTCTTCTGAACTCGCTGACATATTTCACTCATTTATTCAGTCTGTCATTGTTTCTTCCATCAGTACATGTGCCGCTGTGTTCCTGCATACTTTAGATTTGTGTTTTTGTGCCTGTAGGTAAACTGACCGAACTGAGGGAGCTGAACGTCAGCTACAACCGTCTGTCCAGAGTTCCTCCAGAACTCGGAAACTGTGAAAACCTGGAGAGGCTCGAAGTTGCAGGAAACTCCAACCTGTCAGAGCTGCCGTTTGAGGTGAGACAGAGGAACTGGTAAACGTGAAGTTTCAAAAGTAATAATTAAACATGACTTTACTTTAACACAGTTCCTGATTTTAACCGTAATCTGTAATGTGCTTCATTTTGTTCATCAATGTGTACTCTGTGACAGCAGGGGTCATGTTGATGATGTCATACTGTACCTGTATCTGTCTGCAGCTGAGCAACCTGAAGCAGCTGGTTCACCTGGACATAGCGGAGAACAGGTTTGTGTCAATCCCCATCTGTGCTCTGAGGATGAGCAGCCTGCAGCTTCTGGACTTGAGCAACAACAGTCTGAGCGACCTGCCGCAGGACATGGACAGGTAACCGATGACATCATCTCTACCTGTAGTCTGATTCAATCAACTTCATTTAGATGGAAAAATACCGTTTGAATTTTAACACAGTTTAATTTCCACAACTCAAGTCTGTTTGACCAGAACAGAAGCAGCAACAGGACTTTCAGTCATTTCACTTTAGGTTTAGTCTTATTTTCTTACATTTTCTTTGAATTGTTTTACTGTTTACTACGTTTGTCTTATTGTTAGCTTGTCAGTCATCTGTGAAGAACTTTGAGTTGACTTGTATGAAAGTTGCAGATCCTACATGATGAAAATCAATAAAGTGTTCATAAAAATGAAAATATTTCTGTCTCTCAGGTTGGAGCAGCTGGTCACTCTGTTCGTCCATAAGAACAACCTGTCGTACCTCCCTCACTGTCTCACCCACATCTCCACACTCAAGATGATCGTCATCAGTGGCGATGAGCTCAACTGCATCCCGACCAAACTGTGCCGAAGCCCCGACATTAAGTACACAAACTCCACAGTCACAGCAGTACTGCATTAAAACATCCATCCATGTTGGAAACACGGGTTTTAATTCAGTAAAAATACACGAGTATTAAAGTTTAAAGAGAAACTGTCTCAACTGTCCCCGGCAGGTTTATTCGACTGTATGACAAACCTACGAATGAGGAGCAGAAGAAGAAAGTAGAGGAGGAGAAGAAGAAGAACCAGAGAAGGAGGTGGCGAGAGCAGCGGGAGGAGGTGAAGGACAGCAGAGAGAAAGAGTTCATGGAGACGTACATCACCACGCTGAAGGACCGAGGTGAGACATGAACACTGGATAATAACCATAATAATAATGTGAAAACCCATAAATAATACAGACATAATAACTTTAGAATATTTGAGGTTTGACTGTCGCCATCTTGATTTTTTGGAGCCAGAAGTGACCATATTTGGATGAGAGCGTGAAGCTAACACGTACGCTAGCGAGCTAGCTTGGTTAGCATGGTTAGCATGGTGCATCCATGCTCCATCATCTATTTTACTCTAAATGAGACCAAATGTTAAATGTTTATGAATGTTTCCAGAGGTAATCAATCAAACGAGAAGGACATAACAAAAAGAAAATACCTTTTAAATTTAAATGAATTCCTGCTCTACAAACTACAAAGATACAAGTCCAGTTATATTTATTTAAAACGGGAGGTAAGATGGTTGTGAATGAAAACGATGATGATATAGTGATGTCCCTTAACAGACACCGTCCCTTACTCCACCACCAAGATCTCCATCTCCTGCTTGCTGTGAGGAGGAAGAGGATGAAGGTGACCGTCTGACTGACTAAAAGATCCAATGTTGAAGCACTTTTCAAAGCAGCACCAGGAAACACAAAAACAGCACTAATATGCTAACACTAGCTTGTTTGTAGCATCGACTCGGGCTGCGTGTTTGATGTGAATATTTATTTGTGAATATTTGATATTTGTTGTGTTGTTGTTTGTTTAGTTGAAATGCCGATGAAATTCAGAACTGAGCAGAGAAATGTGAGTTTCTGCCAGCAAAAGGTTGACGATGGCAAAAATAAATACCGTATTTTCCGGACTATAAGCCGCTACTTTTTTCCCATACTTTGAACCACGCGGCTTTTGTATGAATTTTTCTTTTATTACACCCTCACCCCCTCAAAATGGAAAACCCACGAAGAAATTCCCACGATGCATCTTTTAAGTTGAATGTCATCGATCTGGTTATCCGTGAAGGAAACAGAGCGGCTGCACGTCAGCTTCCCGTTAATGAATCTATGGTGAGACGGTATGTGATGAAGATTATCAACTCTGACACTGAAGAGGACGACTTCAGTGTCTTCAGTACGCAGAAGAAATGAAGTGACAGTGGTTTGGTGTTCATTAGTTTTAAATGCTCAGGAGGAAGATAAATAGAGTAACTTAGTTTTAGTGAACAGGAGGAAGATAAATAAAACCATCAATGACTTTTCTGTTTTGTTTATCAGCACGTTTATTGCTACTTTTAATGCGACACGGGAAACAATCAGTTCAGTATATGAATAAACACTTAACTCTAAATAACTTATTTCTCAGCCTGGATATCAGCAGCTTATAGTCCGGTTCGGCTTATATGTGACTAAATATAGATTTTATTCAAATTTTAGTGGGTGCGCCTTATATTTAGGTGCGCTCTATAGTCTGGAAAATACGGTACTTACTCACGGTGAGTCAAAATGATGAGATGCACAATCCAAAAATTTCTACGTAGAAATTATGAGATCTGTTAAAATATTGATTGTATAAACGAAAATAACATTAAACAAAAATGCTGAATCTGGATTGTGTGTCTGTCATGATCAAGAAGAAACGCTGAAAACAGACTGAAGTCATCAGAGATAAAAATGATCTCATCATGTTGACATACCAGTAAATGTTCTTCTTGTCATCACTCATATTTCATCTTTGTTGTTGCTTGTTGTTTTCTTGTTTGTTTGTTGTTTTCTTGTTTGTTTGTTGTTTTCTTGTTTGTTTGTTGTTTTCTTGTTTGTTTGTTGTTTTCCTTGCAGGAATGAGCTTCCATACATTAAGCTAATGTTTGAACGAACGGTGAATATATTTTTGAAACATAATTTATTTTTGTCTTTGAGAACTTTTCTTATTCCAAATTCAGATTTTTTCCACATTTGAATATTGTGACACGAGCTCAGACGTTCACTGCTTCATCATAAACGCTGTATTCACAAACAGTCGTGTATATTAAACATTAAACATTTCATATTTTATAAATGTCTTTGCTCTCCGTGCTGACTGTGATGATTTCTTGTTAATGTTTGTGTGTTTTGGATTTGAATGTTGTGACCAAACGAGTCTCTCTGTGAGTTATTACAGTTTTAGTACAAATATACAGGATATACTGGCAAAATAATGAGATTTATTTAAAAACATATTTTGGATTTATGTGATAAATTCCTGATAATCATTTCAATCATTTCAGCCTGTTTCTGTCTCGACCTTCTGGAAGTAAAAAAAAGCGTTTTTACGTTTTATTAGTTTAATTAGTTGTGATTTTTCATTTTTATTTTTGTGTTCAGATGTTTCTGTGTGATGAGAAAAGTGGTTTTCTTGTTTCTGGTATATTTTTCCATTTTAATAAATGTTTGTTTGTGAAAATAAAATGTTTTTTGTTCCGTTCTGATTCAGATTTTAAAAGTTAGCTGGAATCAAAGATTATTTATTATCTCTAGTCGAAGTATTCACATCCTTTACTTAAGTAAAAGTACTAATACAGCAATGTAAAAATACTTTGTAGAATACCTGCATGAAAAATCCTACTACAGTAAAAGTATTGCAATAAAAGTACTGTGATCTTGATGTAGTTAAAGTACTGCAGTAACAGTACATAAGTACTGTGGAGTAGAAGTACAATACTTTCCTCTGAGATGCAGTGGAGAGGAAGTATAAATACTCAAGTAAAGTACAAGTACCTCAGAGTTGTACTTCAGTACAGTACTTAAGTAAATGTACTTAGTAATTTTCCACCACTGATTATTTGTGACAATTAAAATTCTATTTTTAACATTAAAAAGTTTTATTTTGATCATTTCGTCGATTAATTTTACCACAAAATTAATAAAAAACTTTGAGAAAACATGTTTCAAATTTCATACACTTCTCTTTATTTATTATTATCATTCTTATAATCGTCATAGATATTATTCAAAATTATGTTCTTAAGATAAAAGAACTGAGCAACTGCAAATGCACAACACGTCTTTGTTTACATATAAAAACAGATATGAACATGAATGATTAGAGGCACACGTTCAGAGAAATTAAAGTGCATCAATCAGCAAAAGTTCTGCATCATGTACACAGAAACGTCCACGCGGCTCCACCGAAGAGCAACGAGTCAAAGGTTCTTCAATTATCTCAAAGAGCTCAAGTACAAAAAGAGTTTGGAAAACCTTCAGAAACACTTTAATCAATTCAGTTATTAGCTGCATCCCAAATCCATATTATACACCAACTGTACACTGAGAACGCAACAATTATTCCATCAATGATCTAGTTTTGATAAATTAGACGTTTTTTAAGCAGAAATGTCGAATGTCAGTCGTAGATTATAAGATTATAATCGACATTAAGGCTGCAACTAAAGATTAATTCATTATTCATTTAGTCTATAATCAATTAGAAAACAGAAAACACAGTTTGCTTCAGATGTCTGGAAGATCCTGGAGCCATCAAATAAAATAAAATAAAATAAATAAAATTTTATTCATCAATTATCAACATTAATTATCTTTTGATGGAGTTCATAACAGCAGCTGGTTGTTAGTTGCAGCCATAATTGTCGCAGCTGTCAAAGGGTTAAATTAATTAATCACAATAACTACTTTGATTGATTTATCGTTTTCATTCATTTTGTTCTTCAGTCCTCTGACAGCAAACTGAACATCTTCGGATGAAACAAGATGTCAGTTTGGATTTTGGGAAACATTGATCGACATTTTTCACGTTTTATGGAACAAACAACAAATCGATTAATAGAGAAAATACTCAACAGATTAATAGATAATGGAAATAATATTTTCAGCCCTAAACACACATAATTCAGTTTTATACAACATGATTTTTTGCTCATCAGTAATTTAATATTGTTTGTAACATTTGTTTGTGCAGACATTTCACCACTAACTCAAACTTATTTACAGTTTGTCTTGTTTTCTTGTCACATGACGTCGTCTGCAGCAGTTACGCGGCGTCCGGGGCCTGGGACGCGGCGTCCGGGGCCTGGGACGCGGCGTCCATGTTGCTGCCTTCACGTCTCATTGGGAAAACCAGCTTAACGTTCAGAGCTCATCAATGAGCAGGAATAATGATTATTTCCTCTATGATGACATTGATAAGGTCGATATGTGATTTCCTTTTAACTTCTGAAACACTCGATAATGTATCATTTCTGATTGAGCTCCAACTCTTAATCGATTCAATAAAATAAAAATCTTGAAAAGGCCAGTTACATCACTGCAGACTGAGATGTTGTAAATGACCTTTTCCACATTTTTAAAGAGGATTTATAGAATAAATAATTCATCTAGAAAATAATCTGTAAGAAAACATAATACATCTGGTGAAATATGAGCACACTGAAGCAGCAATGGTCCAAATGAGACGTGAACATGGCAGCAACAGAGAGACCAGAGAGACGGGTGTGTGGTGAATAATACGGTGGTGGGTTCAGGGACATTCAGTAACAACTGCAGGGCTTCAGAACAATTGTAGAAAAATATACTGTAGCATATTTTTGTCTTTGTTTGACATCATAATTGAGAAAAATGGTCAGTGGAGGAAATGAGACGAGATTAAAGTCACAAACCGAAAAAAAGTGACGTGAAGTTTTAAGATGTCAAAAAAAAGATTTTAGAGTTGAAGACAGAACAGAAGTAACAATTAAATCTGAAATGTAGAAAACTTTCTAACAGTCTGAAGGACCTCCTGCTGCATTAAAGGACAATTCCACTGCATCTGTAACACTGTACTTCACAAAGCTTCACACCATCTTCCACCTCCGACCAGGAGACTCAGGTGTTTGTTTCACTGTAACAGCCACCTTCACAGCGCCACCTGTGTTTTTGCTGATTATTTCTGTCTGTCTGTCTTCCTCTCAGACAAACTTTCTATGAAAATCAAGCTGCAGGAGAAACAATTTTCAAAACTCTCCTCGTGGTGTGTTTGAGTGCTTGATTTATTTCATATTAATGTTTGTCTGGAAATGTTTTTTTCCTGATTGGACCAAGAACAGCATCGCTGGTCAATGCTTCATAATCACACCACTGATATCTGATCACAGCAAAGCTGCACAAATCAATACTTCAAAATAACACTAGAACAAATTAGAGCTCAACGATTAGTTGATAAGTCGTCAACTGTTCAATTAATCACCAACTCTGTTGACAACTGATTAATCGTTTTAAGGCAAAAGAAAAGAAAAGAAAAAAGGAAAAAAACGAAAGTCCAAATTCTCTTTTTCCAGCTTTGTGAATGTGAATATTTGCTGGTTCCTTTCTTTCTCTGACAGTAAACTTATCAGCAAACTAATCAGTTAATGGAGAAAATAATAATTCATCACAGCCATAAATTAAATGCTAAAGTGTCTCTGGTTGTTTTTCAGCTGCTAGTTTTGGTTTCGTTTTACGTTTTTATCTTGCAGCTGAAGAGACGGACGTTTCTTTAAATTACCGTCAAATACTCGCTGCACGTTGATTTTCATGAGATCTGAAAACTGATGCAGCTGCTCAGTAGGAATGTAAAACATATGTAAAACTACTGATATGCTTTGGAGAATTATATCATACATCTCTATCATCTCCTTTCGCTTGTTTCTGTATCAGATGCTCCGATTGAAGTGAGGAAGTTGGATTTATTTTGGAATGTCGTGATTTGACCTTTAAAAAGTAACAAAAACTAAATTCACGATGGCACGATTTGGTTTTTAAAAACCTGCGACTGAAGGTGAGAAACTCTCCTGCCGGGAAACACCGGCTCAAACTACATCAGTAACTCGGAGCGCTTGATTTGGGTTATGGGACGTGGCAGACGGATGGGAAGACAAAAACAGAAGAAGAAAAACAACAGCAGCAGCCTGACAGTAACCGACGCCGTTAGAGACGAGGAGACGTCTGCTGTCATGAATCTGATAAATGCACGTAAAAGCACGTCAAACTGTTTAAATTCATTTTCTAAATTTATCTGAAGCTCGAGTTTCTCTTCTACGTGAAAACAAGAAAACGCTGAGCGGGAGATGGTGATGATGTCAGAGCTGTTGCCATAGTAACTACTTATCTGTGAATCTTGTAATTTGCATCCAGAGTGTGAACGGTCAGTGGGTGGAGTCTGATTGAGAACATACAGAAACAAACGCCTCCTGTTCTGCGTCGTATCCCACAATGCCGAGCAGCTCCGACGCCGTTTCCTCCGTTTCTCCATTCGGGTGAAAAGTTTCAGTTAAAAACAACAGTCTGGCTTAGAGGACACTTGGCCTCAGATGTGCAGTGAATTCAACACACCTCCACCTCCACAGGGAGTGTTTGATCTGCTGACCTCTGCAGACCTGATGGGTGGAGACAGGTACAGCAGATGCACACAGAGGAAGGTAAACTGACAGCAGAGTTTTAGGCAGCAATCACACAGACAGACCTACTGCTCACATGTGGTGCATTCACATGCTGTTGGACACGTCAGTGTCTCCAGAGGAGCTATGTGGAGCTACGCTGGGATGTCCTGGTGGTTAAGATTTAAATCTTTGTTGTATATCACCTTCTTTCTCTCTACCGTCAAAAACAGCAAAACATGTAATTAAAATGTGAAAATATGTAGATGAAATTGTGATTTAGCTTTAAATTTAATCTAATAATCTACTGACCATCTGGGTCTGTCGGGTAATAATTTTGATGAACTGGAAACTATCCCGTTAAACATACGAGTTACTGCCTCACTGATCAAATGTTATGTTGTTGTTGTTGTTTGTGTTACGCAAGTAAAGCAAAAAGATAGAAAAAGAAAAGAAAGATTTGGTCTGACGTTTTCTGTCAGTCACAGATGTGATCTGTTTGTTTGTTTGTTTGTTTGTTTGTGGCTCTAAAATGGAAACAAGGGTACAAGTAATAATTTATGAAAACAGGAGAAACGATGAAGCAGTTTTACTTTGTTAGTCGAGGACAGATTTAAATTAGGAGACAACTGCTGATCTCATATTTTAAATGGAATTTTAAAACTAAATCAAAATTTTAAATATGAATTTGATGGTGTGAAAACCAAACAGCAGCTTTAAGTCATATGAGGAGATAAACTAAAAGCTCGTCAGTGTGATTGCTGTCTAAACGCTGCCAACGCGTCTCAACAGGATCTGAAGAAATGAAAAATAAAAGAAAATAAAAAGTGGGTATATTCTGAAGTGGGCGGGACTAGCAGGGAACAGCTCAGGCCTCAGCTTTGTGATTGGCCAGGCCGGCTCTCAGTCACATGCTGCTGTCCTGTAGGAGCGGCTCGATGTCCTCCGCATCACTGGTGGGTGTGGCCAGAAGGCTGCTGTCCTGAGCGTGTGCAGTGGAGGCGTTGCTGGGCTTGCGGGTGGAGCATGTCTTGATGTCGGCCAATCGGTGATGATCGGGGATGAAGATGGCGACGAGCAGAGCGAACAAGACGGCGCACGCGCCGAACAGGAAGGGAGGGCCGGGAATGATCGACTTCTTCAGACAGAGAGAGAGAGAGAGAGAGAGAGACAGAGAGACATAGAGAGAGAGAGAGGCAGAGAGAGAGACAGAGAGAGAGAGAGAGAGACAGAGACAGAGAGAGAGACAGAGAGAGAGACAGAGAGAGAGACAGAGAGACAGACAGAGAGACAGACAGAGAGAGAGACAGAGAGACAGAGAGACAGACAGAGAGAGAGACAGAGAGAGAGACAGAGAGACAGACAGAGAGAGACAGAGAGAGAGAGACAGAGACAGAGAGAGACAGAGACAGAGAGAGAGATAGAGAGAGAGAGAGAGAGAGACAGAGAGAGAGAGAAAGACAGAGAGAGGGAAAGAGAGAGAGAGAGAAAGACAGAGAGAGAGAAAGAGAGAGAGAAAGAGAGAAAGAGAAAGAGAGAGACAGAGAGAGACAGAGAGAGAGAACATTTACATTTAACAAACAAATAAAAACAAACAGAAATAACTGCATAAGAATAAATAAACATAATTCACATGTTCAAGGACGGTTTTAGCTGGTGTGGATCATCAAACAAAAGAATTAAACAAAAAGTCATTTGTTCAAAAAAAATAATTATAATTTTAATATACAAGAGACTTGATTGAAATTAAGAACTGCAATCATTAATCAATTAGTTAAATTAATCACCAACTATTCTGATAATCTCTGATTACATCATATTATTTATATTTATATATTATTTATAGACATAATAAATCTCTGTATTTAAAAGTTGATGTAAAGTTTATACGTTGGGCTACAGCATCCGCGGTTCTCAAAAAATCCTTTAACAGGAAGAGCAGCAGAGGAGGGGACCGTTTATCAGGACGGACAGGCAGGAAACAGACGTGACAAAGCAGAAATACAGCACGGATAAACAGGCTGGACAAAACATCACAGTTTCCTGGTTGGAACTGAGAAGATAAACCCGCCTCCCAACAGAAGGTGGATCAACCAATCAGCTTACGGAAACTCAGGGTCATATGAAGCATGAGAAACATACCTTTAAAACGACACAAATAAATATTTAATAACAAACGTGTGTGTGTGTGTGTGTGTGTGTACCTCTGTGGTCTGTGCAGACCTTCCTGCCACAGGCTCGATGTCGTTCAGCTCCACATTGAAGAGAAAGAAGATGAAGCCGTAGAGAGCCGGACCTAAACCGTTACACAGACCTCTGATACCTGTGATCATCCCCTGGGCCACACCTGAACAAACAAAAAAACAACAACACACGGTTAGAAAGCTTTAAACACATGAAACATAAAGGACAGGCAGACAGGCAGACAGACAGACAGACAGGCAGGCAGACACGCAGACAGGCAGACAGACAGACAGACAGACAGGCAGGCAGACAGGCAGGCAGGCAGACAGACAGACAGGCAGGCAGACAGGCAGGCAGGCAGGCAGGCAGGCAGGCAGACAGACAGACAGACAGGCAGGCAGGCAGACAGACAGACAGGCAGGCAGGCAGACAGACAGGCAGGCAGACAGGCAGGCAGGCAGACAGACAGACAGACCGACCGACCTTGCTGGTCAGGTGATGCGCTGTGTGACACCAGAGCAGAGACTGCTGGGAAGGTGATGGAGGACATGGCTGCTACTGTTCCTGCTGCCCACATCATCCTGTAAACAACAACAACAACAACAACATTACTGGAGTCTCTGAATTAATATTAAATGTCCAGAATTGATTGACCACTCGAACACTCACCATGGTTCAGAGCCAAATCCGTACCAGGCCAGCTGGAAGAGCTGAAAGCCCAGACCGAGGAGAACCGTGTTCTTATTACCGATGGTTCTCATGAGAACACTGAGGAAGAGAGTCTGACAGAGAACAACACGTTACGTCTGCAGAACGTACACAGAACCACAACATGTTCTCCAGCAGTTAACAGTTGTTCTGATGGACTGATGATGTGTTCTAACTCTATAATGATGTATGGAGTTTTACACTGGGCCAATAGTATATACAGCTGCATATATACTATATACAGTACCTGAGCGACTATAGACAGGACTCCCACCATGGCGATGAAGGCGGCGATGGCAGCAGGAGAAAACTCGATCACCTAAAACACACATCGGACCGTCAGTATGAAGCTACCACTAGCAGCGCAACTACGCTCATGATCAATTAACCCTCTCGTCTACTTAGACAAAGACAAACAAAAGGCTGGAATTAGAATGAATAACCTATATCTATCCATCTGTCCATCTATTTCCGCTGCTGGTTGTTCTGTGTAATAATGATAATAACAACAGTATAAAACATGCATGCACTTGATAAATGACACGCGTCACCTGTTTCAGGTAGAGGAAGAAGCTGGAGTACTGGCCGGCCTCAGGCAGGTAGGACAGGAACACTGTGACACAGATCAGCAGCACCGTGGTGTCTTTCCCCACCCGACGCAGAGACTGGACAACAAAGCACCGATCATCAATAATAATGTCATAAATCTCCCTCTTTCATTGTTCTCAGCTCCATCAGTAGCTGCAGCTTAAAGAGGAAGACTCACAGCGAAGGGGTCGGCCTGCTCCCAGGAGATGGGGAAGCCCCAGGACGTCAGCCGCATCTTGTCCGGCAGCGACTCCGGGACCATGAAGAAAACGAAGGCGATGTCCGCCACAGCGATCACCGTGGCAACCAGAACCACCAGGCTGTCACTGTACTGAGCTGACAGGTAGGCGCCGATGGCCGGACTCGTCACCAGGCTGGCAGCGAAGGTCGCAGACACCTGATGAGAAACACAGATGATGAATCTGTTCAGGTAAAATCAACGTTTTTACCTTCAGCTAAGACTCGCTGAGCTGGTTGCAGTTTGTCAAATGTGAGGATTTGCTGCTTTTCATGGTTTACACACATTATATTATATTATATTATATTATATTATATTATATTATATTATATTGTATTATTAGGTCGGTAATACTATCGTTTAAAGATTTGATAATACTACATTAGTCTGGGAACAATCTACGAGTCTTTAACGAGGCTCTTTGTATTGTGCTGTATGAGGAAAGTAACGTGCAGAGACAGCCGCGCGGCCGAGTCTCTTCATACATGAACCCGCGTACGGTCACATGAGCCGTGTCATCAGCTGACAGCACATGTCATTGATTAGAGATGCGTGTTCTCTGCTGGTTATTGACCTGCTGCTGCAGATGATTGTTTCTCTGGTCGGTCTGGATTTCTAAAAAAGAATTTCAACGTGATTTTCTTAAATTAATGTAATTATTAATAAAGCTAGTGATTGATTTAATGTTGGTAGTCAACTGATTAATTGACTAATCATTGCAGCTTGAATGACAAAATATTATTGCATTTGATTCATTAACTAACTGATCAATCGATGCAGCATTACAATAATTAGTATTTATTTTAATGATTGTTTTGTCTTTATAACGTTTTTATTTCATATGTGGTCAGCAGACTAATGTCATGTGACTATTTGAATGCGTCTTATGGTTTATGTAAAGTGGAAAAAAAACAAGTTAATTTATACTGAAAAGTAAAATAATAAAAACCTGTAAACATTTGTCACTGTTGGTTTTCTATATAAAACATAAATATGTGTGTTTGCTTTGAAAAGCTGTTTTAAAAACGTGTGATAATCAGTGAGGAAATCACAGCGTGTCAATATAAGTAATCTACCTGCTACAGAGGCAGAAAAACAGATCTGACTGTTGTCTCTGAACCTGAACAGTCCATCTGTCCGTCCCGCCTCATAACGGCAGGAAACACCATAAACAGGAAGCCTCCATTACACACACACACACACAACCCACACAGTCTGCTGTCACCGTCGGCCCTTTCAAATGATTCAGTAAAGTTTATGAAGTTTCTGTTCTGATCTCTTTGGTTGTTTTGTCTGAAGTGTTACAGACGGAAACGGCAGCGTGCAGTTACCAGGCCGTAGGCGGTGCTCCTCTCCTGCTCGTCTGTAATGTCGGCGACGTAGGCGAAGATCACCGAGAAGGTCACAGCGAAGATCCCCGAGACTGAGATCAGAGCAAAATACCACCTGCAAGCACAGACAGGAAGCACCAGCTGAGATCTACATACAGCATGCAGCGTTCACCAAGCTCACCATCATACATCAGTAGAGACAATCAGACTTCACACTATTATAATTAATTAATTAATGTAACCTGCAGCCTGATCGGGAATCTGATGGATTATAGTGATTTATAGATATTCACAGTGAGTGAACGAGCTTCCTGTAGCTGCAGCAACGTCTCACTAACGCCGCGGTCTACAGCTCTGGACAGGAAGTTAACACTTTTATACCTGCTCAGGACCAAATTCACTGCTTCTAAAAGGCTTTTTAAAACTTTACGTCCAGCATGAACAAATATATTTTAACTTTCTACTAAAATAAACTGTGTTTCTTGAAAAGGAGGCTTATCAGTGGTCCACATATTATATATCGTTTCCATATAATCCAGCTCATGTTTCATGGCTGATTTCTCAGAAACACACTGAGGGTCTGCAGCGTGTGTGTGTGTGTGTGTTTGCTGCCTGGCTGGCTGGCTGATCCTCAGACGCTCACATGAGCAACATGTGACTGTTCAAACTCCAACAGATCCTCCACCTCAGGCCCGACTCCACGCTGTGATTAACACTCAACATTTAAGTTAACTGTAAAAGCAACAGTACTGAAAGTCAATTTATCATTCAAGTTATTTATCAGGCAACATATTGATTGCCCTCCGGGTGCAGCTTCCCTAATGTGAGCATTTTCTTTGTCTTATTATAAACTGAATATTTTGTGTCACACATTTCCGATCTGTCATGTTGTCACTCACATAACATACAAGTAGTAAATAATTTAAAGTATGTCTAATTATGATTCTTCTGGTAACATTCAACTAAAATATAAAATAGCTGAACCATAACTGAGATGCCAGATAGTTCATGTATATGAAAAGAAAGGACGGAATAGTCAAATATTGGTATTGAACAGCATTTAAAACGCTGCTGATACGTCCTGCTCCTTCTCACCAGGGGCTGATCCTCATGAAGGGGATGGGGGCGCAGGTGAAGAAGACCGTCATCAGGAGGAAGGACTTCCGGCCCCAGATGTCTGAGAGTGCACCAATCAGAGGAGCCGACAGAAACGACAGGAAGCCCTGAACGATCACACAGAGAAACGTTAAAAACACGACATCAGCTTCCCTTACTTGGTTGTGTGTCATATGCATCATATGTGCTGTTTGTTGTTTGTATACTGATGTCTGTGTTGGTGCTGTGATGGAGTCACCTTCACTCCCTGAACCAGGCCGTTCATCAGGAAGGTGTGCTGAGGAAACGTCTCACGAAGGACCTGAAACAATAAAAACCAGCAGACTGTCAAACACGTTAATGAGCCAGCTGTGTGACCAATGTAAAAAATACACAGTGGAAACATTGTTTAACACGTCTGTTACACGCTTTTAATCTACATGATACAGACTCTGAAACACCAGCAGACATGACAGGGACCAGGGACAGACATAGAGAACTATAGAACCAGGAAATATTCACATTTAAGAAGCTGGAAATAGAGTTGTGGAGATTTTTCTTGAAAGATTATTCAGGACAATTAAGTGATTATCAAAATAGTTTAATATCGTTTCAGTAAAACTGTGTTGTCAAACTAAAACATCAAACCTGACGCAACTTTTGACCCAAAAACGAGCACACAGGACTGTAACATGTATGATGTATGTACACAGTTTACCTGGTGATGGTGGAAACGGGGGAGAAAATAGATTCATTCCTGAGCTGCCAGAAATACACTTATCGATCAGGCGATTGATCAAAATGAACGTCCAACAACAACCATGACAGATGTTTCCCTCCAACACATGATTGGCTGGATAACATCTCACAGATATCATTCAATTCACCTGTGATCCACCGCAGATTGATTGATTGATTGATTGATTGGTTCTTCACACAAACACCTGGTAAATACAACGTACAGTATGGAAAAACAAAAACAACTTCCTCACAGAGAGACGTGTAAACCGGGTGTCGTTTACTCACAGTGAGCATGGGCGTGGTCAGCAGCCCCCAGGCGAAGAACTCCAGGAAGATCACGACCACGGCGTGAGTCACTGTGGCTCGGCCTCGGCCGTGCTGCTGTGGAGGAAAGAAGAAGAAGAAACGTTAAAGATTCACTCACGTCCTGTACGATCAAAACTACGACTTCCACCAACAGTTTGCTCCTACGTTGATGACTGGATGACCTTTGACCTCACTACTGTCAATTCTACAGCCAATACATGTTAGTGGATCAATTCATAGTTAGTTTGGATTTGTTGACAAGAAGAAAAACACCAGAATGATCCTTTAAGATTGTACCCGTAAACTCATTGTGTTTTTTAAGTAAACTTGTGAGTCTGTAACTGAACACACAAACGTGCAAAACGGGTTTTGCTGGCAGAAATCTAAAGGTTCAGCCCGTATGTGAATATGCACACTTATCAGATGGGTTTTAAACTGTTTGCTCGTAGAAAATAAGGCATCTGATTACTTCACCTCCGGCTGCAGGAACTTGTGATCAGTCCTAAAATATCTGATGTGTTTCCAGATTCTGTCTTTCTCAGGCAAAGAAATGAGAATGAGACTTTATGCTTTTGTCTTTAATACACACGAGCACCGGTTACATGCAAATGTGTACAAATAAAAGCCGATATGTAAATGATGGTCTAACAGAGAGTCAACCATGTTGGATCCTGTGAAACAGCAGCTTCATCATGTTCACCTGTGTTAAAGCATCAGTCAGGTGACCTCATGAACAGTGACAGTCATTTAAAGTAGATGTGCAGCTTCTCTGAGGCTTCATCAGTGTGAGTTAGTCATATCAAGTGGATATCTGACACATTTACAGTCTGTTTAGCATCAAATTCCCTCTTTGTGTTTCCCTGTTGAGCTGTGGTGGAAGTATAGGAACAAAAAGAGGGACTTTGGCTCTAAAAACACTGTAACGTTGAAACATATCTGCTGGATCTGAAGCTTCAGATTAGCTTCACATAAACTTTAAATCCATGTTTGTGGGTTTAGTCTCCATCACTTCCATTGTAAGTGTATTATGAAGGGATCTAATGGTCAGTATGAACAGGAGGACGATTACAGCAAACTAGTTAACGAGCTTAAGTTAACGGAAGCGGCGGAGTTACCGGTTATCGCTAGCTAACCGTCTCCGTTGTGTTACTGTTGGATAACATCATTCATTAAACATCCCAGCAGCTGTCAACTATCCGTCTTTTCTCGGTAACGGACCGTCGTTAGCCGCCAGCGCTAACCGAGGCTAACTCACCGAGTTCCGGACCAACATGATGTCGCTGGCCTCGGTCGCTGTTTTCTCCCGGTTCATCTCACATCCTGCCGGGACGGTTTTCACAGTGAGCCCGTGTTGCCGTCCATCGTCCTGGGGTGTCTCCGTCTCTTCCAGGGTGTCCTGCTGTGTGAATTATTAATGTTGGACTTCAGCGGTGAACTGTGGCAGCAGGCTCGTCTTTCGTTTCTCACCAAAAATTCCTTTCTGCTTCTTCTTCGTTGGTGTTTAACGGCAGCTGGCAGCCATGTTGTTGCATTACCGCCATCTTGTGGACAGTTAACTCCTGCACCTCCCTCCTGTCCTCCCTCCTGCTCCTGTCAGCTCTAATCTCTCCATTTCCTCCACCGTGTCCATCCTTTCTCACATGTATGTTGTAGTTTGTTTGTCCTTTTCTGAATATTGTTAATATGGTTTCCTGTTTGTTGCCTTTCTTTCTTTTTGTTTTCCTCCTTTTACCTGATTGTTAAACTTTATTATGTGTATCCCTCCAAAAATCACACCATGTTTATTTTAATAAACTCCAACTCTAACACAACACAGCTTCTACAACCCAAACAGACGCTGATGGCCTTGAAACAGTTGCAGCCTGTTTCCAGTAGGCCGCTGTATCCAGGAAACAGCGCCGCCTGCCGCGCCGCCGCCTGTCGCGCCGCCGCCTGCCGCGCCGCCGCCGCTCTTCGCTGCAGTGGCGGTTTGACGCGTGCGGTGTTGTTGAAATTAAAATCTGAGTTTAACAAATGTTTCGTTTTGAGCTGTTCTGCTCTGACTCAGAGAAAACGGACAAAACAGAGTCTCAGTATTTCGCAGGAAGATCAGAAGTAAACCGCGCCGCCACCTTTCTCCTGGATCACTATTTAGCAAGAGGAGAAAGGCGGGACTCGGTGGAAGAAAACAACCGCGTCAAGGTAACCGGCGGGATGCAGCACACCTCCCGGTAGAATAAATAATAAAATAAAATACTAATAATAAACACACCAGCTCCACATTCAATGAGGCATAATTATTCATTCAAAGAGAGCTTTACTACAGTAGTAGTACATAAGTACTGTGATCTTGATGTAGTTAAAGTACTGCAGTAACACTACATAAGTATTGTGATCTTGATGTAGTTAAAGTACTGCAGTAACAGTACATAAGTACTGTGATCTTGATGTAGTTAAAGTACTGCAGTAACAGTACATAAGTATAGTGATCTTGATGTAGTTAAAGTACTGCAGTAACAGTACATAAGTACTGTGATCTCGATGTAGTTAAAGTACTGCAGTAACAGTACATAAGTATAGTGATCTTGATGTAGTTAAAGTACTGCAGTAACAGTACATAAGTACTGTGATCTTGATGTAGTTAAAGTACTGCACTGTACTACTACAATTTTCTATCATTCCCTGAATTAAACAACTAATCCATTTATGGGGATAAAAAAAACGATAGATTAATCGATAATAAAATAATCAATAGTTGCTGCCATAGTCTTTATTTTAGTTTGGTAGTTCACTGCATCAGAATCCGTGCTTTTATTTTGCAGGGACGCGCCGCCTCTCTTCCGCCCTCCATGTTAGCGCAGCTAGCTTGGCGCAGCGGCAAGATAAACGGAGGCAGAGCGGATCAATTGGAGCTACGGCGGTTGATCGGGATTATGCGGCGTCACTGATTGCTGTATTGGTAAGAAAACGAGGCCTCCGGCACCACCGGACAGGCCGTTACATGAGCCGTTGGTCCGAGCTGATATTTTACCGCAGAGCAGCTAGCTTAGCGCCCGTGTTTCCCTCACAGACCCCCGCTCTTTGTTCGTCTGCGCCGTTTCTGCGCGGATGCGGGGTTTGTAAATACTGGCGCAATATGGCTGCCGCCTGCAGGGCTCATCAATTACCAGTGCGCATATTTTAACATGTTGGGGTGCGAGCAGCAGGACAGGTAGAGGGGCGGGCAGGTAACCGGGACGGTGACCTCTGCATGGATCTCAGCAGCAGTTATATTAACACAAACACAGAAATCACAGCCTGGTTTTATTCACATGGTTACTTCATAATATCACACACACTCTGAGGGTTGGTGTGTGTCATGAAAAGTGTGCAAATGCACAAACCGTGTGAGGTAGAGGTGAAGGCAGGAGGGCACAGGTAAAAGTCTGCAAGATGCTGTGAGGGTCCCCGGGCCCCGGGTGAGGTCCCCGGGCCCCAGGTGAGGTCCCCGGGCCTCAGGTGAGGGTCCCCGGGCCCCAGGTGAGGTCCCCGGGCCCCAGGTGAGGGTCCCCGGGCCCCAGGTGAGGTCCACTGAGGAGATTATTTTCATCATTGATTATTGATGTTAATTATCTGCAACTGTAAAGACATGCTGGACTGTTTTTGTACAGATGTATGTAGAGCTGCAGCAATCAATAGATTTGTTAATTGACAGACACTATTTTTATAATCGATTAATCGTTTTGAGTCATTTGTCAGTTTCCTTGGTCTCCTGTGATAGTTAAATGAATATCTTTACATTGTGGATGGATTTCTGATGTTTATAGATGAAATAACTGATTGATTATCAATAGTAAGTAATAACTGTAGTGCAGCTCTAGAACATAAACGTGATGCTTCCTGTAAAGGAAACAGGTGCAGTAAAAGCAGCATGAATACTGAGGGAGATGCAGATGTTGTTGTCAGGGTCACGATGGAGCCTCCTTATCACACGTCTGATGCTTTTATCTGCCGACCTGCTGTCACATGACTTTATTGTCTCTGAACGTCGGCTAACGTGAGGCGTTTGTGACCAGATGACGTGCGGTTATGTCTGCAGGTTAGGAGACATAAGTTTGACGTTTGAAGCCTCCTGCTGTGTCTCTGGCTTTAATCCCGGCTGAACCCGAGCTGGTTCTGATGTGACGTCGTGTGTGCTGCTGTGGTGTTGTGTTACTGCAGCGCTGCATGTGTGCAGCAGCAGCTCGGTGTGGTTTGTGTTGTGGTTGTGCAGCTTGCAGCTCTCTTCTGTCTTTGTAGGTTATGTTATAAAGCAGCTGTGTGTGTTTCTGGGATTCAGAGGTGGACAGCGTCACTGCTGCTGTCTGTGTTTGTGACCTCGGAGGAATGTTTCTGGTTATCGGAGATTTTCCTTCAGCTGCCTGTTGGATTAAAGTTGATCCAGATTTTTACACATTGAATCACTGAAATCATAATTATTCTTTTTTAAATGGAGACTTTGAAACGTGGAGATATTTTAGCTTTTATATTGACGTTGTTTCACTTCCTGTTTTGTGGTAGGCTGTAATGCATGTCAACAGTCCTGAGGTTCAGACAGCTGCAACTAAAGAGGACTTTTCATTATTGATTTTATTATTGATCTCTGTAGTGACGCCACAGTGATGTTTTCTATTTCGGTTGATAAAGTAAATAGTAAATTATCACATTTAATCTGAAACCAGATAAAACTGAAATGGAAAAAAACATTTTATCAAAATAGTAGAAGTAATAGATTAAATGTATTTCATTAATCGACTGATGGCTCCAGCTTCAAGCTGCTTTACATTTCTCACATATTTGAAGAGGTCATGTGACCTGACAGTACCTGGGGTCAGAGTTAACAGACATTGACCTGCTTACAGCGCTGAATTAAAGACAGACATGTTTTTACTATTTGCAGACATTTTATAGACAAAATGAATAATTGAGTAAATAGAAGATTAATTGAAAAGGATAATTTGTTAATTAGTTGTTTGTTGGTCTGGGATGCACGCATCCGTGTCTCTCCTCTGCTCTCTGCGTGTCTCTCCTCTGCTCTCTGTGTGTCTCTCCTCTGCTCTCTGTGTGTCTCTCTCTCTCTCACACACACACACAGGATGAAACAGACTTTAGGTTTCACTTTACTCGAGTCGACTGCGACTTCTCACCGTTCTATGAGGAATTTATCAAACAAGAAAAATGTATGATGTCTTTGACTTCCAGCAGTCTCCCGCTCATCCGCAGCTACATGGAGCTTGTTATGCTAATAGTGAACTGTGTGTAACATTGAGTGTAATTGGCTCCTCGAACCAGCAGGAGGGTATGAATGACACCACAGAGCTGTTTACAGTTTAACAGTATGAAGGGTCTTGTCAATACGGAGATAAAGTCTGATTTTAATTAGTCCACAAGTTAAAAAACAAACACAATAAATAAATAAATATTTATTGTAGGGATTGTTAATCAGTTGTTGTATCAGCCACAACATATTCTTTGATCCTCAGTGACTAAGATGAGTTTACTGACTTGTTTTTAGTCAAATAATACAGCTTTCTGGCCGGTGAGGAACCTTGACAGATGAACCAAAAGTTAATTTTGGACTCTGGGTATAAGTCTGGGATGAAACACAAGCATGCAGCAGTGTGGGGGATTCCCTGACCTTTGACCTCTGCCTGTTGACATGCAGCTGTGTGTCTTTGTAAACGATAATCAGGTTAGTCACAGAGCTCGATCTTAGAGTTAAAGCTTAAAACTGTCCAAATGTTTCCTCCTGAGACTGAGATGGTCGAAAAGTGAATTCGTCAGGAGGATGAAGATGAGCCCAGATCAAAGTCACACGCTGCCAATCAGCTCAGTCTCAGTCTGACCTGCATCACTCAGACCTGAACTGAGCTGGTTGTTTTGGATCAGAAACTCATCGGGACTTTGTGGTGGTTATTCTCTTACTGTCCTGTAGAATATAGAAGCAGTAATAACTTGGTCTACAAGCAGACGCTACCAAACAGTAATTTAGGTTTTCACTTCACAGACTGACTCTTATCAATCAGAAAACTCTGGAAACCTTCATCAGCCTCACTGGAAACCACCCAGACTGCGTCTACAGCAGATACTCCCGTCAAACCAGCGAAGAAGAAACTTGTGTTTCTGTTTCCTCGGGGCTCCAACAGTGTGAGCAGAGAAAGATGTGTTTAACACCCAACGAGCTGCTGATAAAGGAACGACACTCACACGAAGCGTCCGCCATTGTTGTTATTGTGTGTCTTCTTCTTCCTCTTGCAGTGAAACGCTGCGTGACTGCCATCATGTGTTCCCCGTACGCACTACAACACCGAGCTCAGTTTTCACATTTACACACACCGGAGGACGTTTTGGAAAAGATCTGTATTCTGAATTTATTTAGATTATTGTGAACATAATCTGAGACGAAACTAAACACATCTTCTCTCCTCGGTCCAGACTAAAACAACGCGCTCGTTTAGCTTGTTGATGTTATTTAACTGACAATTAACAGGGTTGTGATTAGATTTGACTCATCAGTTACACTGGTATGTTGTACTGTGGTTTATGATACTGGCACATCCCTACTGACTGACTGTGGGTCAGAAACCATCTTTTAAATTTATCTAAAATCGATACTTTTAACTTAGTAGAAATATTTTTGCTGAGATGATTTTAGTGTGTGAATGAAAACAGGAAGTAAAAGAGTCGTAATTCTGATCTTCTCCCTCTGATTGGTCCTCAGGCTGAACGCTCTGTCTCCTCATCAGCTGTGACATCATCTCAGACTCCAGGTGTTAGTCTGTACCTGGCCTGTATGCAGCTTGTCCAGGGCTCGGCCTGATTCCCGGTCCTCCTCTTCCTCCCTCTTTTCCCTTCCCTCCTCCCCCGTCCCCTCCCTCTATCCTCACCCCCCTGACACCTCACCCTGTTTAGCCTGGACCGGTGGCCTGGCAGGCTGCCCCCTTACAGGTGGATGAATGAAGACCCCATTCAAGAGCCCAGCGGCCCCGCGGCCTCGAGCGGACGGGGGTGAGTCACACACACGTCATGACCGTCTCATGAACGTTAGAAAATATCTGGTTCACTGATAAGTCGAAGTCTGAGGGTGTAAACAGAAGGAGAGACGTGAACTACGACTCCCAGGGTGCATTTCAGTAACAAACAGCTTCACTGATGGCACCTTCAGCAGCTTAAGTAACCATGGCGACGGGTTAGGCTTCTCAGTTAGCTACATCTCATGTCATCTTCTCTCCATAGCAACAGCAGCTGAGGCTCATGGGTAATGTAGTATTTCGAGCCGTCTACCAAACTGACAGACAAAATAATTCACACTGATGGTGAGAACATTAATCGATCAGTCTCATTGGTAACTATTATCAGAGTCAAATAAACATGTCAAATTATTTGATCTTCAGGTTCTCAAATTTAAGAATGTGCAGCTTTTACTTGTCTTACATAAAACAATGTTTCTGGGCTCTAATAAATAGTGATGAGCATCTTAGATGTGATTTATTGATACAGCAGCTTCATACGTCATAAAAGGTAGTTGATTCATTCCTGTGAGATCAATAACAGAAAACTCTGAACTAAGAATGAAGACCTTGAAGACTGAAGTAAACTCACCACGTTGGTTGATTCAAGGACGCCTCAGACGTCTGACACATTGTCTGTTGAAAACAGCTACAGCTAATCAACCAGACGGCGTGAAGATGACGAACACGAGTTTCTCTGCTGCTGACAGAGCGTCCTCGAACACCTGGACAGATGCTGATTGTGTGTTTGTGTTTCAGGGCATTCAGGCGTCTCTGCAAACATGATGAAGAAAAAGAATTCACACAAGTAAGCGCATCTTTATTTGAAATACTGTTTCTCTCCTCATCCTCTTCTTTCCCCTCTGTGTATTTCCTCTCCTGCTGTTTGCTTTTCCTTGACTGTGCTCTTCATCTTCTGTCCTCCCTGCAGGAAACAGAGGACCAGTGTTGGTCCCAGTAAGACTCTGGCTCAGCCCAGAAGGAACATCGTGGGCTGCAGGATCCAGCACATCTGGAAGGAGGGCAGTAAGTCAGATCTGCAGACATTTATTCTTTATTTTAGGGACATAAACATATCCAAAGCTGTTTGTCCTTTGATTCAGTCCTTTATCAGGCCTGCAGGTTGTTGGTTCAGTTTACTCTCTGATGTAGGAGAGGATTGACCGGTGTCTCCTCTTTCTGTCCCCCTCCTGCTTCCAGGTAAATCGTCCCAGTGGAAGGGGACAGTGCTGGACCAGGTTCCCGTTAACCCCTCCCTCTACCTGATCAAATACGACGGCTTCGACTGCATCTATGGCCTGGAGCTGTACAGCGACGAGCGCGTGGTGGGTCTGGAGGTCCTGCCCGACAGAGTGGGTGAGCAGCTTCTGAACGGTTCCTGCAGCGAAGCTCCACAGCAGCGGCTCTGAAACTGAGACCAAAGTTCAACTACACCTCACATGAGAATCTCTCTGTCTGTCTGTCTCTCTGCCTGTCTCTCTGCCTGTCTCTCTGCCTGTCTCTCTGCCTGTCTCTGTCTTTCTGTCTGTCTGTGATTCCTCAGCTCCGGCCCGTGTGAGCGACTCGCTGCTGGCGGAGACAATGATCGGGAAGGCTGTGGAGCACATGTTTGAGACGGAGGACGGGCCGAAGGAGGAGTGGAGGGGGATGGTTCTGGCCCGGGCCCCCATCATGACCTCCTGGTTCTACATCACCTATGAGAAAGACCCGGTTCTCTACATGTACCAGCTGCTGGACGACTACAAGGAGGGAGACCTGCGCATCATGCCCGACTCCAGTGAGTCAACACGCTGGAACCAGTTTCAGTCATTAATTATCTACAACTGGTTTATTTACCAAACAGACCTTTGTCACTTCTTTGTATATTAATGTATTTCTATGACCAGCATAGTTCCATGGCCAAAAGGATTCAAGGAGTTTTATTGTCATTTTAACGCATGTAAAACATGGGATAAAACGAAATTGGTTACCCCTGGTCCCGGAGCAGCCCGATGTCAATATAAAAATATAAAATAAAAATATAAAAGTAAAGGCAGAATTTAAGTTTAAGAGAAGAAAAAACAAAACAAAAACAAATATATACATAGAAATAGAAATAGAACGTGGACACGTATACTTCAGTTTATTCTGGTTTGGTTTTCTTAGTTGCAATGAAGGAAAATCTTAATTCTTCAGCTTGCAGTAAGACACGTGTGGTCCCCACAGAGACATGTTGTCCCCGGATTGGCTGAAAACCTGAAACCAGAAGCAGAGTGGTGTCCAGTGTTCAGCTGTCCACATACTTTTGGACATGTAGATGCGAGGACAACAATAACTTGATTCTCTCTCTCTCTCTCTGTGTGCAGACGACAGCGTGGCGGCGGAGCGGGAGCCTGGCGAGGTGGTGGACAGTCTGGTGGGCAAACAGGTGGAATACGCCAAAGAGGACGGAGGGAAGCGGTCGGGCATGGTCATCCACCAGGTTGAGGCCAAGCCCTCCGTCTACTTCATCAAGTTTGACGACGACTTCCACATCTACGTCTACGACCTGGTCAAGACCTCCTAAGGCCAGAACACTCGGTCCAGGACCCCGAATAGACTTACTGAGACCTGCCGAGACCCACTGAAGCCCCCACCTACTCCAAAACCCCCCAAGGAAGAAAAACTAGGGTTCAAAACATCCTGTGATGCAGTCTGAGACAGATGACACCAGTTCTTTCCTCTTTCTTTGATGAAGCGCCTTAAGAACGGAGAAGAAACTAGAAACCAGCGGGAAGGTTTTTCCGATCGTTCACACTTTTCTCTCTTTTAGGATTCTTCCTTCAACAGCTGCTGACACACAGAATAGCTCAAAGAAAAGTCCTTTGGAGTAACTGCATTGATTTTAGTAACAAAAGTGTAGCTGAGACCCGACTTGCACAGCCAGAGACGAACCCCCGTCTCCTGAAACCCTGTCAGACTACCGGAGGACGGGACGAGTCTGCCGGGGTTAATGAAGGGACGGGACCTCTGCTCTGCTTTCTGAGGACGCTCGGGACAAACTCGTGTCCAATGGCAGAGCGTTTCTGTGGCCCCGCCTCCCTGCAGGTCACCTTTGGGCGAACAAAAACGCTGCGTGGGAAAAAAACCAGAACAGACTCTTATTTTTTTTCCATTATTTTATCCTTTTGTCTTTCAGTAACTTTATTTTACAGGTCCCTTCATTTTATACTAATTTTTATACTAATTAAGTAACATGCAGATATTCAACGGTTAATTTTTAGGACATTTTACGTTATATTTGGGTTCATATGTAGTTGGTAAAAAATATTCTTGAATTAGACTCTGAACAGTTATTTAATAGTTTTCTGTGTCAACACGTCAACAAGTAAATCCATCTATTAAAAAAGTAACTACGTATGAACCGAGACGTAAGCAGTGACACCAGTTTAACCCTGAAAATCAACCTTTACATACCTGCGATGCAGGAAATGAGTATAAAATCCAAGGACCTGAAAAATAAAAGCCTTTTTTCTTGTTGCTGTTGATTACCACATTTGTTTTTACATCCGTTGCAGAAGCTCAGTTCTCACATAGCTGGTGTTTGATTGTTATAACAAGCTAGCACTCGTGGTTGCTGCCCAGATTCAGTTGTGATGCTAACAGACAGAGCTGCAACGATCAGTCGATTCATTGATCATTTGATCATCAGTCAATAGTTGGATCCATTTTTAAAGCATAAAATGCGAAACATTCCCCGTTTCAGTGTGTTCGAGACGTAAATGCAGCATCTTGTTGTGATTTGATTTGATGACATCACCGTGAGGAAAAACTGTCTTCACTGTTTCTGGAATTTCACAGATTCCAGCTGAATGATTGATTGTCAGAAAATGAATCGACGACTATTTTGATAATCAAAGAGTTTGATTTGCTGCTTTTATGTGTCATATATGACAGTAAAGTGAATATCTCTGGACCGATGACCAGACTGAAGCGTCTCTGAGTTGTGGAGAACTACATGATGATGTGAAACGACTCTAAAAGACTAAACGAGACGGATGAGTCGATGGTTGGGGTCGGTGTCCCAACAGGCTGCTGCATCATTTCTGTTTAGCACTTCTACATTTTTCACTGACGTTCAACATGTTTTTATTTGACTGTTTTTGTGCCAAAAAGTATTAAGTGTTGTAGACCTTCAACAGCTGGATGACGTCTTCTCTCATTAAACATTAAACGTGTCGGTTCAAGTCGAGGCTGATATTTCCTCAGACAGCTGAAGCAGTATTGATCAGTTATAAAACGACATAATCGATCCATGTCTACTGTTGTCAAGCTCCGCCCCCTGTCTGAGGCCAAACTGAGCGCTTTTTCTGATTGGTTGGTTGTTTCCCGGTGAGGATCATCTTCGGATCAAAACCTGCAAACCCGAACCAGAGCTCATCTGTTTAAAGTTGATTATATCTGATATGTTTTTGTTTTGTCCCCGTCAAAGCTCTTCTTCTTCTACTGCTACATATCAACCTTCTGTTTACATGTTTGTGTTTTATCTGTATGTTGTTTGTTGTTTTTATGAACGCTTGCCGGTTCTCATCGTAGAACCCACTCTCTCTAATCTAGAACCAGAGTTCTGGATGTTCCGTCAACATTTTAAGAATTGTTCTACGTGTTCTGGAATGTCAGATCTAATTTAAACCCACATGTTCCGATTCTAGAGGAACTAGAAACTGGAACGACGGTTTATTGCTGTGATCTCAGCATTATGAGCCACAGAACCCTCTCAGATCATAATTAATACTTTACGTTACGTTAACAGCTAACAGGAAGTCGAGAGCGATCGAGGGTTTGCAGGATATTGATCCGTCACCTCACCTGGTTCTTTCTGGTTCTAGAGGAATTTGTTGACCTTGTTTGGAAGCCAGTCTGCTGCTATTTATTGTCTACACACATTACCCAGCATGCATCTGGCTTTCTGGCTTCAGGCCTATGAATGGTGTTTAGGCCCTAGTGAGACTCCTGGGTGGTCATCTGGGTTTAACTTCAGCCTCCTGTCAGTAGTCGTCTGTGCAGCAGCCGACGCGTCATTTTACAGCAAACTGTTGGTGTGTGTGTGTGCGTGTGTGTGCGTGCGTGCGCTGTCTACCAGCGCCTGTTCAGAGCAGTGTTGTTTTTGCATGCCTATATAGCTCAGTGTAAATCGATGTGAGTTGCATGTCAGTGTAGTTTTCAGTTGTTCGGCTGACTTCTGTCTGTTGTGACTTTTCGGTGCCTTTGATTTTATTTCTTTTTCTTTCCCTGTTTCATTTTGTGCTGTGTGTCCCAGATGCTGGTATTTTATTTTTTTTCTCTTTTCAGATTATCGAATAATAAAAAAGGACGAAGAAAAAAAGAAGAAATCAAAAGATATTCCCCGACAAACAGAGCTCACAGCCGTTCTTACCAGAGAGATGATGAGTGTGAATTCTGTTTTTGTGGTTTTGTTTTGGGTGGACTGTCCCTTTAAAGATTGCCAACTACAGATGCCAGTGTTGTACAGCAGTGAAAAGCTCACTATTTACTAAAATAAACCATTTCTCTGTTTTTTTCACTGAGGTGTCGTGAGTTTATGACACAAAGAGTCACACATGAAGCACTTTATCACACCTGGCGATGCAATTATATATATTAGTCATAAACTGATTATTTTGATTCATAATGTAACATAACATTTACTAGAGTACTGTACTTTTTACAATTTGAGGTCCATGATATATTTACTGCAGTACAATCCAGAAATATTCTACTTTTTACTGCTTTTACATTTCACCACATAAACATTCAGGTGAGATCTACATGAATTATAATTATACAGCGTTATGATTTCAATCAATCAATCAAATTTTATTTGTATAGCCCAAAGTCACAAAATACATTAGTCTCAGAGGGCTTTACAATCTGTACAGGGAGTGACACCCTCTGTCCTTAGACCCTCGATTAGTGAGGAAAAACTTGCCCACCAAAAAACCTTTTAACAGGGAAAAAGGTGGAAGAAACCTCAGGAAGAGCCACAGAGGAGGGATCCCTCTCCCAGGACGGACAGACGTGCAATGATGTCACATGTACAGAACAAATCAACAAACACATATTGTACACTCACAATGAATTATAATGAATTACAATGATAAAATGAGAATGTTTACAATGAATGATGAATTATTACAGTAGCAGTGGAACCTGTGATAGAGACACAGATGCACAGCAGCAAATCATTAACTAACTATAATCTGTAATGGGGATATGGCAACAATGATGACGGTGACAATTCTATTCTAGATTTAACGGGTAGCCAGTGCAAGGAAGCCAAAATGGGAGAGATGTGATCTCTGATTTTGGTTCCTGTCAGAACATGTGCAGCAGCGTTCTGAATCAGCTGCAAACTCTTAAGAGACTTATTAGAGCAGCCTGATAGCAAAGAGTTACAATAGTCCAGCCTAGAAGTAACAAATATATTGAAACTAAAATCTAAATCCAGTTAACTGATTAACTGCAGAACATGTTAAAGCAGTTATAACACCTGCAGTACCTGCTTTAACAGCAGTCACATGACCAGCACTCAGCCAGTCACGTGGACGCTGATCATGATTCTACTCATTCTGCCTTCATTATATCAGATTATTTCAGACAGAATTAATAATCAATACTCGAACAGAAGAACATAATTATCTTCATGAGAATAAACAGCCTGATAGCATGTTAGCATGTTAGCATGTTAGCTTGGATTCAGACCGGGTTATAATAATAATAATAACGCTGCTGCTTTGTGGTTGTGATGTTTGCTGTGTTGTTGTTCTCCTCCGCAGCGCGAGGCGGCGCTGCAGCTTTTACCGCGGAGTCTCCCACAATGCATCTCTTCCCACAGATTACAACTCTCATCTTTCCTACCTGTCGCTGCTCTTCTTTAAAACATACACGTGAGTTTGTGGCGTGTCGTTGTGTTTACAGGTAAGCAGACAGGTGTAAAGTATTAAACATAAATGACGCGTGACACCGTCAGTCAGACGGCTCGTGCGGCGCTACACGCACGTCCAGCGCCATGTTGGGCCTACGATCCTTTCGGTTCATGCAAATGATGATTGGTGCGTTCACGGCCCTCCGTGACAGGTGCAACCTCACCTTGTTACGCTCTGCGCCTCAGCCCATCTGATCCTGAATCGATAATACTTGATAAATTAACTTGTTAATAAAACAAAGGAACGTAAAACTCAGCACCTCACTTGAGAAAGGTAATTAGATATAACATATAAACTACCTAAGAATTACTGTTACTGCAGTACTTTAACTACATCAACATCACAGTACTTATGTACTGTTACTGCAGTACTTTAACTACATCAAGATCACAGTACTTATGTACTGATACTGCAGTACTTTAACTACATCAAGATCACTGTACTTATGTACTGTTACTGCAATACTTTAACTACATCAAGATCACTATACTTATGTACTGATACTGCAGTACTTTAACTACATCAAGATCACTGTACTTATGTACTGTTACTGCAGTACTTTAACTACATCAAGATCACTATACTTATGTACTGATACTGCAGTACTTTAACTACATCAAGATCACTGTACTTATGTACTGTTACTGCAGTACTTTAACTACATCAAGATCACTATACTTATGTACTGTTACTGCAGTACTTTAACTACATCAAGATCACTATACTTATGTACTGTTACTCAAGGATTCAAGGAGTTTTTATTGTCATTACAACACATGTAAACATGGGATGCAACGAAATTGGTTTCCCCTGGTCCTGGAGCAGCCCAATTATCCAAATACAAAATAAAATTTAAAAATAAAATAAGATAAAATAAAATAAAATATATATATACATATGTATATATAGAACATAAAATATAAAGGTAAGGCACAAAAGTATATACAATAAATAGAAAAACAACAACAGTACTGCAGTACTTTAACTACATCAAGATCACTGTACTTATGTACTGTTACTGCAGTACTTTAACTACATCAAGATCACAATACTTATGTACTTTTACTTTGAAGGCTGCTTTTGTAACTTCCGTCTACCTGATCTCGTCCCAAGCATCGCGATATCCCCGCGCCTTGACTTCCGGCTGCCGGGCTCGTCCATGCCAACAGTGATGGTGTCTCCCTGATCGTCCATGTGGCTTTGAAGACAGAAAACTCCCAACGTGACCGAAGCTGTTGAAACATCAGAAACGAACAGAAGCTGAGACGAAGGAAACATGCAGCACGACGACGTGAGTGTGAAGCTGCTGCTGTGTTCATGCTAACTTTAGCTCACCGCTAACTCCTTAAAACCGCGGGGTTTGGTTTATTAATATTATCAATAAGTTCTGCTGTTTAGTCGCTGGATTAGTTACACATCTGTAAATTAATTTACTGTCGACATCCAGGTGAAAGTAAAGTATTTAAGGAACATTTAAAAAACAGTTTTTTACCAAACTCCGTTTATCAGAATGTCATTTTAACATTTCCGGTCTTTCTGCTCACATGTAGAAGTGTGTGAACAGATATTAACAGTTTATTATTAACAGTTTTGATCTCTAAATTTAAAAGCTTTGATTGATCTGATGTTTGCTTCCTGCAGGTGATCTGGGACATTATCGGGAACAAACAGTTCTGCTCCTACAAAGTCAAGTAAGTAACAAAATCATGTTTCTACCTGAAGGTCGGTTGATTCACATGTTTCCAGTGTGTTAAAGCATCAGTCAGGTGTCCAGTCATTGTTTAGCATGTTGTTTAGCATGTTGTCCTTTAACATGTTGTTTAGCATGTTGTCCTTCAACATGTTTCAGGGACTTGACTCACTTGAATTAAAAAGTGTCCAACTTGAATTTGAAGCTGTTTTTCGTGCTGTAATGTTTTAAATAAAGTTTTCTCCTTCTGTTCAGGACCAAGACGCAGAACTTCTGCCGTAATGAGTTCAACATCACGGGCTTGTGTAACCGCTCATCCTGCCCGCTGGCCAACAGCCAGTACGCCACCATCAGGGAGGAGAAAGGTGAAGTCACGTCCAGCCTCCCTCCACACATGAGGGGATGAATCAGCTCCGTAACCGTGGCTGCATTTTGTGTTTCAGGTCAGTGTTTCCTCTACATGAAGGTGATCGAGAGAGCAGCGTTTCCTGCCAAGATGTGGGAGAAGGTGAGTCAGAAAGTTTGCCAGATTAAATTCAGAAAATGTATATTTTAGTTAAAGTGATATTTATTTATTTTTATATATATATATATTGTTGTGCAGAAATTGCTGAAGTCAAAGGTCAATGGTGTGTTCAGGAGGGAAGAAAGTGTTCAGGAGCCTCTGATGTCTGATGCTGTATTATTTATTGACGCTTGGCCAACGAGAACTAGAGACACTCTCAAAGTACACCTGAAGTGTTCAAGTCGGTCTCGCGTTCTGACGAACTCGTGATGGTGGAAATACTTTAAACCCAAAGATCACACCCAAACACTACACGCCCCAGAATCAGTCAAAGATAATGTCTTTGACCCTCAGAGGTGTTATTGTCAGCCCATTCCAGTCTGGGGACACAGATGTCCTCTTACACAGATTGGCACGGCAACAACAAGCTATCTATTATGACTAGGAAGGCAGCAACAGGCCTCTTCGACCCTGGACACCACAGCACCTAGACAAAGACAAACAATTAATACGGCCTATAGAAAACTCCATAACATATATATGTGTGTGTGTGTGTGTGTGTGTGTGTGTGTGTGTGTGTGTGTGTCTGCAGGTGAAGCTCAGTAAGAACTATGAAAAAGCTCTCGAACAGATCGATGAGACTCTGATTTACTGGCCTCGATTCATCCGACACAAATGTAAACAACGTTTCACCAAAATCACTCAGTACCTGATCCGCATGCGCAAACTGGTGCTCAAGAGAAAGTAAGTACTGCACAAAGTACTGCATTGATATACTACAGAGTATACTGTAGATATACTACAGTGTGCATGCGTGTGTGTGTGTGTGCAGGAGGAAGCTGGTTCCTCTCAGCAGGAAGGTGGAGAAGCGAGAGAAGAGGAAGGAGGTGAGCGTTCAACATGGAGGTTCTGCTTGTTTCTCAGTGATGAGCTGCTGTAACCTGCTGCTGTTGTTTGTAGGAAAAAGCTCTGATTGCTGCTCAGCTGGATAACGCCATCGAGAAGGAGCTGCTGGAGAGACTCAAACAGGGAACGGTACTGCTGCTCCTTTAAAATACAACAACTGTCTGTGATGTTTCAGTGTAAAACGGTTAAACTAGTTTTCAATAAAACCTGAAGCTAAACTGAACATTCGTTTAAGTAGGAAACCTGTAACTGTTTGTGTGTTTTCAGTACGGAGACATCTACAACTTCCCGGTTCACGCCTTCGACAAAGCTCTGGAGCAACAGGACGAAGACGAAGAGAGCGAGTCAGAGTCTGAGGAGGAGGAGGAGGAGCAGGACGACGAGGTGATGAAGGAGCTGCACATGTACGGTCCCGACAGCAGGACGCTGAGCTGTAGTTGAGTCTGAACTTGTCTCCTCTTTGCAGGATGTCGGGAAGAGCGAGTTCGTAGCAGAAGAAGAAGTAGAGGAGAGCGACCTGAGCGACTTCGAGGTGATTCAGAGATTCATGTCACATAAATATTAATGCTGTTAGTTCTTCTCAGTGAATCCTGCAAGCAAATGCACAAAGATGAAAACATGAAAACATTTATGTCCACAAGTCACATGTTCATCAATCAGCCTGCAGGTCAACAAAGCAAAAACCAAACTTCATCATCAGACGGATCAATTTTATTATTGATTCAGCTGACAGGAATTTCCTCCATTGATCATTTGGTCTATATTTGGTTTGACTTTCAGACCAGCAAATCTCCAACTAGTGTGCTCATCATAAAAATGTCCAAGTTCTGATTCCAGTTTCATCATGTGACTGTTTTCTGGTGTCTTTCGTCCTCTAATGATTCTTCTTCTTCTGTTCTGATCGACTGATCGCCACGGAAACGAAGCTGCTGCAACACAAATTAAACTTTGTATATAAACCAGGATTCAGATTGTCGACCTGCAGCAGCGACAGAAGAATGAAGATGAAGTTTATGATTTTAGTTTAACATTTTTAATCTGAACTGCTCTGCTCTCAGGAAATGAACAACCTGAAGACGAGCAGCGACGAGGAAGAGGAGGAGGAGGAAGACGAGGAGTCGAGTGAAGAAGAAGATGAGGAGGAGGTGGAGATGGAGGTGGAGACGAAGGCCTCCAGGTCTAAAGGTAAATCTCCGGCCAACGGCTCGGCGGCGAGGAAGAAGCGAGCGTACGTGGAGATCGAGTACGAGCAGGAGACAGAGCCCACCTCCAAGAGCAGAGCCACGTAGTGATGTCACACCCTCTGCCACCAATCAAAACTGTGAGCTGCTGGTGATGTCAGCGGACTCTGTGCAGAGGAAACACTCCACCTATCACCAACACGCTCTGGATGACGTCGCTGAGCGCCCCCTCGTGTTTTTCTGTCGTCTGGCTCTTGAAGAAAGTAAAATCTGGCAGTTTTGTTGTTTTTTTTTAAAATGATGTGTCAAAATTTCTGACATCAGGTTTCAATCCTGCTGCTGACGGGACAGATCAGACCTGTAATCAGATCTGACCCGTAATCAGATCTGACCCGTAATCAGATCTGACCCGTAATCAGATCTGACCCGTAATCAGATCTGACCCGTAATCAGATCTGCTCGGACCTCTGATGAAACACCAACAGTGACTTTAAAACTGCATCATTTCTGATTGGTTAAATATTAACAGCCTTAAAGGACAAGTTCACAATTCTTCAACTCATCTTAAAACAACAGTGAACATGTGTTTGTTGCTGTAATCATCCTCCTGTTCATACTGAACATTAGATACCTTCATAACACACTTACAATGGAAGTGATGGAGACTAAACCAGATCTTTAACAGCCAGTATGAACAGGAGCAATGATTACAGTCACTGTTCATATGTTCATATCATATTTGTAAAACGGTAAATTTGTCCTTTAAGTGACTTTGTTGGAGCCTTAAATGATCTTTGAAAAAGCTTCAGATTACAAACGTGAATAAAGTGACTTTGGAAAAAACAACCAACCAAACTTCAAAATGTTTTATGTTGCTGGTAAACTTTGAGATAAACATTTAAAACATTTATCTTTGTGTAAAATAAAACTACATTTGACATTTTACTCCGTTTTCTGTGTTCATAAGTTCAAGTTGATGAGTTGCAAACTAAAAATATCCAAAAACTGAATAAAAACAGACGCTGGAGTCAAGATATTCTTCATAATTTTGACAGTAAAAACATTAACAGTACCTTCATTATATTTTATATTTAACTTAAATTATCACGTTTGAGAAGCTTGAAATCAACAAATCTTTTTACATTTTTGATTGAAAAAACATCGCTGCCATTTCATTCAACAAGCTTCAATATAAACTGAGGAGGAACAAGAGCTGCAACTAATCTGTCTATAAAATGTCTAAAGGAAGAAAACTGGTTTTATTAAAGCTCTTAGTGAGTTTTATAAATCCAACAGATTTACGTTTCAGTCATGATTCAGAAACGCTTCAAATTCTCACATTTGAGAAGCTGCAAACACAAAATAGCACCAAATGTTTCTGGAAAAACTAAATTATTCAATAATCAAATGAATCATGTTAACGTGGACGTGGAGATGAATTATAATAATTATTCAGACAAAGTGGAAGCCGAGTCCTCAGAGTATTTACAGTATATATACTTTATTTACAAAGTACTGAACCCCCACGGTTTACAATGAGAAGTACAGCGGAAGAAAATCATTACAGATATAGAATATAAATACTCAAAGAATCATAAGAAGCACATTTATTACGTAAGAGGACAGAAACAAATCATACAGAGCGAAGTGATCACAGCGCCCCCATCAGGCTGATCGGTAAAACGATTAAAAAGAACGATTTAAAACTTGAGCAACAAACGGCACCGTTTTCTTTTTACAAGCATTCATCATTAAATCTGTTTTTTAGTTTATTTAAAAAAGGTCCTCAACACAAAACATCAGTGATTGTGAATTTAATTGTTATTTTTGATTAAATGTTTGAGGGAAGCTTAAGGCAACGTCACAACAAAACTTCAACTACAGCTTTTCTTTTTGAGATTCACCGACTTCTTGATCTTTTTGGTCCTTTTTGGAAACGTATTTAAAAAAAATAAATGACATGTATGTGGAGTAAAAGCAGCGTTAGAAGTGTTGAAAAGGTTTTATAGTGAGGGAGGGGCTTCATTCATAAATCAAGCATCACAGTAGAAGAAGGCTGCTGTCCACCAATCAGAGGACAACGAAGAGTAAAAGCAGCTCTGATCTCTTCCTGTCCAGACACACCTGGACACACGAACAGCAGGTTAAACTTGTTTTAAATTCAAAACATTTCCGTTTTGACTGGATATGTACACGACGGGCGGATCACAGCGGACGGGAGGACGCGAGCAGGAAAGCGGCTTAAAACCCATCAGCCACAGCGGCATGTTGACCTTTAACCTTTAACATTTTACACATCTCTCACTGGCCATTACTTCATTTCCATTATTACCTGTAAACTAATTTAAATTTTATAATAAGCAGAAATATTTATCAGGTTTTGTTCACAAAAATCTTCATAGTATTTAAGCAGTATTAAAGTATATATATATATACGTTCAGTGTTCGACACACCGATGCGTTTAGTGTAAATCTGACAATATCAACTTAAGGCTCCAATAATCAATATTTCTTTTATGGATGAATCACTGTCAAACTTTACATCATTCAGGCCGTTTCTGTTCCGTCTAGTGAATAAATGTTTTCAAAAGGGTAAAATAAAGTTAGCTACAGGATTTGTGTTTTAAAGCTAAATTATTGCTGGATTCATTTTTTTAAGAAGAAGAAAAGGCAGCCAGAGGAAGGGTGATGTTTTTGGAGGCCATTATTATTTCTATGATAATGGATCGGTCATAATATTTGGGTTTTTTAATGTTACTTTACTTGAGTTTCCAACCATACATTCAAGTTAAGTGTAACGTTAAAAGAAAACAAAAACTAAATGACTTAAAAGGAATCCATCATTCTTCTTCCAAATATGCATCAATCACCACTCGAGGGATCATTGACGTTAAAACATACCGTCTATATGGAAATATGGAAACATAAGAAGCAACATGTTGGGTTGTGATGGTGGGATCTCGTCTATAATGTGTGTTAGAGGTTCCTGAATCTTTAGGTTAAAGAGGTTCTCAGATTTACAAGTCGTACAAATCAGCTCATTTAAAGCGTTTCTTTCAGTCTATTTTCCTCCAGTTTAGGCCGTAACCTCTGAGCTCAAGCTAAATGACATTCTTGGGGTTATTTCTGTAGACTTTATACGCTATGTTCAGAGGCTTAGTAATCTTAAACATGATGAGTAGACCGATATTCAGTGGAGTGACCCTTTAACCTGCATTTGATGTGACTGGAGTAATGCCTCCAGAGTCCCTTAAAGACAAAAAGTTGCCGCGTTTTAAAGTCTCCAATCCACATCAACGACAGTTACTATGTCAACAACACACATTAACAACAGTGTTAATGCAAACCAAATACAACCACTGAAAAGGAATAAATAAACCAAATGATCAGGCAGAAAGCTCGAAGGGCAGCACGCTCATCAAAGAGTGTCGACGAAAACGAGGAGCTGACACAAACAGAGGAAGGGATCTTTCCTAAAGGACCGACAGGTTTCCTGAGGAGGGGGGGGTGGGGATCAGAAGCAGGACATGCAACAAAAATACAGACATAAATCATAAAGAGTGTGTGTCAACATTGGTGGCGAGGACGACTGAGACTCTTAGCAGACGCTGGTCTAAAGTTGACCCTTGATTTGGACCAAAGGCAGACCGGCTGAGCTGAGGCTCCGGATCTGTCCAAAGCAATGTCCCGGTTTGGAACAAGCACGGTCTGCATTTTGGCGGTCTGCAGGTTAGTCTGACACGAGCCTGGTATCCCTGTATACCCCCGCCTAGGTCAGGCTGACAGATTTGGATCGAGGTTGATGTGCAGTTGATGTCTGAGCTGTAGGTTGATCCAAAATTGTGCCGTATATTTATTTGTCTCCGGGAACATATTGTTGTTTCACAATCTGTATTACTGTAGTACCAAATTTAAACCGTTCTTACTCAAGTCACACCAACAGAGCTCCAGACCTGGAAAACACAGGGTGTGAAGGTTGGTACAATCTTGACAAAAACTGTCCTATTCTGGGTTAAGTTTGGGGCCAGTGAGCCTGAATGTGGACTCTGGGACAGTCTATAGCAAGGTCCAGATGTGGAATAAGGACGATCCAGATTTTGGTCCAGTGTAGTCCTGATTTAGACTGTACATTGGTCCAAAATTGAGCCTTGTATCTTCATTTGTCTCAGTGTGTGTTCAGGACAAAAGTCCAAAATGTAGGCAGGGACACGATCCAGAGGTTAGTCCAATCTTTAAAATGAGGACATCTGGTGCCGAGCTTATAAAGCTTCACCTCGAGGACAAGTATGTCTTGATATGGAAGGTGGTCTCAAGAAACAAGGTCTGGGGATACTCTCGTCTTGTTAAAGCATCTGGTTTGGGTAGGAACGCCTGAATGTGGGCTGAAGACATTGACGGTTGGTCCAGTTTTGAAACTAGGATGAACTGAATTTGGTGTAGGTTGGTCCAAATTGGAGCCTTGCATCTTCACCTGTCTATGATGTGATGTGGGTGTTTCATGTTCAAGATGAGGGTCGTCCGAAATTTAAACCATCCTCGCCTGAGTCGGGCCAACAGTACTGCAGATTTGGACGGGATCCTGATGGCAGTGAAGTCTTGGAAAGAGGGATTTCTGCCACTGAGATGACAGCTGTCCTATTGCGGGTTTAGAACGGTTCTGATTAGATTTGGGCCAAGCGCACCGGGATGTGGGCTGATGGCGGCCTGGTGTAGCGAGCTGGAATGAGACCACAGACGTTTGGATAGTTGTGGATTTGACACACTGTGGATAGAAGCAGCATGTTAGTGCCGGGTGGAGAGGGGTTCTCTGTCCGTCCGTCGGGTCTGTAGTTTCTGTCTGTGGTTAGCAGCTGCAGCCTTCTTTGGCTGGCTGGCTATCGGCGTTGAGGCGGCCTCCCTGCGGCGCTGATGGTTTGTGCTGGACTCCTGACTCAGCGGCATTCAGGTCCAGACTGCCATCCTGAATGTTCTGGTAAATCCTCTTTGCTGCCTCAAGGAAGGCTTCTTCCACGTTTTCCCCTCTGGAGGACAGAGAAAAAATAATCAAAAACACAAACAAATCATAAAAAGAACAGAAAACGTTCTCATAGATTCAGGTTTCAAAGATCAGAAAACAAGTTTAAAGTTGACTCTTGGTTGTCCAAAAGTTTGTGGACACACTGTACTTGATATACCATGACCATGATATATTAGACATTGGTGCTCCCAGTTTGGTGTGGAAGAACCATCTAACACCTTTGGGATGATGAGTGTGAGTGTGAGTGCGAGTGTGTGTGTGTGTGTGTACACTTACGTCTTAGCACTGGCCTCTAGAAACAGCAAACCTGATCAACAACAGAAACAGAGATCAAAACCAGTCAGTCAGTTTAGGATGTACAGTAGTAGAGAATCAGGCCTTCCCTCGCTAACAGACTCAGCTCTTCTGCCACGTTGGCCGGTTGTCTTGATAAATTCAGTATGTCCACAGAGTTATGTCAGGCGTTCCACTTATGAAACGCCTTATAAATTTATATTATAATATGACAAAAAACACAGGAAGTGTTGTTTTCTTGACATTATCTTAACTTCAATGGCTAGAAATAATATCATTTTTTTTAAAATATTATATATCATAGTAAATACAGGTTTTAGAACTTTTACCAAATTAAACATATCTGATATCTGAAATAAAAATATAAATAACAAAACCAGAAAAAGCATAATAATGTGACCCTTTAAACACTCACCGTTCTCTTCAGCAAACTGTTTGGCCTCCTCGTACGTCACGTCCCTCTGAGCCTCCAGGTCGGCTTTGTTACCGATCAGAATGATCACCTGTACAAACACACGCATACAAAACTAAACCAGACTGGACTAAAGAGGTTAGACTCCATCCACGCTGGATGTCGAATGGCGCCACCCTGTGGCTGCACTCTGCATTACAGCTTCAGGTAATTTATGAAACATGCTGTGACGATACTGTAAATCACTCTTGTGTTTATTAAGCAGAAATCAATCTCTTAGTGGCCACTGTTCAAATATGGAGAGAACAATTTGTAATTTTTTAATAATCTGAAATGTTTTTAAATGTTTATTCATAAATTTACATCATAGATTTTTCAAGGCACTGTGAGAGGAAGTGCAGCTTCTCCACAAGTTGTTCCTCTTTTGGAAGACATGTTGTCTTGTATCTGGCTGTGTGTGTGTGTGTGTGTGTGTGTGTGTGTGTGTGTGTGTACTCACTGTGTTTGGGTTGGTCAGGTTTCTGGCATCTGTCAACCAGCTGCTCAAATGGTTGTAAGTACTTCTCCTACAAACACACAAAGGGAGCAACACGAAAACAAAGTTATTATTTACAAGATCAAACTCATTGTTAAATTCTGACGTCTCTCAGATGACAGCAGCCCGTTTTGGGCCCCTCTCAGTCCAGCACCTGGTGATGTCGTAGACCATGAGGGCCCCGGCGGCCCCTCTGTAGTAGGACCTGGTGACGGCCCTGAATCGTTCCTGACCAGCCGTGTCCCAGATCTGCAGCTTCACCTTCTGACCGTGGACCTCCATGATCCTCGTCCCAAACTCCACCCCAATGGTGTGGGGGCAGTCCGCCATGACTACACACACAGAAAACACATCATCAATAAAGATGTAACGATTACACATAAATCAGCTTTTTCTTTAGCTGATTTACGGGAAATTCTATTAAACTTTGTGCTACAATTGGATGTAAAATTGATGTAAATCCAGTGACTCAAAAAATGTCCAGTCTCATATGTGCAAATATTATACGATTAACACCAGTAAAGAGCCATGTGGAAGTGGAAGTACATGAAGGAGGACAGGTAGAGGTGAAGAAGAAGAGCTAAGTGAGTTAAAAAACTAACAACGTTTTGGTGATTATTACCGCTTATCACCAACACAAGGAAACTAAATATATACAATATAATAGAATATAAAAAAGGTGCATAATATATATATAATCTGAAAAAAAACTGTGCAAATGTGGTCTGAATGGTAGTGCATAATAAAATGACTAAAGAGGAGGAAGATGAGGCACAGATAAGAGAAAAACTCACATTTCTTCTCTGTGAACTGGTGCAGCAGACACGACTTCCCAACTCCCATATCACCTGCAGAGAGAGAAACCAGAGAAACGAACCGTCGGAGAGTCACAGCAGGAAAGATCATTAATCTGCTGCCATTTTCATAATTAATTCATCATTTCAGCTCCTTAACTATAAATACTTCCTGGTTTATTTAGTAAACTGAATACTTTGAGCTTTTTATCAACTAATCAGTTAATTGAGAAAATAATGATAAGATTAAACTCTAATGAAATACTGGTTAGTTAAATATAGAAGGAATAATTTCATGTATATTAATAAATTCTATCTTGACTTAAATGTTTACATAATACTTGTGGAAATTTACTGCAGTACTTGTACTTGTACTGGAGTATTTCCACATTGCTGTGTTGGTACTCAGATATGAGTGTTTGGTCCTCCAGGCTGTGTCAGCTCACCGATGATGATGTATTTGAAGATGTAGGAGTAGTTGTAAGGTGCGGCTGTCATCTTGATGCTGTGAAGAGAAAAGTGAGTAAACAGAAACGATTTAACTGAGCTGAGGACAAAAGGAAGCTCAGCGTTAGCATTAGCATTAGCATTAATTAAACACCGTGACAGTCCGCAACGGCACAAACAGCCATCTTTAACACATGTATTAATCACAATCAGCTGACTTCCTTTTTTGAGAAAACCTCTGAATTCCTGCTGTTAGCTTAGCGGTGCAGCTAGCCGGCTAAGAGCAGCTGTTCTGGCTACGCCTTGCTAACAAGCTAACAAGCTAACATCAGGAGGCCACAGCGTAAAACCCTCAAACAGTGAAGCAGACAGACAGAGTGAGTTAAAACACTGTTTCACCTTCGGTCCGGGCGTCTCTCTGACCTGTAAACCGGAGGAACCTGGCTGTTAGACGGATCTTTGTTAGCTGGTAGCCTGCTGTGCCGTCAGGAAAGCTTTCCTCTCTTCCGCGATTCTTTCTTTCTGCATTAAAACAGGAAACACCGCGAGACTTAGACGAGACTAGCGCCATCCTGCGGACGAGAGAAGCTTTACTGTATGGCGTTAAAGTTCTTTCATAACGCCACCTACAGGTAGTAATAATAATACCAATAATAATAATAATATGACAATATATTATTATTATCATTTTTTATTAATATAGCCCAAAATCACAAAATACATTTGTCTCAGAGGGCTTTACAATCTGTACAGGGAGTGACACCCTCTGTCCTTAGACCCTCGATTAGTGAGGAAAAACCTTTTAACAGGGAAAAAGGTGGAAGAAACCTCAGGAAGAGCCACAGAGGAGGGATCCCTCTCCCAGGACGGACAGACGTGAAATGATGTCACATGTACAGAACAAATCAACACACACATATTGTACACTCACAATGAATAATAATGAATTACAATGAATGATAATCGTCAGCATCAATCATTAACTAACTATAAACTGTAATACTGTAATATGGTATCAATGATGACGGTAATAATAATAATGATGATACACTTACTGAGCCGTGTGGGTCATGTGACTCACTGACATGTTTTAATAGTTTTATATCAGACTTTCTTTACATGCATTTTTGAATATTTTTTTTGTTTTTTGTTTATGTTGTTTAGTTTGTATATATTTATTTTACCTCAGTATGAACATGAACATGAAATTATGTTACAATTGATATCCTTAATACTTTCTAACTTCTGATTAAATGAGTCTCTTGTTGTAACTCATGAAAATAATGACAGAATATCAAAATCTATCAAAAAAAACCACAAATATCTATAACACCATGAATTATCTTCATTATCAATAATTTTTAATCCACTTTATTCAGTGTAAGAAATGTCAGAAAACTATGAAAACATGTTAACCTGTTAACACACAACTACTTATTCTACAGTTCCCTTTATTTTATACTATTTTTGCAGAGTTGAGTTAACTATCGTGGAAAAGAGGAAAACTATCAAACAGATCATCTTTTAATGAAGGTTATTGATAAATGAGTAAATCATAGTGAAGCTGTTTCATCAGATGTGAAGCAGTGAGGCTGCTGTGTTTGTGTCTCTCTGTCTTCACACATAATGAGTGTGTTGGTCCGTCCTCCGTCTCCTCCCTCGTCACACAGAGGCCGGACTCGACCGTCAGAGCTCAGACGTCTTCAGTCCACTGAGCAGGAAACAGTTTCTGTCTGTTGTCTGATGCTTTGGATTCATCAGCAGTTATGAGACTGAAGATCAGCAGCTACTGAGAGAACAGACATGGACAAACAGAAAGGTACAGAGTTCACCTTATTATTATTATTATTATTATTACTGAAGAAATGTGCTGTAATAACTTTAATACAGAGACATAATATAGAAAGATTAGAGGAAACATGTATTTACACCAGGAGATAAAATAATAAAACACAACAAAACTCACTAAAATATTACTTACAATGTGCATTTAGACCACATTAAGTATATTTCATATTTATATTATTTCTTATGGCACTGATGACCAAGGCACATTTTATTCCAAGAGGCAGATTTTCAATTATTTCACATGTAACATCACACTTAAAAAAGACCAAAATATGTTAAATATGAAATATTATTTCTAAACATTTTATGAGTGTGTTTCTGTAGGATCTGAATGTGGATTCGTTGTTTTATTTATACTTTATATTGTACACATTATTACCTCCATATGAAATATTACAACTGATGCTGTTAAAGCTTCTGAATAATGTTGAAGTTAATCAATCAAAACTTATTGATGTTATAAAAATTGACTCACAAGCTGAAATTTCTCCCCAGTAGTGACGGATACTGAGGTGGTTTAACGTTTAATAATCAATATATTAACATAATGATATAATGATTGATCTGTGATGGTTTTGGAAACACGATGTCGTCCTGATGAGCACCGCTGACAGGAAACGCTCATATGTGTCGTTCTGGAGTCACATGATCAAACCCACGAATCTGGACGACACAAAGACGTTGAGTTTACGATCACGGAAAAAAGTGGAAAAATAGCAAATATTCACATGTGAGAAGCTGCTAGCGGCGTGTGGTTAGCCGTAAATGTAAAGTTCAACGTTTGTCATAACACAAGTGTTGGTCTGCTGTGATTGGAGTCTTTATCACTCTGATGGTATGTTAATTAAAGCAGAACAACAAGCGTCATCCTTCCTCCTCTTCATTATCATCTTCACTTCCTCCTGCTGCTGCTCTCTGGAGACTGACACTAATAGACTGTTTACATTCAGTGTATAAAGTCTCTTTCAACACCGACTAACTGCTGCTTGTTTTAGTTTTATGACTTTACATAAATCTGCTTTATTACAACTGTTAAATATCCAGTTAGTCCAGAAATACACTTCTGTTAGTCACTTTGTCTTCATAACCACAGAACTAGTACGTTACCTAAACTAGAGAGGAGATGCTGATGAGTGCTGATTGGACGTCTCAAATCGAGTCAGTTTAAGGAAAAAGCTGCTCAGTAATGTAAATGTTTAGCTCTCCTATATTTACTGATGAAAGAGAAAGCTGCTCCACACCCTGCAACACACACACACACACACACACACACACACACACACACACACACACACTCTCTATAGTCGTGAGGACCCTCTCTAACTCTACCGTCTACAGGCCTAACCTCACCCCGAACCCTAAACACAACCTAAAGCTAAAACCAAGCCTTGACCCTCAAACGACCTTAATGTCACTTTGGTCCTCTCAGAGACAGACACACAGAGTCGGGGACGTATGGACGTATGGACGAATCCCATCGTTCAGCTAATTTCAGGGCTTGGTTTTTAACTTCAGCCGCAGCAACACGACGGTCTTTTCTCTTTCTGTCTCGCCTCCAGTTTATTTTATTTTAAAGCTGCTTTATTGACATGAAGCAAACACACCAACTAGATCACAATAAGTTTCCGTATCGGCCATTTATTTACATTTTAAATAAATCTGGAAGACTGCAGTTTTTCTTTGGACAAAGACACACGTCAACTACATCCTCGTAGTCCAGCCACCTTATTTAATGCTGGTTAACGATCGCAGCTTAAATTAAAGCAGAAAAACACTGGTTCATTCATTGTTTATATTTGAGTGTTTTTGGTTGGTCTAAAGCTCAGCAGGCCTGCTGAAGCTGTGATTGGACAGTCGCTGCAGAGTTCAGCAAACGATTAAGAAATACTGTTAAAGACATAAATACAGAGCAGCACAAGAGGCAAAAGGTTTTATAGTTTGAGTTTTAGTTGTTGTTGATGACTCTGAACTCAATGACTGACTTTATCTGTCTGTCCGTGTGTGTGTGTGTGTGTGTGTGTGTGTGTGTGTGTGTGCGTGTGTTCTGCAGCATCAAAGCTAGAGACAGGAAGTAATGTTGATGGACAGATAAGCAGCAGTCAGTAACACAAACTCTTTAATTCTCCGTCAGTCCAGAAGCAGCTTCTCTGTGTTCTTTATCGTCTTTTTCAGCGGTGAAGAGTAAAGTATATTTACATTTATTATTATTATTATTTACAAGTACCATACCAACACATTGTTAAAGATGAAACCAGTGGTTTCAACCTTTTAGTCTGTTGACGTCTTACTAAAAGCAGTGTGTAGTCGGGTCACATTTCAGATGTCTATGAGTTGTTAACAGCTCCACCAAATAGTGATTTTTACCTCTAAACTTCTCACATGGTTTCATTTCAATAAATGTTCAAATGATCCAATATTTCAGCAAAAATCAAAGATTAGAGAAAAAGTCCAAAAGCTGAAAACAGATTTGTGTATCAGAACTTTGTTTCTTCTTCTTTCCTCTCCCATTAATCATCTCACGACCCCTCAGATTTATCTGGTGACCCTTTGGTGGGCCCCGACCCCTAGGTTGGGAACCACTGGACTAAACTAGCTTATACTGGAATACTTTAACTACAACTCACAACATCAACCTCACAACACTGATGTACTTTTTCTGCAGGAGGATTTTTCATGTAATACTTTTACTTGTAATTTAGTATTTTACATTGTGATACTGGTACTTTTACTTCAGTAAATGATCTAAATACTACTACAGAGTCTTACTGTTGCCATCATGCTGTCGTGTTGTTGTGGGTTTGAGGTATGTGATAAAAACAGCAGCTGCCTGATAAGCAACGCAGCAGGATCCTTAAAATCAGCAGAGAGGAGTTAATGAGAAACATTTAACCTTCACCTCCCACTGAGCTCTGAGTGTGAATGGACTCACTCTGTCTGTCTGAATGAGCTGCACAACAATCACGGCCTGTTTGGAAGATTTCTTTCTGCATTTTTTACATTTCCCCCTCCCTCAATGATAATTCAGACTGCTTTGAGATCCAAACCTGTCACACTTATTCACTCATTCACAGTTCAGACACATTTTCAGGATTAAATCTGTAGTTTTGTGTACATTGTAAAAATAAACTTTGGTAGATAAACTCTTTAATGAAGACACTGTTCCCTCAGAGTTTGTACTCAGAGTTTTTAAAGTGAAGTAAGGAAGTACACACGGTCTTTATTCTGTGTTAAACATTAGCAGCATCCAGCAGCTTATCAGTGTGAATCCTGTCACATCAGTAACATGTGAAGGCCAAAACATTTGAACATTTGTGGTGAGAAACTTTACGTAAATCGTTCAGTGTTCAGGGATTTTACTCACTTATTAACAGCATGGATGACCTGAACTGTTCTGTTATAACTAGACCAGCTTGTAATACTTGAATCTTAGTATTTACACTGCTGTAGTCTGTTTCTGAAAATAATATCACGTATTACATTTTTGTTTAAAGTCTGGGGTTTTCCTGTTCACTTCAATAGAGTTAGAGTTCGTCAGAGTTCGTCACAGCACCATCTAGAGGAATGTAGAGGAACTGCAGCTTAACCTGTAACTCAGCCACAGTCTGAGATTTACTGCCTTTAGGCCAAACCACAGTTAGTGTTCATTCAGAGACGGAGAGACAACAGCTTCATTCATAACACGAACACAGACGGACTTCATGACAGTTTTCATGTGTTATTAATTAACTGACAACAAACTAAACCTCCTCTATAAATACATAAACCATCACAGAAAAGATGAAAATATACACAGCCTTTGATTAGCATGTTAGCATGTAAACACCTAAATGCTAAATGTTATTATACCATGTTCACTGTCTGAAAGTTAGCGTTCTGATAAGCTGCTGTGATAGTAGTAGCTAAGATGGTAGAATGTTATATGATATGTTTGCTAAGTTGAAGTTAATGTTCAATAGCCAGCATACATGCTAACTTGCTAACTGTACTATTGTTTAGACAAAAAGGACAAAAACAAAAATAACAATATGATTAGTTTAAAACAAGACTGAAATAGGTACATACCCAAAAAGACGCTATATGTTTACATTACACCACATCAACCAATATGTTCCTCCTGCAGTTTGAAACAATTTGGATTTAAAATTTATGTTAGCATTCTGACAAGCTAATGAAAACACAGCGCACAAAATGTTAGCATGTTAACATGCTTTAAATATGTTAATATGGCCATGTTAGCATGCTTAGATGCTGAATGATATCAGTGAGTTAACATCCTATACATGCTATCTATCTGATTGTATACATTAACATCTTAACAAGCTGTAAAACATGATAGTGTGTCGTTGTTAGCATGTTAACAAGCCGTAAAACATGTTAATGTGCCCATCTTAGCATGGTAAGAACCTGATTGTTACACATAGCCTATGCTAGCATGCTGGTAATAGCATTATTTACTGTAGCATGCGGATCTTGCTAACTGTATACATTTATAGTAACTGACAGTCCAATCGTTCAAACATTAACATTAAACTGTTAATTTGTGTTTCTGTTACTTCACTTGCTTAAGAGGCGATAATACTTCTGTTCTCTTAACAGTACCAGCAAATACTCCATTACAAGTAATTCTACTACAGTAAAAGTAGTATTGTGATCTTGACGTAGTTAAAGTACTGCAGTAACAGTACATAAGTATAGTGATCTTGACATAGTTAAAGTACTGCAGTAACAGTACATAAGTATAGTGATCTTGATGTAGTTAAAGTACTGCAGTAACAGTACATAAGTATAGTGATCTTGACGTAGTTAAAGTACTGCAGTAACAGTGCATATTAAGTTATTATTGTGTTCCCTCTCCAGTGCTCGCCAAGCTGATCTGGGACCTGCAGTCCTTCTTATCGGTTCTGGACTCGGAGAACCTGAGTTACATCGCTCAGGCTCAGAAGAAATCCATCTCAGAGCTTCTGTCCAAGCTGCAAACACAAGACATGCCTGGTAATACTACAACTGCCAGTGGTAATACTGCTACTACAACTAATGCCGTTACTGTCAATGGTACTAGTACTTATAGAAGCCATATTATGCTTTTTGTGGTTTTCTGTTATTTATATGCTTTTCTGATGTTGGATGTTAAACATGGTCAAAGTTCAGAAACTTAAGGGGAATGTTTGTAGAAATGCTACCTGCAAGTCAAAACTCAGGGCTTTAACCTGTCCTGAGGCGGGCCTTAAAGAGACAGGAGCTATAACGGCCTGTTTCAGACAGAGGAAGATTAAACTATAATAGCACCAGTTTCCACAATAAATATTATGTATTTGTTGGTTATTTATTTGAGCTGTAACCACCATGAAACCTCTCATTGGCTGCTCTCTCTACCACTACTCCCTATCCTCGCTCGACCGCCATCATCAAATAAAGTCTAACTTTACTTTTAACATTAACAAGTGAAGAGAAATGTTCCTGCAAACCCCACCCTCCAATGAGGTGGTACTATCTGCAGTGTAAAACAAAGTACCTGGTACCAAAAGCAAGTAGAGATAGAGTAGAGATGGACTGGAGCCATATAGTGTAAACAAGGCTTGAGATAAATAATAAACTGTAAACTAAGTAACTAATAAATTCAACTCACCTGGTGAAAACACTGTTATTGTTTTACTTTACCTGTGCTGTGTTTTCAGTGGAAGATGCTGAGTACATGATCATGAGCTGTCAGTCATCGTCTCCTAGCAACGAGCTGACAGATGCACCTGGGACAGGTACATATGTAGCGTCAGACACCAGCCAACACTAATGTTTTAACCTTCGTCTGTTCGAGATACACAGTCATGAAATCTGATGATTGTTTGTTTTCAGAAGGTGTTTGGACCTCTGAGCTGGTCTCAAAGCAGGACTCATCTGTCTGGCTGAGGAACGGGGTGAGTCCACACACACACACGCACACACACAAACACACACGCACACACACACAGAGAGAGAGAGAGAGAGAGAGAGAGAGAGAGAGAGAGAGATCACGTTTTCAGTCTCTGTAGAGTGGTTCTGTGGAAGACAGACACTACTGAGCATGTGCGGGACTGTGGTTGTGTTTACAGCTCTGCACTTTATACTACATTATAAATAAAGGTATATAAGGTATATAAAGACAAAACTGTGTTCCTGCACATGCTCATTATAGTTTTTGTTTTCTTGTTGTCTCATTTTTTATCATATAACAGGTTGTCTTTAAGGATACTGTACTGATAAATACATATTCATTTTGCATCCTTCACTACAAGAACAAACCCGGCACAATTCAGAATTTCTCACAGTAACAGCGCTGTTGTCTTTTTCCAGCGCCTCCTTCACTTCTTGACCTCATCATATTTCTTCTTGAGGTCAAAGAAAAGTGGTCGGAAAGAAAGAAAAAACTTTTTTTAGATGGTTTTCTGATCCAGCGAACAGGAGGAGGCTGGTCTGTGATGTGGGTCAGTAATGACAGACTGAGTCCTCCTGAGGTTTGGGAGGAGACGGCAGAGAGTGTGTGTGTGTGTGTGTGTGTGTGTGGGAGGGAGTGACAGGATGTACAGTGTTTACATATGAGGCCGTCTCCCCTCTGTCTGTCATCCTATTGGCTGAGAGCTCTGTAGAGGGAGGAAGTGGTCACTGATGACGGCTGATTAGCATCTGGTCTACGTGATGGATAGACAGAACACACACACACACACACACACACACACACACATACACACACATGCACGCACGCACACACACGTTGGGTTTCCATCCTTTCAGAGGACATTATAATGACTTACATTCATTTCCTGGAGAGTTATTCTAACCTGAACATAACCCTAAACGCACCTCAACTTTAAAGTTTTCACACTAAAATCAATGATTTACATTAAGGGGACTTGCTTTTTGTCCCCATAACATGAGGAATACCTGAAACACACACACACACACACACACACACACACACACACACACACACACACATACACATACACATACACATACACACAATGTGCAGGTCAAATCCAGGCTGATCACTTTTAAGTGTGTCAGACTTATAGCTTTAATTTGAGGGTATTTACATCCACACAAGGTGAACGGTGTAGGAATTACAACAGTTTGTATTTGATATTTATTAATAAAAGGAGGTAACAGCTTGCTAGCAGCAGTGCTAGCTCAACAACCCTGTTGGTCACATGACCCTCACGCTGCATGTTGTAACGTCTGTCGAGAGTCTCCCATCTATCTGGAACATTTCATTCACGATGAATCAAATGTGTCCTGTGATGTCAGATCCAGGGTCCTGTGGTGCCACCGGTCCCACCAGGAGGTCTAGGAGGTGACGATGATGAAGATACGTATGAGGAGGCAGAACCCTACCTACCTGACACAGGTACCACACAGAGACACACAGAGACACGTATAAAACTATATAAGAACATTAATAAAAAATGTAAATATGCTCTTCTTCCTCCAGAGAAGGCGGAGTCTGACAGCAGTCACTACGAGTCGTACGGGGAGGAAGATGATGACGACAAGCTTGTGAAGGACCGAGCTCACTACATCCAGTGGAGCGCCTCACAGCCGTGTCTCAGGCCCATCCCAGAGTCCCGCCTCTGTGGGTACCTGTGGAGGAGGAAATGGCTCGGACAGTGGACCAAACAGCTGTTCATCATCAGGAACGACGTGTTGCTGGTGAGTAGTATCTTCAGCTGCAGTTCCTCTCATGTCCACTGGAGGCGCCAGTGATAAAACTGTTGAAGAGCCTTTAAATTTACTCTAAATTCTCTAAATCAAATTGTTTTAAGACACACACTGTCCTTTAATTAATGGCTGGTTGTTGCTGACATATATGTCTGTGAAGTTCCTGCTGAACCCAATACACTAAAATCTCAGTTGTGTTGTTTTATCTCTCTGTTTGTGTTTGTGTTTGTGTGTCAGTGTTATAAATGCGCTCAGGACCTGCTGCCTCAGCTGGAGTTGAACCTGCGCGGCTGTCAGCTCGTCTACAAGTCAAAGAGCAACAGGAAGATCCAACACCAGCTCAAACTGATGCTGCTGGGCTCAGAGACGCTGGTGCTCGGCTACAACAGCTTCCAGCAGGCCGATGAGTGGAGGAAGGTGAAAACCTCTGACGCTTCTTCATCAATACTCAATATGTGATTATTAAACGATCACAGTCCTGCTCGTGTGTCTGAGCCGTGTTTGTGTGTGCAGGTGATCCAGGAGGTGAGTGTTGGAAGTGAAGTAGAGACTCAGAGCTCATCATTTCTGATGAGATCAGACCAGCTGCTGTCCTGCAGGGTGAGACACACACACACACACACACACACACACGGTTGTAACACAGATGTAAAATGTGTGTGTTTGTTGTCTGATCTCAGTCCAGTACAGTCCAGACTGACTCTGAGGAGGAGAAACTGTCAGATCGCTGCAGCCTCAACAAGAACAAAGGTACAGAAACACGTTCAGAATAAACAATAACCTAGAAATGTGAATTTTACGCCCACTTTAACTAACTAACCAACTGCTTAGTTAGTAAACCAGACCTGACCTTCACATTAATGTGGTGATAACATGTCGGACCCGTGTCTGAACTGGTCTCCGTCTTCCTCAGTGCGACCTGAAACATGTCTGACAGCAACTATAATAATCTATATTTTACATTTTAATCATAACGACTGCAGGATGAATGAATGAATGAATTTTCAGCTTTACATAAAGCATGTGGCTAACAGGACTTTATAATGACATCATGTGTGGATTCACCTTTGACCTCTGCTGTGGCTGATTGACAGGCTTCCTGAACGTGCTGATGAACTGTCAGTGGCAGAGTTTACTGTGTCAGGTGGAGGCGGGGCTCCTCAACATGTTCGCGGAGGAGGAGGATGACGAGGAGGAGGGAGGGAGGGTGAGGAGGGAGCGGTCGCCTCAGTACACCGTCCAGCTCCGAGGGTGTGAAGTCCGAGCCGGGCCCGACACTGATCACTCCTACAGGATCACACTGAGCATGCTCAGTGACCAGGTGGCTGTGCTGGAGGTGAGTCTGGAAACAGGAACGAATTTATTAAAACAGAAGATACTTTCTAGATACTACTTCAGTCAAAGTATAGATGAATTAGCAACTTCATTTACTTAAATTACTAAAGTAAAAGTATTTTACATTGTTAATACTGGGAAACCTTCATCTGAAAAGTAATTAAAGTATACTATAAAATAGCATAAAGTACTTCAAATTGTTCTTAGGTGCAGTACTTGAGTAAATGTAGTTCAGGTGTGTTGGTTCGTATCTTCCCTCCTTCAGGTCAGGAGTTCAGGTGAAAAGCAGCGATGGCTGCAGCTGCTGCAGGACGGCGCAGCTGATCACAGTCACCATGACAACAGCACACCAGAGAACCCAGGTGGAGCTCTCAGGTAAATACATTCATCCTCCATCTGCTCTTCACTCATGACGTCACCGTGACTTCTTCTTCTGTGGTGAGTCCGTGTTTCTTTCCTCCTCAGTGGGCTGCAGACGCGCAGGTTTCCCACCTCCAACACCTACATGGACGACCCGTTCCACCTGAGCGGAGCGGGCCGAGACCAGCCCGTCTACTCCAACTCCTCCATACTGGAGCACATGGTACCACCCGCGCCGTGAACGATATTATTACTAATTACTAACACAGGTGATGACTCTAGTGGCCAATCAGTGTCCTGCAGTGTTTTCACCTTTCCGTATATATTTATACGGTATTTATTTTTAGTGTTTATAACATGTTTTAGTTTCTAAAACCTTTTTTGTACATTTTTTTTAAATATCTTTTTAATATCTTTTGAAAGATAAAACAAATGAAAAGTGAATTTAGTTTTCGTCTGATTTGACCTGCACAGGCTCCATACTACACACACTAACATTACACACCAGCAGTGTTTACGCCTTTATGTGTTTCTGTGACGTTTCAGTGTGTGTTCTGGTCTTTCAGCTCCACAGCTCTCAGGATTCAGTTCGCTGCAGCTCCGTCTCGTCCAAAGACTCAGTGACCTACAGCAACACGGTCTTCAGCAGCCACAGTGAGTCTCATCACATTACACAGACGTGACCGGTAGCAGCAGCTGCTTTTAAATCCAAACGTAACATCAGTGAAGATTTATGATCACTAAATGATGATTTTAGACTGAAGGTGGTGATACATGGTCGACATATCTGATGAGACACTTTATGATCATGTGCAACAAGCAGAATATGAACCCTTTAAGTTTTAATGGTACAGCCTGATTTAGTAAATAACTGGTTTTAAAGTAGTTAGAGTCACTAAGAGCCGAAGAAAGACTTGTATAATATGATATGTTATGGAAAAGTTAAGGTGCTGCTGTGTGTTTCAGACAGGAAGGTGTGTGAAGTGGAGCGAGCGGTTCAGAAGCTGGAGCTGACCGGGAAGAAGGGGGTGCAGCTGAGGGTGGGGTCAGAGATCAACCTGGCATCTGCTGGGAAGCAAAACAAACGCACCTCTTTCAGACAGTCGCTGGCCGTCTGCACTGAGCGCGCTCAGGTAGGAAGCATGAATACAAACACCTGTCCAGCCTGTTCCACTTCCTGTCCTTTAACTTCCTGTTGTTGCTGCTGGTCCTCAGTCATATTGATCAGACGTGATTGAAAATTGATCAGTTTGGTGTTTTTTAATGTTTAATGACAAAATAATTATCAGATTAACAAAAGTATGTTTGGCAATATATCATCATCAAGTTATTACAATTATTTACTTATTATTATTGATAATATAAGTTGGAATAATTAATAAAACGTCCATGCCATAGAAAACTGGATTAGGTATATATATATATATATATATATATATATGTATATATATATTATATGTATATTATGATTCTGACCTGCTGTCTGCTGCTCCAGGCAGGTTTCCTGAACCCTCTGCTGCGGCGGACGGCCTCAGCTAAAACGTCTCTGAGACGAGCTCCTTCAGCGCTGTTCATCGAGCACGGGAAGGTTTTCCAGAGGAGGAAGGTCAGATTCACACAGACGCTGCCTCCTGACTGTCTGAAAGACAGTCAGGAGGCAGCACAAGATGAATTATAACGACTGTGATCATATTTCATGTAGCATCATCTGGTTCATTTATCAGTTTGTCCAATAAACCCAATAAACAAGCTCAACAAGCTCTCAGCTACACTGTGTGTTTGGTGCTAATTAGCAAAAGTTAGCACAGTAACGAGCTAAAATGTGAACATAATTAACATTATGTGCAGTACTTACTGTAGTACTTTCTACTGTGCAGTACTTACTGTAGTACTGCACAGTACTTTCTACTGTGCAGTACTTTCTACTGTGCAGTACTTACTGTAGTACTTTCTACTGTGCAGTACTTACTGTAATACTGCACAGTACTTTCTACTGTGCAGTACTTTCTACTGTGCAGTACTTACTGCAGTACTTTCTACTGTGCAGTACTTACCGCAGTACTTCTGTGAGTATTATGTATGTTAAACATGATTTCTGTGCTGCATCCAGTTAACGGCTGTTTTTGCTGACTGTTTTCAGGAATGGGAGACCAAAGCTGCTGCGTAACACCGACGAGCTGATGAAGAACAACAATGACTCAGCATTTATCTATGACACACACACACACGCACACACACATTCACACACACACACACACACACGCACACACACACACACACACTAATTTATTATTAATTTCAATTTACTTGTTGAGTTATTTTTAAAGTCTTTAATATTTCAATCTTTTAATATCTATTAAACAACACTTTAATAGTTGATAAGATCCATCACACTGATCAATGGTACCGATAGATCCAGTATACCTGCAGGTGTTGTCATGCAGGTAGATGAGCCAGGTGTTTTCCTGCTTTAAAGGACATGTCCAGCTCTATATTAATATGATCTACTGGAATATCTCTGTTAAAACCTCCTTATTGATCCTGGTGGTTTTCTCTCTTTGAGGCTGTTGTTGTTGTTGTTGTTGTTGTTGTTGTTCTGAAATACAGAAAGACGTCACAACTTGACGTCAGCTCGGCTCACAGGGATTATTTGACATATGTTTAACATCCAACAGTATTTATATGACAGAAAATAAGTAAAAGCATAATAAGTCCTCTTTAAAGCCACTTAGTTGAACACGTTTTGTCAGTTTTATAAATTCATGCATTCTTCTGTTTTCTTATTGCTGTAAAAATCGACCAATCAGAGAGCTCTACGTTGTGTTGCTATGTGGCTTGATGGTGCAGAGTTTTAACTTAAGATGAAACATTTTCTAGCTTGTGAAAACATGTAGTGAAACTATTATGTTTATAATATAATGACATTAATAAAAAAGCTGTAAACATTTCTCGGTAGCACATTTGTTTTTAAATGATTTGGTTTTGTATTGTGTACTTTAATCACATGGAAGTACACAATGTGTACTTACAGGCATGACGTCATAATTTACATATGATTATTGATTTATTACCATGACGTTCACTTATTTGTATTTACTGTATTTTATACTCAGGTGAATGTTTCTTTGTCAATTTTTGATTAAACACTGATCTGTAAAATGATTTTATTAAAATGTTTTTTACTTCAACTGGTTTTGTTTTTTTCCCTTCATGATGGAGGATCATGTGACCCGGTGCAGCTGACGTGGTTTTAAAACAGAGGATTAAGATATATCAGGCTTTGACACACACACAAACACACACAACACACAAAGAAAAAAAACAAGAAAAACAGAAGAAAAAAACAAAAAATGACCAGAATGACCCTTTAAAGGTGTCACTTTAAATGGCTTCCTCCACGTCTCCTTACAGTATGTGATATACTGTATCTTCATGTATGTGAATAAACATTTGTATAAACGGTCATTTCCTTAAAGACGACTCATATTCTGCACATATCCGACTCTCTCTACATATATATATTTATATATATATGTATTTATATTCTGCATGGTTTCCAGTTAAAACCTCCTTATTGATCTTATCCTGGTCCTTTCTGCAGCCCCTCAGTGTTTGTAGTCAGGTATCCAGGTCCAGGTAATAACAAATTAAAGTTGAATTAATATAAAAACCTTTAACAGTTTATCCGATGACTGATTGAAGAGAGAAAGTTTAACGTAAAGCGAATAGAAATGCTCTTTATTGTAACTCATGGTTAATCATTCACATCACCATTCATCTGTTACATCACCTGAATCCAGATATGAAAACAACAACAACAACAACAATAATACTGTCATTCAGTGGTTCAATATGTACAGCAGGGCGGCTTCGGACACGCGAGTCGCCGTCAGCGAGTCTGACCTCTGACCTGAGCCAGTAACTGCCAGTCATTATAAGTATCTAATGAAATAAAGGTTAAATAAGAATATGACATCATCATGATGACATCATCATCATGTGACGTGTTGACAGCGACACGCCGCCACAAAGTCGCCCTGCGTGTTAAAATAACTCAATAGAAACGAAATAAAACACTTCAAAATGTACAAAAGAAAGAAGAAACAATCTTCGTGTCTTCATGGTGTTTAGTCACAGCAACTCACTTCCTGTTTATAACTACACACAACCAATCAGAACAAAGCATCAAAAAAAGAAATCATCTCATATAAAGTGACCGATGCTCAAATCTCACTTCATCCAGTTTTTTTGTTTGTTTTGTTTTGTCCACAGATACAGGAAGCGTGTGGCGAGGCCGACGTGGCAAGGCCGGCGAGGCCGACGTGGCAAGGCCGGCGAGGCCGGCGTGGCGAGGCCGGCGTGGCGGCGGTGAGCGATGCAGGACGTGGTGGTGGTGGTGATGTTGATGCTCACACAGGTTCGAGTCCCATAAATCCAGACACAGAAACTGTAAACGTGACAACAGACTGTCGGCCTCTGAGAAGATGAACCTTCAGGTGTGTGAGGTCCTTTAGGTTAAAAACAGGAAGAGCTCAAACATCTTCTAGTGAGAGATTATATTATGAGATATTATGATATTTATGAGTTTCTGACCGAGCAGCGACCTCTTCATCGTTGGGTTTTGGAGGTTTTGTTATTGTTGAATATTGAACCGGTTGTGACTTTAACTTCATGTTTGCATCATCATCTTTATTATTGGATATGATGTCACACTTTGTGTCTATTTTAAAATTTAGCATCATTCAAATCATAATTTGTCAAAACTTTTAAAGAAATGCGAGATTTTAATGAACAAACTCTGGTGAAGTTTTTCTAATTCTTTGAGGACACTTCGCTCTTCTTCTACAGTAGAAAAGCTAACGGTACGATAACGGCGGCGGTCACGTAGCGGCCGGTAGAGAGAAAACCTGACTTCTTCTTCTCTGGTTTGGTACTTATTAAAAAACATGGCAAGATTTGTTGGCACAGATTTTAAAGAATTATTGTCATTTTTTTAGTAATCAGCATCTGAGTCGCCGCTGCATGTAGCTAACATTACATTAGCTTAGCGCCACATTAGCACAACCTTAACATGCTAAAATAAAGACTAATGCTGCTGCTGGTTTAACAGCCACACCTGCATGTTGACTTTGTACTATTGTTCACATTTCATATTTAATATGATGATATTGTTATTAGCCAAATCATGAAATGTGAAAACATGGCTGAGCTTTGTTAATGAAACAGACGGAGGCCGACAGTCTCGTTGGTTTACCGTCATATTAACAACGTGGCTTTAATATATCGACGTGATATGATGATCAATGATCCATCACAGCTGTAACTGTCAACCTGTGGTGGTTTTATACTTAAAGAAGTTGAAACGTGTTGTATTGCAGGTGCAGATCTGTTTATGATGCTGGTGGATATTAATACTTTACATAATTTATATAACGATGAGTCTTTACAGATATATTGAAGTGTGTCTGTGTTGTCCCATCATTCCTCCGTCGCCGTGGAAACCTCTGAAAAGTGTCCTTTCTGTCACCGTCGTCCCGTTTCTCCACATTCATGTAAATGATTTAACATTTTTCATTTCGGTTTTAATAACAAACATGTCACTTCTCTATGTAGGTTAAAAAATAGCTGCACATCATTTGGTCACTAAGCAACAGCAGCTGATGCTGAATGTCTACAACTTGCTTATTGGACAAACCAGAGCCGTGCAGAGACAGAGTTTAGTCAGCAGTGACGCAACAACAAACTGTGTTTCTGCTCTGCTGTTAAGTGTCTGTGTGTGTGTGTGTATGTGTCTGTGTGTGTGTCTGTCCGTGTGTGTGTGTGTGTGTGTGTGTGTGTGTGTGTGTCTTCAGGGCAGTGATGTTTGCTGATCATAAAGGAGGAGACAGTTTCTTCAAATCATTTCATCTACAACTAAAAGTCTTATAAGTTTGAGTTTAATATCATTAAATCTTTCTTTGAGCTGAAGGTGGTTTTAGTTCATCGTGCTGTAATTTATTATTTTCATTATTTTCTTTAATAATCAGCTGCTCAGTATATAAACTACTGCAGTGTTCACATGACCAAACATGTTTACATCATGGAAACCTGGAAAACTACCAAAATATTAAAATCTGAGAAACATTTTGATATTCTTACTTAAAAATGACTTAAACAATTACTCAGTTATTAAAATTGTTGCCAATTATTTTTTGTCAATCAAGTAATTGATTAATGATCTACTGGCTGATGAGTTTTCATCAAACTGTCTCCTTGTTTTTCTTTATCGGTGCTGGGAAAGACATGCTTTCACTGTGACATCATAGCTGGCTAAGCCAATAGGAGCAGTGCTTTTTTAAAGACCACTAACAGGAATGTTGGTTTGTCGCTCGACTGTAGATGAAAAATAAAATGACTTCAGATTTATTCAGTTTGAATGAGATAAAAATAGATCTCTGTCAGGCTGCAGGATAGAAACGGTCTCATTTTAAACTTGAACTTTTCAGTGATCGATGTCAGAATTAACAACAACAACCAAACAACTGAGCTTCACGTGTGAAGAGAAAACAGACTTTCAGGTTGAAGGGACTGAAATCTGTTTCCAGAGTTGTTCTGGCAGGTTCAGAGCAGCTGAAACCTCGTTAAAAGACTTCAGCAGGACATATCTGACTGTTAGGCTCCTGTTAGGGCCATAAGTAACACACACATCATTGTTCTTCCAAATCAGTCCCTGCTTGATTAAAAATCCTGCAGACTGATTATTTGCTCAGTAGTTTAGTCATTGATGAATTTCCACAAACATCTAGAGACTGAAGCTTATTTTTCTGCACAGTTTCTTTGCAGCGCTGCTTTAAATCTGGTGGAGTTAAAATGTGCAGCACAAATCTAAAATCACTCCAAACATGAAACCTGCGACATCCACAAACTTCCACTTCCGCCTGACAAACAGTGACCTGCTGTCTGATGGCGCCGGTGCTGATAATGACGGTTTTCGTTTGGAGTCCACAGGTTCAGGATTGTGCGGTGATCCAGGAAGAGCAGGGGATTGTGGGAGTTGCAGTCCCAGCGGCGTCAGAAGAGACAGGCCTTCTTCTTCAGGTTGTTCCTCTTCCAGAGAGAAAGAGTGTCAAACTCCTCGATGGACATCCCGAAAACAGCGAGGAACTGCTCCTGGGAGAGGTGTCTCTGGAGGGACGAGAGGCGGACAGAAAGGTAGACTAGAATTACGTGATGAGTGATGCATTATGGGTGGTTTGTAGCCTTCGTGTTGCTATGCTAAGTGTTTGGCTCAGTTTAACCTGTATACAGAGAAAAGTCCTGAAGTCCTTTTTTATTTTATTTTTAAAATCTGCAGCAGTTTCTGAGAGAAAATGACGTCTTTACTGCAGAAACACGGCGACAATGATCAGTGATCAATGATCAATAGAAGCATCTCAGAGAAACACGGCGACTGTCGGTGGGAGGAACCAATACGTTACTGCTCCAATCGATCAATCAGTCTATTTGTTACACTTCTTTACTGCTGCAGGAGCTGTAAACAGAGAGTTGTACCTCCAGCCTGGTTCGGTCCACGCCGGGAGGCAGTTTGCTTCGTCCTCTGTGAGTCACCACTAACATCTCGTACGGGAAGATCTGCACAGATCAATAATTATAATAATCAGGATGATGGTTGAGGATTGAGGATTGAAACTGAATATATTTAGTTTCTATTAATCTTCCTGTTACCTTATGCTCCAACATGCTGGGCAGAGAGGTTCCTCTGTCCATCCTCGAGTCTCCGTTCTGACAAGCAAACACAGATATTATTACATCGCCACGGTTACCACAGCTGCTTATTGCTTATCGCTCATTTCTACTCATGAATTATTCAAAGACAATCAGATTGTACCTGAACACCTGCAGGAGGAGAGAAAATATGAATAACAGCGTTAATCACAGAGTTCAGTAGATTACACATTTTCCATCTGAACATTTCTATTGATTGCTTTCAACAAGAAAATAATAACTAAAATATGGTTATCTATATGAAAAGAGCATCAAATAATATCCTGTACTGATAAAAACAGGGATTTCTGTTCTGTTTCTACCTGCAGGACTTTTTTCAGACGAGCTGAACTCTGCCGACTGCAGCTGGAAACAAACAGAAACACGTTCGTTAGTGTCTGAATGAACCTCCGCTATGATTGGACATTTCTGTCCAGCAGTACGCACCCTGGACAGGCCCGCCTTAGAGGATGCTGGGAAATATACTGACTTGAAGGCGTTGGACCCTGGAGGAGAGCAGAAATAAATTAAAGATAATATCAGTGAGTGCAGATTAATAACAGTTTAACCTCATGTTTTGTTCAAAACTTGCACAT
>CM072867.1:24715000-24730000 GCA_036937835.1 Pampus argenteus | reverse complement strand
TTTCACTGTCAGTAACGTACCTTGTTTTACTGTCAGTAATGTACCTTGTTTTAACGTCAGTAACGTACCTTGTTTCACTGTCAGTAACGTACCTTGTTTTACTGTCAGTAATGTACCTTGTTTTAACGTCAGTAACGTACCTTGTTTTACTGTCAGTAACGTACCTTGTTTTACTGTCAGTAACGTACCTTGTTTTACTGTCAGTAACGTACCTTGTTTGTAGATTGGAGGCTTCTTATAGATGTTGGTGCCGTTTTCTGAAAGACAAGAAAAGAGGTGGAAAAAGTATTCAGACGTTTTACTTCAGTAAAACTACCAATACAAGTAAAAGTCCTGCAAGAAAATACACGAGAGAAGAAGCAGACACAACGTTTGATGCACCTGGTCTGTGGAAATGATGCGTGGTGCTCTTGGTACCGGATGAGTGTGTGTTGGGTGTGTTGGGAGTGCTTTGTGTTCTGCCGGTCTGGATGGTGGAACCAGGGGAGGAACCTCCAGGAGACTGGTTCTCCAGCCACTCCCTGGACTCCTTGGAGAGGTTCTGGAGCCGCAGCGGACACACAGGAGGGACGTTAGCGCCTCGATTAACGGCGAGTAAATCTAAAATCTTAATTAGAGACAGAGAGAGTCTTACCTCTGGAGAGGGAGGAGGAGAGATGGAGCGAGGAGACAAAGACCTCTGGAGGAAAGGAAACAAGTGGACATTTTTAGGTTCCTTTAAGGTTGCTACGGAGACACTAAAGTACTGAAAGGAGATTCGAGATTATTTACGAATCTGTTTTCATTTTTCTGTTGATCAGTGTTAAAAACATCCACAAACAATACATACATGTTACAGTAAATATGATAAATATAACACTGAGCGTAATAAAATATGAGAAATGCTCCTTTATTCTTGTTATCACTTTATCCCTGAGCCAGACACACACACACACACACACACAGCTGTTAACAAGCTGTCCGGTCTCTAAGCAGCAGATTGATGTCTTATATCACAGTCCGATGCAGAGCTAACCAACCAACAAACTCAGCGTTGGGTTCGACGCTGCTCCTCTTTGTTCTAAGATAAACACGTCTGCAGCTGCAGTCAGTGTTTGTTGCTGTAATCATCCTCCTGTTCATACTGACCATTAGATCCCTTCATAATACACTTACAATGGAAGTGATGGAGACTAAACCCACAAACATGGATTTAAAGTTTATGTGAAGCTAATATGAAGCTTCAAATCCAGCAGATAGATTCACATCTACTTTAAATGAAATGACTGGTTGATGATTACAGTCACTGTTCATGTGGACACCTGACTGATGCTTTAACACACTGCTGCATAAACTGTGAACCTGCCCTTTAAATGGTCATCTACTATGTTGTTCTTATGGTCAAATAATCCATAAAAAGCTCCAAACAACAATAAATGTGGTTTGAGGTTGACTGCAGGAATATGAGGGCTCACGGTTGGACGGTTCGCTGACATGTTGACTGATTGATTCTGAATATAAAGGAAAATACCAGACTTTAATATTTAAATCACCTCCAGAGGGCTGTAGCAGTAGTGCGGCTGGTAGATCATCAGGTCGGGTCTCTCTATATCCAGGATGGCTTTGTCTCTGGGTAACGCTGCCAGGTCCTTATAGCCGATAACCCCGTCCTCCACTCTGGCCTGGAGACCCGGGGGAGGAGAGTCAGAGATTACAGAAGATTAAACTGAAGGATAAATAACTCCATCTGTGTGTGTGTGTGTGTGTGTGTGTCTCACCACGATGGCTGCAGCGGGCGATCCTGGGACGCTGGAGCCTCTCAGAGACAACACACTGCCTGGAGACGTCTGTGCCAGCTGCTGCTAGCACACACACACACACACACACACACACACAGGGGTCAGATGTCAAGTACGAACTAATATCCAGCTGAATGGAAGAAGACTTCAGCTCATGCAGGAATCAGTGAGGATCATTTAGGTTTCTGTTGATTATCAGTTCAGTCTGATATTATCACCAGGAAGTGAAAATATTGATTACCTTGGGCATCATCCTGACTGCTGATTGGTCAGTTCCTGAGATAGAAATACACATAAGATGGGAAGACTTTTATGAATCTGATAACATACAAATATTATATATTATATTTCAACTGAGTGTTACTGTGTTGTTGAAAGGTGGATTCTTGTGCTAAGCTAGGCTAAACACATCCTGACTATCTTTGTACTGATATCTTAGAAGACAGAGAACGAGAAGATCTTCTCTAATGTTGTGAGTATTTTTCTTGAAGTATTGAAGTATTGTGTGTATGTAAATGTCAGACAGTTAACGCAGCTGTCAGTATTCAGCGTTGTGCTGCAGCTGCTGGGTTGCCAGTTCTGCATTGTGTGATGTGACTATAGGGATTATTCCAGACGCCGCAGCTTTGTTGTCAGCGCGGGTAACCTGCGGTCAGCGACGGAAACGCCCAGCGTGGCTCATGATGTTACCTCATCATGTCTGTTTGTGTTCGTCTTCAGGACTCTGCAGCGCGATCAGCACCTGAAACACACACACACACACACACACGCTCTATAAATAAAGTTATTATTATTATTGTTGTTGTTGTTGTTGTTGTTGCACAGACACAGTCAGTGATTCGTGTTAATATAGAAGTGGCTGAAAACACCGTGCACCATGTTTTAACTCCGTCATCATAAAACCTTCTTCAGCTGTCCAGCTCATGTGTCCCGGAGCCAATCATCATCAATCACTGATCAGTAACTTTATCCTGCTGAAAACATCCCATAATCGTGTCAAGTTGTTTCTGCTCACTGGACAGATTTTGGGCAGACTGAGTATTGATCTGCTGCTGAATAATTCATGTTTTAATATGAGGTTGAGTGACACTGACTGTCCTCTGTGTTATTATATATGACATCATTATATTATTAATACTGCAGCATCAGTGTTAGAGCAGCATGTTACTGTTGTAGCTGCTGGAGGTGGAGCTAGTTTCAACTACTTTATATACAGTTAGATAGTTTAGTCCAGTGGTTCCCAACCTAGGGGTCGGGGCCCTCCAAAGGGTCACCAGATAAATCTGAGGGGTCGTGAGATGATTAATGAGAGAGGAAAGAAGAAGAAACAAAGTTCTGATAAATGTAGTGGAGTAGAAAGTACAAGATTTACTCTGACACGTTGTAGAGTGAAGTATAAATACTCAAATAAAGTGCAAGTATCTCAAAAGTGTACTAAAGTACAGAGTAAATGTACTTAGATTCCCTGGAGAAAGATCAATTACAACCTAATGGCTCCTAATGATCAATAATCAGATCAATAAAGTGCAGGACTCAGGTTTTAGGTCCTCGTTGGTCACAGAGGACGTTCAGCTCCAAGATGAAATCAACTGTGTGTGGTAGACTCCTGATGATGAATGTGTGTGTGTGAATGGGTGAATGTTCACATGTATTGTAGAGCTGTGAGCAGAAGACGGTTCACCGCTGGGATCTGGTTCTGGTTAAAAGACGTACATGTTCAGTGGGTTTCCTTCGCTGCAGATCTTCAGCTCTCCAGTCTGCCAGAGAGACCACAGAGAAAGATGAAAGATTCACAACGTCAGAAAGAGCAGCTGAAGCAGAAACACGTCTCCATGTTTCCTGTGTTCACTTCAACATCTCTGACGAACCAGAGGACGGAGAATAATGCAAAATAAGACAGACAGGTGAAGGACAGTGGACCAGTCGATCTGTCAGAGCGGGTCAAACACCAGACTGACGCTGCAGACGTCTGAACTGAGCTGATTTCAGATCCAGGTTTTATTTCTGTTGGTTTCAACTACAGAACAGAACTTCATCTGATATGAGATCAATCAGTGTTTAATTTAGGCCGAACGATCAATCAAGCAAATAATCGACTGATAATGAAAATGAAAATAATAAAATCATACTATCGACAGATTGTTTGTTTTGGCTCTCGCTTACCAGATCTGCCTCTGGGACTGGTGATATATAACTCAGTGGAATGCTGGGAGATATCTGAGGGTTGCTAGGTTACCTCACCCAGCCGTCCAATCAGCTGGCAGAAATGTGGGAGAAACAAAGAGAGAGATGCTGTACTAAAATAGACCTCCCAGCATCAGACCACCCGACACTGAGAGAGAGCGAAGTAAACACACACACACACACACACACACACACGGGGTCACAAACTCAGGTAAACTCCACCCGCCGGCCTCGTCTCAGATAATAAATCTAACTGCCCCACAGCTCAGCAGTTTTTCTGTTTTTCTGTGAGTTGCTGTAATACATTTTTTTTTTTTAAATTAAATCTGTGGTCTGAGATTTCCTACATTTCCCAGAATTCCTTTGCAGTTTGTAGCTTTCAGTTGCTGCTTGTGTGTGCTGGAGATGAGTGACTTTACTTTACTGTTGTACATTATTACATTTCCTGCTACTAAAATACTTTTTTGATGAAGATTTTATTATAAAAACATGAAGACAAAAGTTACAAATATATGTTGTTACGGATGAGTTCAAGACGTCTGCAGAGGACAAGTTAACCGACTGTCTCACGTCTCCAGCGAGCGTCTGTCTCTCTGTCTGTCTTTGTGTTTGGATCAACAGACGTAAATTATCTCGTTAACGTCCCAGAGGAGGTCGTTAGTAGCGGTCACTGCATTTCTACACTCACGGGTCCTGAGAATGTGTGGACCTTACCACACAGAGATGTATAACTGCTGCCACACACACACACACACACACACACACACACACTCTGCTCTTATAAGACCTTGTTTGTGCTTTTTCGTGTGTTTTCACGTTAACTGCATGTTCATGTTTTTGTTCCATGGTGCATTCAGGGACACATTCTCAAAGTCCACCTCAAACAAACCGCTCCAGAGTTGGTTTGTGACCGGACCGAGTCCACCTCCTCTAAGAGGTCACATGTTTTGGTCTGATTGCTGCGTCTTTGTACAGACACCTGTTCAACTGGCCTGAACTCCACAGAGATGAAAAACACCTTCAGACTTGTTGTCATTGACAAACATGGACAGAAGGAGCAAGTGAACGCATCAACACAGTAAATACATATCGAGAGAAACTTAAATCCACCTGAATTATATTTTACCTTAATAACAAGAAAAAATGCAACGTCTCAACATGTTCCAACTAATCGTATCTACAAACCGACACTTAGCTTATCTACTATATCTGCTTGTAGCAACTAAAGCGTGATGATTCTGTTTAGGCAGAAACACAACACATCCGTCACACGACAAGAACGAAGCACCTTTCCTACTGAACATAATCCAGGATTCATCTTTACTTTCCTCATATAAATGTGAAGGTAAACCTGCAGGTTCCCTCTAACATAGAAAGCTGCTCTGCATGCTGCATGAAGCTGCATGAAGCTGCATGAAGCTGCTGCTGTGTTTCATGCTCTTTGACTCCTCAGAGTTTTTGTTGAGTCGTGATGCGGTAAAAGTTAAAAGATGTTGATGCCTGAAGCTGAAAGTGGGTCAGAGACTGAAAAGTGCTGAGTCACAGATTACTGATTATTCTGATTCTCTGTTCAACGTCTTAATCTGCAGCTTTTTCATAACAAAACATTTTTACTTTTGCTCTGAACGCTGATTTTCTACCAAAATTCATCCGCAGCAAATGAGAGACCAGAAGAAGAGGAAGTGTTTAATGATATGGACAAACTCAAACTGCATCATTAACAAATCTACAGATGTTAACATGAAATATATAATATTAGAAACACTGCAGAGATGAAAGCTGCCAGTAACCGTGTCAGATGGTTAAATAACCTCTGAAACCTGTTTTTAACAGATGAAAAACAAAAACATGTTTTCTAATTCATTTACTAAAGAAAGAAGAATTGATGCTACTTCAGATTTACAAAATGAGCATAACAGAGAAATATATTTACATTAACTGATGGATGAAAGTGATGCAATATATTTAAATCAACCTCTCGTTGGTTATGAAGGATCTTTCCAAAGACATTTCTTATCTTTAGTTTCAGTTTTCTTAAACTCACATGCACGAAATCACAAGATGGTTACAGTGTGCTGTGTGTGTGTGTGTGTGTGTGTGTGTGTGTGTGCTGTGTGTGTGTGTGTGTGTGTTGGCAGGCTCTTATCTCGCCTCACAGAGATGTGACCACACCCAGTCTGTCATCGTTAAGGCAACGGCTGCTGTCATTGGCTGACGCATCATCACAGCCTCAGTGCGTCAGTTTCACAGTTTGTGTTGACGTTGTGATTGACAGGAAAGTTGCTTCTGATGTTTCCTCCTTTCCTTCTCTCTTTCCTGTCTCTTTAAGACCCGCCTCCTCATGAGCCCAATCTGTTCTGATTGGTCAGCTTCACATAAACGTAAACACGTAAACAAACTATAGTAGCAACATTTCACTTCTGGTTCTCCTTCTTTACTGCACGTACATAAATACATGTATGGTTGAAGCCCTGAGTTTTGACTTACAGGCTGCTTTTCTACAAACGTTCACCTGAAGTTCTGAACTTTGCCCACGTTTAACATCCGACGTCATAACAGGATGTAAATAATAATTAAACTTGTAATGGAGTATTTTCACATGGCTGGGATCCGAATACTGATTCTATCACTGACATAAATATCTGCACATATCAGCATCCGTTCAGGAGCTTTTCCTTCATCTCTTCTTGTCTTGTACGACAGATTTTAACTCATCAGTTCAGTTTGTTCCTCGGAGAAATGTCAAAATACGAGATAAATCTCTCATTGGTGCCACTTAAAGACCAAACGTGTGCTGCCATTGGCCGGCTCTATCACATGATCTCATCGGACGCCTGCGTTTTCTAAACCTGTCTTGTGCAGCTGAGTGTGGGTGAGATGTATTTTTAACTGGAGCTGGTCTGATATCAGAGCAGAACGTCCATCTGTCATATCAGCAAACATGCGAGCTGCTCACTTAAAATTCCTGCAGTAGAGAATCAACTGACGAGTGGACGGCAGCCTGAAGGCCTGCAGCCAAAACATCAACCCCCCCGCCACACACACACACACACACACACACACACACACACACACACACCACCACCAGCACCGCTGGCTGCGCCCATGGCCTCATTCCTGCAGCATCATTTGCTCCCCTCGCCCCCCCGACCGCCTGCTGTACCCAGAGATAAGAGCCGAGGCCTCCGTCTGCTGCCTGGATTCAACATTGTGCTTTTTTATAAGTGAGGATTACAGTGACACAGTTACTGTAGCAGTGGCGCCTACAGTAACTTTACTGGAGTATTTCCATGTGATGCTACTTTATACTTCTACTCCACTACATTTATCTGACAGCTTTAGCTACTGTTCAGATGCAGATTTGAAGAAGCTTTTAATATACCATAAAGTCAAAGCTTCTGCTCCTCACCTGTAACCTGTGTGTGACACTAATGTTTGTAGAGGATTTAAGTATTTTCAGGTTCATATAGACGACTTTCATCCGTCCACCGAGATTAACACAAACATTGCTGGTTTGACATCGCTATGGAAACGTCTTCCCATCACTCTGATGCTGCAGGGATGAACATGAACACATGAATCAGCAATATAGTAACGTCACCTGACTTCCTCCTTTCCTCACGTCATAATTACGACACTTACTGAAACGACTCAATCTGTGGATTAAAACTATACTTATATTATATAGTTTAATATGAAATACTCCCCTTCTGTTAATTGATATTTGATTGGCTTGTAAATAATCTCGTCTGCCTCCTTTCAACACGCTCACAGGTAGAGAAGAAACACACCTGATCAAACTCAGCAGCAGCTCTACTCCTGCTGCAGTAGAGCCTCAGAGGAGCAAACTTTCTATTGTATAACATGAGTGAAGATGACTCATGTGTCCAGAAATAGAGAAGAGCGGCGCTCACGCAGCGTGGTGGTGCGTTCAGGGACTGTACGAGCGATGAGAACAAAACACAAATTGTGACCTTCTGGATGTATGAAACTTGGATTTGGGTTCACAAAACCACTCGATATTATTTGATTAACAGCAGCTAGAGGAGTGTGTCGGTTTGATTGACAGCAGCTAGAGGAGTGTGTCGGTTTGATTGACAGCAGCTAGAGGAGTGTGTCGGTTTGATTGACAGCAGCTAGAGGAGTGTGTCGGTGTCTGTGTTTGATTGACAACAGATTGGGGTGTGTCGGTTTGATTGACAGCAGCTAGAGGAGTGTGTCGGTGTCTGTGTTTGATTGACAGCAGATTGAGGTGTGTCGGTTTGATTGACAGCAGCTGACTCTTGTGTTGTGTAGTTATACCAAGTTGTACAGCGTCTAAGGTGTGGGGCTTTTGTCCCATCCAAATGATCAGAATCAGGTGTATAAATCAAGCCCTTTGGCATGGAGGCTGTTTCTACAAACATTTGTGAATGAATGGGTCGGTCTCAGGAGTTCAGTGATTTACAGCGTTGAACTGTCACAGGATGCCACCTGTGCAACAAATCCAGTCATGAAGTGGTAGGCCACATAAACTGAGTTTGCTACAGAGCTGTCAGTTGCTACAGAGCTTCAAACTTCATGTGACCTTCAAATTAGCCCGCGTACAGTACAGAGAGCTTCATGGAACGGGTTTCCATGGCGAGCAGCTGCATCTAAGACATACATCACCAAGTCCAACACAAAGTGTCGGATGCAGTGGTGTAAAACACGTCACCACTGGACTCTAGAGCAGTGGAGACACGTTCTTTGGATTCATGAATCACGCTTTTTCATCTGATGGACGAGTCTGGGTTTGAAGGTTGCCAGGACAATGGTACATTTTGGACTGCGTTGTGCCGAGTGTGAAGTTTGGTGGAGGAGGAATTATGGTGTGGGGTTGTTTTTCAGGAGTTGGGCTTGGCCTCTTAGTTCCAGTGAAAGGAGCTTTGAATGCTCCAAGATACCAAAACATTTTGGACATTTCCAGGCTCCCAACCTGGTGGGAACAGTGTGGAGCGGCCCCCTTCCTCTTCCTACATGACTGTACCAGTGCACAAAGCAAGGTCCATAAAGACATGATGAGTCTGGTGTGGATGAACTTGACCGGCCTGCACAGAGTCCTGACCTGAACCTGATAAAACACCTTTGGGATGAATTAGAGCAGAGACTGAGAGCCAGGCCTTCTCTACCAACACCAGTGTGTGACCTCACCAATGTGCTTTTGGAAGAATGGTTTAAAGTTCCTATAAACACACTCTGCAACCTTGTGGACAGCCTTCCCAGAAGAGATGAAGCTGTATGAGCTGCAAAAGGTGGACCGACATCATATTGAACCCTGTGGGTTAGGAATGGGATGGCACAAGTTCATATGTGAGTCAAGGCAGGTGGCCAAATACCTTTGAATTTACACTATGTGTAATGTTCACTAGGACACCAACATTTGGTAGTCGGGCCTCTCAGGAAGGTAAATAATTAATATTTTTAAATCCACCTGGACCTTTTCATGAAAACGCTGCATAATTGTGTGTTACCTTCTTCAAATGTGATGCAGGTATTGTGACCTTTACAGCTACAAGCAAAGAAAACACAGTTACACTGACTCTTTCTGTTTCTGTCACATGAAGAGAAACGTTGGGAGGTTTCCAGACCTTATAAATGCAGATAGTCACTGATTCAGGACGTTTTAATTTGGGACATTTTTGCTCTAAAATAAAGGTGGAGTAGATGAGGTTAAATATACGTTATAAGTGATTTACAGAGCAGACGTGTAGCTGTAGTAGACATAAAATGTCATTTCAGTTGGACTTTGACCTTCAAACAGTCCTTTGAAGACCAGCCACAATGCAGAAATGTCCTCACTACACTGGTGTAACCATGACACACACACACACACACACACACACACACACAGCAGGTTCTTTCTAGCTCCCACAGGACTGGAAACACATTATTCACAGCTCCAGCAGGTTCAATAGGACAGCGACAGAGAGCTGATCTGTCGCATCTCTCTCATTCTCACGTTTCTGACCTCTGACCTCAATCAGACATCCAGGACCACACAGTTAACAATTCACATCAATCCAGAAGCAGAGAGTCTGTTTTTCATTGTTTCCATGACGATGTCTCTCTTCCACATCTCCACTCAGTCCTTATTGGATCCCAACACCGAGCGCCTCTACTCACATGTTCACCACCTCAAACATTTCACTCAATCATCTCACGTCCCCTCAGATTTATCTGGTGACCCTTTGGAGGGCCCCGACCCCTAGGTTGGGAACCACTGGACTAAACTATCTAACTGTATATAAAGTAGTTGAAACTAGCTCCACCTCCAGCAGCTACAACAGTAACATGCTGCTCTAACACTGATGCTTCAGTATTAATAATATAATGATGTCATATATAATAATATATCAGTCACTACTGATACTGCAGTACTTTAACTACATCAAGATCACTATACTTATGTACTGTTACTGCAGTACTTTAACTACATCAAGATCACTATACTTATGTACTGTTACTGCAGTACTTTAACTACATCAAGATCACTATACTTATGTACTGTTACTGCAGTACTTTAACTACATCAAGATCACTATACTTATGTACTGTTACTGCAGTACTTTAACTACATCAAGATCACTATACTTATGTACTGTTACTGCAGTACTTTAACTACATCAAGATCACTATACTTATGTACTGTTACTGCAGTACTTTAACTACATCAAGATCACTATACTTATGTACTGTTACTGCAGTACTTTAACTACATCAAGATCACTATACTTATGTACTGTTACTGCAGTACTTTAACTACATCAAGATCACTATACTTATGTACTGTTACTGCAGTACTTTAACTACATCAAGATCACTATACTTATGTACTGTTACTGCAGTACTTTAACTACATCAAGATCACTATACTTATGTACTGTTACTGCAGTACTTTAACTACATCAAGATCACTATACTTATGTACTGTTACTGCAGTACTTTAACTACATCAAGATCACTATACTTATGTACTGTTACTGCAGTACTTTAACTACATCAAGATCACTATACTTATGTACTGTTACTGCAGTACTTTAACTACATCAAGATCACAGTACTTATGTACTGATACTGCAGTACTTTAACTGCATCAAGATCACTATACTTATGTACTGTTACTGCAGTACTTTAACTACATCAAGATCACTATACTTATGTACTGTTACTGCAGTACTTTAACTACATCAAGATCACTGTACTTATGTACTGTTACTGCAGTACTTTAACTACATCAAGATCACTATACTTATGTACTGTTACTGCAGTACTTTAACTACATCAAGATCACTATACTTATGTACTGTTACTGCAGTACTTTAACTACATCAAGATCACTATACTTATGTACTGTTACTGCAGTACTTTACCTACATCAAGATCACAATACTTATGTACTGTTACTGCAGTACTTTAACTGCATCAAGATCACTATACTTATGTACTGTTACTGCAGTACTTTAACTACATCAAGATCACTATACTTATGTACTGTTACTGCAGTACTTTAACTACATCAAGATCACTATACTTATGTACTGTTACTGCAGTACTTTAACTACATCAAGATCACTGTACTTATGTACTGTTACTGCAGTACTTTAACTACATCAAGATCACTATACTTATGTACTGTTACTGCAGTACTTTAACTACATCAAGATCACTGTACTTATGTACTGTTACTGCAGTACTTTAACTACATCAAAATGTACTTTTACTGTTGTAGCATTCTTCATGCAGGACTTTTACTTGTAGTGGTGTATTTTTACACTTATACTTGTACTTTTACTTATGTAAAGGATGTGAATAATCAATCAATCAATCAATCAATCAATCAATCAATCAGGCTACATTTTGACACCAGACTGATCAGACTAAATACATCATGCTGTATGTAAACCAACTGAAGGGATCAGACCAGATTAAGTCCCAATATTCATATTGATCCCATTATAGATATTATTATAGATATTATTATAGATATTATTATAGATTATTGTGCTGGGCTGTGTTACAGATATGACAGGCCACCGCGGGGAGGCTTTCAGCGCGCAGGCAGATGTTGTGGGTGAGGAGGGGGTGTTACATAAAACCTCCCTCCTTAATCCTCCCTCCTCCGCAACATGCTCACTTTCCAGCAGCCTCTTACATAATATCACACAGCACCTGAGTCATACCTGCTGGTAATATCTATAACCTGATTATCGGACACTGTGTGGCTTCATAGTTTAACGCAGACGTCTTCAGTGGAGGAGGAAGAGGAGGAGGAGGAGGAGGAGGAGGAGGAGAGCACCGCAGACCGGACTGTCACACCGCCGGCTCCCCCGGACAAGGTCGACCACAGCCGGCGAGAGTCAGCCGAACTCCCGCCATTAAAAGCGCATTTTACCGGTATAATATCTCAGTAATATTATATATTAATATTCATATTTGTTGCATATTTTAGATCAAACTTCACTTTGCAGTTTTGCTACACATCGGTGCGACCTGAGCATGCGCAGATCTCCAGAATATTCCTGTAATATTTCCATTATAATCACATTGTTTAACATGCAAACATAAACATAGATGCTGATCTGTATTTAATATTTATATATACGAACGCTTTTTATGATCACGTGTACAAATAATGAGAAAAGGTGAGTCTTACCTGCGCTGTTGATGTTACCGGAGTGTGTGTGTGTGTGTGTGTGTGTGTCAGAAACATCCAGCAGCTCCGACACCAACTGTTTCCCTCTGCGCTCAGTCCCAAATATAGTCTGTCTGTGTGTGTGTGTGTGTGCAGCTCTCTCTCTCTGCTGGTTCAGCTCATTACCTGGCTATCTCTCTCTCTCTGTCTCTCTCTCTCTCGACCAGTCCATTTGCAGCAGTTGGTGGGGGGTTGGAGGGAGGGGGGTGGAGGGGTGAACATGACGGAGCGATAATTACTGTGTGTGTGTGTAAAATTAAGTATTTAAAAACATAGAACAGTAAAAGTGCCCTAAATATCATTATGGGATTATTATTATTATTACTGATGTGTAAACATGCATGATGCATTTTTAATAATTAATTTTTAGTTTATGAACAAACATTTTAATGAGTGATGTTTAGTGTGATACTCTAACATACAAATACTCTGACTAAAGTACTAGAATACTGTATCAAATACCATCCATGTACCTGTTAAAGCTTCCAGCACCATAAACCTGAACATTTTATGCAGGACTGTTATTAATATTTTACTGCCTTTTATTTCCATAATTGTCTTTGTTTATTACAAAGATGGGTTTTGTATATAAAGAAAATATATTGATTAGTCAGTCATCAGTCAATTGGCAGCTATTTTGATGATCAGTTCATCGTTTGAGTCATTTTTTAAGAATAAATGCTTCTTAAATATGAATATTTTGCAGCTTCTTTTGTCCTCTTTGATAATCAACATTTTTCACCATTTTCTGACATTTTAAAGACAAAATGAAAGATTAGTTAATGAGTTTAAATAATTGCAGGCCTAATCAGCTCTGAAACTATTATTTCCTTTTCTTACTGTCTGTTCTGTGACTCATTATTCATAGATAATAAGTAATGCTCCGTTTCATCATGTTTCATATATACTGAAAGCTGCTTCCTGTTCTGGTATCTCAGAAACCTTTTGGCCATCGGAAGCTCGTCGTGTTCATGTCAGCGCCGGCAGCTTCGGGCGGCTCAGTGATCAGTGATCAGTGATCAGAAATTAAAAGGATCCATTCATGTGTGGATGTTTCTGCTGATGGCCTTAATTTGACTGAAGAGCAGCTTCTTTGAGAGCAGCAGGTCAGACACGAAACCCTCCTGAACTTCAGGATGAACACGCTGCTGAAGGCTATTCCACTCAGAGGGGTCTCAAACTGAGGTCTGCAGCCCTGCTGGGGGTCGCTCAGGGTCACTGGGAATGAATACATTATTATTGCTTTAACATTGTGTGCTTGTTGTTTTTGTTTGTGCTTATTGTGTTAGAAGATCCCTTCATAAAACACAAAGAGGGAATTTGATGCTAAACAGACTGTAAATGTAGAAAACAAGAAGGGAAGTTTTTAAAATGAAGACGACACTGCAGCCGTTTGTAGTTCATATTCATATTAATCATGGTTTGCACATAGATATTTAATTGATTAGCTAAGGCTACTACAGCGGGTGAGGTCTGGAGGTCAGAGGTCACCGGGCTATCAGGGGGTCCAGGTGACGACCCTGACGGCGGTCTGAGCGGCCCGCCGGATGTCCTGGTCTTCCTCAGGTGCCTCGCTCCTCCTCTTCAGCAGGGGGAGCTGCTCCAGCAGGAGGTGGCGGCCGTCTGGAGCTTCAGCCAGTGACGTCAGAGCTCGCAGGGCGTAGATGACAAGGGCCTTCCTCCTACTCCTTCTCTCCTCATCCGCCTCTTCTTCCTCCGTCTGTTCAGACACCAGGTGCAGGAGGACCGGGAGGACGTCCAGATCCAGACACTGTAGCTTACCTGTTCAATGAACAAACTGAAAATGTTCACTCACAAGAGGTCACAAGACGTTAAATGGCGTGTTTCAGGTGTTTTTCAGGTGTGTGTACCTGTGGTGATGATGACAGTGTTCATGATGGCGCCTGCAGCGTTGGCCTGAACCTCCACGTCATCGTCCTGCAGCAGACCGACCAGGACAGGAAGCACCGCCTCCTCACACACCTGCCGCTTCCCGTCCACGGGAACACTGAAACCAGCAGAGAGCAGTCAGAGCAACAAACAAACAAACAAGCAAACAAACAAACAAACACTGAAACCAGCAGAGAGCAGTCAGAGCAACAAACAAGCAAACAAACAAACACTAAAACCAGCAGAGAGCAGTCAGAGCAACAAACAAACAAACAAACAAACACTGAAACCAGCAGAGAGCAGTCAGAGCAACAAACAAACAAACAAACAAACAAAATAAACACTGAAACCAGCAGAGAGCAGTCAGAGCAACAAACAAACAAACAAACAAGCAAACAAAATAAACACTGAAACCAGCAGAGAGCAGTCAGAGCA
>CM072867.1:24510000-24712500 GCA_036937835.1 Pampus argenteus | reverse complement strand
TCCACCCATCTATCATCCATCCACCTATACATCCACCCACCATCTATCATCCATCTATCATCCATCCATCCATTCACCCACCATCTATCATCCACCCATCCATCTATCATCCCTCCATACACCATCCATCCATCCACCATCTATCATCCATCCACCATCTATCATCCATCTATCCATCCATCCATCCACCCACCATCTATCATCCATCCATCCATCTATCATCCATCCATCCATCCATCCATCATCCACCCACCATCCATCCATCCATCCATCCATCCATCATCCACCCACCATCTATCATCCACCCACCATCTACCCACCATCCATCCACCCATCCATCTATCATCCATCCATCCATCCATCTACCCACCATCCATCCACCCACCATCTATCATCCACCCACCACCTATCATCCATCCATCCACCATCTATCATCCATCCATCCATCTATCATCCATCCACCCTCCACCCACCATCTACCCACCATCCATCTATCATCCATCCACCCACCATCTATCATCCATCCATCCATCCATCATCCATCCACCCACCATCTATCATCCATCATCCACCCTCCCTCCGTGTTACCTGCCGATGCTGTGGGCGGTCAGCAGGTGAAGCAGTTTGCAGGTTTTTGTTCTCACTGACGGATCTTCGTCCTTTAACAAAACCTCCAGCTGCCCTAAAAACCCTGCAGGAACAGAAGCAGAGTTTCTACACTTCATGTATTATAATATGTATAAAATACTTTTACCTAAGTAAATGACCTGAGTCGTACTTCTCCCACATGTAGCTCACCTCCAGTAACGGCCTGGTAAAGCCGCTCCGGGTCATGCATCAGGTCGCAGAGTGAAGCCAGAGCCCGCTGCCTGCTGGCGGCCTCCGGCTGCTGCAGCTCCCCGAACAGCTGCGGCACCGCCCACCGCCCGAAGGCCACCGGAGCCCGGGTCGTCTCCAGCAGAATTCCGGCCATCCGCAACACCTCCCGGCGGTTTTAATCAGGTTAAAACCCGGTAACTCAGGAGCTAACAGAATTAACCGAAACGCTGCGCAGTCGTTGCTTAGTAACCGCGTGTAAACATCAAGGTACGACAATGTTGCGTTCAAGGCCTGTGTCACAGTCGGGAAATTGTGATTCGTCAGTTTATAAAGTATCTATCAAAAGATATTAAAAACTACAGCCTTTGCTGTAGTCTGGAGCATGTAACTAAGGTGAAGGCTGGATCCCTGTGCTGTGTGGAGGGTAAGCAAACAGCCATCTAATGACTCCATAATGAAACTGCTAGCTCGCTGCTCTACGGTTTAGTGATGTTTCGTGGTGTTTGACACTGACTGCATTCCCACAGATGTCAGTGCTGGCTGGCTGGCTGGAGGGGCTCTTTCTCCTATACATGGAGCAGTAAATAAACAGTAATGTGACTTTTGCTGCAGCAGCTTCAGGTTTGGCTGCTTTAGAGTTTAATCCCTACACCTAACAGCCGACTGCAATCAAACATCCTGTCATTGGTCATTTGAAATGTGCGTTGTCACTACTTTGTTTGAATAAAATCAACAAAATGTGAGAAAATGAGCTTTTTATTCATCTGGTCAGTGAAGTTGACAGAATGTGAAACATACAGACGCTCACCTTCCTCCATCACACATTTTCTGTTTCTGGGTTTAAAATGAAACAGAAACCACATTAAATCTTCAACAATAAACCCTTTCAAAAAAAACACAGCTTGAGTTTCAGTCCAGAGTTTGATCTATTCAATCAAATCACCCAAAATAAGAAGCTTTCTTAAAAAAGGAAATGAAAATAAAAACAGGATCATCGTTGTCTACTTCTTCTTCTTCTTGCTCTTCTTGCCTCCCTCTCCCTGCTGAGAGCTGGTGTCTCCTCCTCCGCTCTTCTGGGTCCGAGTCTTTAGTTTCGGGATCATCTCTGCGACGTAAAACATGATGTCTTTACCTGAGGGAACAAAACAAGGAACAGTCAGCTGATTTTTCATGAATGTGTGTAACGGTGCAGAAATCAGTCGATCAATAGAAAATTATTATTAATAATCGATAGATGATGATAGATGTTTTTAATATCACATAGAATGAAATCTAATATTAGTTTCACAGTCACGATACTAAAGATATCCATAAAATACATACTTGTAATATAAAAGGATAAAAGTGTTAATTGATTTTAATTTATTTAATTTTTTGTCATTACCGTATTTTCACGACCACCATGAGTAGGACGTGGTAGAGAGGGGGATGTGTGGGCGTGGATTGTGTATAAAAGAACAGGTATGTGCTTTATGCAGAACATTGTTGTTTTAACAACCCTGAAAATGGCAAAGAGACACGCTTATGAAGCTCAGTTTAAACTGAAAGCTGTTAGCTACTCCGAGGAATATGGGAATCGAGCCGCCGCGAGAGAATATAAAATTAACGAGTCGATGGTTCGCAAGTGGAGGAAGCTGGAGAACGAGCTCCGACAGGTGAAGAAGACTCAGCTGAGTTTCTGCGGACATAAAGCGAGGTGGCCGGAGTTAGAGGAAAGACTCGAGCAATGGATCGTTGAGCAAAGAGCGAGCGGGAGGAGCGTTTCGACTGTCACCATCCGACTCAGAGCAGTAACGCTGGCGGAGGAAATGAAAAGTGAACATTTCCAAGGAGGTCCGTCTTGGTGCTGGCGTTTTATGAAACGGTGCAATTTTTCCATCCGGACCAGGACTACAGTAGCGCAGCGACGTCCGGCGGATTGTTATGAAAAGCTGGCGAAAAGGGCTGGATGGACGAGGATATGATGAAGGAGTGGCTGAGGCAGGTGTATGTAAGGAGACCGGGAGGTTTTTTCCACACATCACCATCGCTTCTGATTTGTGACTCTATGCGAGCGCATCTCACAGCCGATGTGAAACAGAAAGTGAAGCAGATGAACGCTACGCTTGCTGTTATTCCGGGAGGTGAACCGGCCGTTCAAAGTGAGGCTGCGAGCGGCGTGGGACACAGCTTCACGAAGAGTGGTAGGCAGCGCCGGGCGAGCTACGCCACAGTTTGACTTCACATCACCGTCGCTTCTGATTTGTGACTCTATGCGAGCGCATCTCACAGCCGATGTAGGGTGACCAGATGCCCCGCTTTGTGCGCGACAGTCCCGCATTTTGAAATTGAGATAATGTCCCGCATTGTTATTGACAGTGGCACTTAATTTTTTTAAATGCAGTCTCACAGTAGGTAGGCTATAATCTGGCGTTTACGCAGCGCAAACAGCTGTGTGTGTGTATGTGGTCGGACTCGGGAGACGGGAGAGGCTGAGCTGTCATTAGGGGGCGGGCTCTGTCAATCAAGCTAGACGCGGGTGCGCGCGCCCGCTGCACGGCAGCGCCAAAAACAACAACAGCATCGCATGCAGCTTGTTATAGCTGCATTTACTTTTTTTTTACAAGTGCTTCCATCTTTTTCCTCCATGTCTCCTGCTGGCTGCTGCTGCATGCGACGCTGTTGTTGTTTTTGGCGCTGCCGTGCAGCGGGCGCGCGCACCCGCGTCTAGCTTGATTGACAGAGCCCACCCGGCCCGCCCCCTAATGACAGCTAAGCTCTCCCGTCTCCCGAGTCCGACCACATACACATACACAGCTGTTTGCGCTGCATAAACGCCAGATTATAGCCTACCTACTGTGAGACTGCATTTAAAAAAATCAAGTGCCACTGTCAATAACAATGCTGGACATTATCTCAATTTCAAAATGCGGGACTGTCCCGCACAAAGCGGGGCAGCCTCACTTTGGGACCGGCCGTTCAAAGTGAGGCTGCGAGCGCCGTGGGAGCGATGGATGACCACAGCTTCACGAAGAATGGTAGGCAGCGCTGGGCGAGCTACGCCACAGTTTGACTTCGATGGATTTTATTAATGACTGTTACCGGTAATGTGCTTGTTTTTACCATGCCGACGCCTATTGATTATTGAGTGATGATTAGAAAATGTTATTACTTTGTAATTAATACTTGAATAAAGCACAAACAAACTCAGTTTTGCTCCCGATCTATTTTTTAAATACGCACACTTGTATGCGTGTGTGTTGTTGTAAGGCGGACGTACGTATGGTAGTAGAGTATATAAAATGTATATAAAACGTGCGCCCTATCGTCAGGTGCGCCCTATGTGTGTGTTAAATACAGAAATGGCACACATAAATGAAACTGCGCCTTTTCATACGGTGCGCCTTTTGGTCGTGAAAATACGGTACTTCCTGGCAAAAAAAAACCCCTTGTGAGCAAGAGATATTATTGGCTGCTGGAGGAGACAGTTTGACCAATCAGGAGCTGCATTAACTCTGGTCATCGTTCACGTTTGTAATCACAGTTTTCTCTTCTGTACTTTTCTTCTGTTCACATCTGTTTTACTTTAAAAGACTCTTCTGTGTGTTTCTGACACATTTTCCTTCCTGGAGACTCTTCATGCAGACAGTCACTGTCATGCTTTCATTAACGCATCAGTTCAGGCACCAGAACCGCTTCTCACACACACACATGCAGCAGAGTGTGTGTAGGACTTACGGGAGCTGAACTTCTCCTGACAGAAGTTGCCGTCGACCTCCTTTATCTGAACTCTGACCCGACCTCTGAACTCCCTGTTCCACTCTCTGGGGTGGATTTTGTTCTGGAAAAAAACAAACAAACAAACACACACACACAATGACATTACATGATGTGTTTTAATCCCCTAAAGAGGAGTGTGTGATATGATTCTCACATATGTAACACGGTCACAGGCCCAGAATAAAGGACTATTACAACAAGAAATGTAGCTGAAAGCATGAGGCTGTTTCTATGTTGTTCTTCTTGTCAACAAATCTTATGTTTGGATCCAAACCAACAATGTTTATTTTGTGTATTGTTCTGATGCATCTTAATCCTCTGTTGTCCAAAGACTAATAAAAACCTGTCAGTGAGTCATGATCATGTGACACTGGGTCACATGATCATGACTCACTGACAGTTTGTGTAGAAACGGCTCCAGAGACGAATAACAGATCATGTTTTCAGTCTCTGTAGAGCAGTTCTGTGTGAGACAGACAAAGCTGAGATTAGATGTTGGATCAAAATGATCCAACAGACTAAAGTCTACAACACAGAGGAAGAAGATGCATCAGGCTTTGATACACACACAATAAACACTGTTGGTTTGGATCCAAACACGAGAAATATTTAAATATCTTTTCAATCTGCATCTATATTTTCTATTTTATTGTTTTGTTGTTACCATGTTGTGAGTGTGTGTGGTCGGTATATCATTCGTTTTGAATAAACGTGCTGCAGATTTACCTCCATGTAGACGTTCATCCCTGCAGCCGTCAGGACATCTCTGATCTCAGCGCAGGACGGATTTTCCACGGCCTGCAGAGACAACACACGTTTATTCACAACACTAAAGCTGCTTTCAGCTTCTATTCATCTCTATTCAAATAAAACCTGCATAGAGATAATCCATAAACCAGTGTTTAGTCAGATTTATTTTTTGTGTGTGTGAGATAAAGGAACAACACAACACGTCATCATGTGGAGAGAAAGCTGGTGTTTTTCAGAACAACCTCTGTGGTGCGTTTAATGACGTGATCGTTTCTTCCACTGAACACGTTACTGTAACATATTACATATGGTGTCCAGTAAGCTGATTCTACGCAACACAACTAATGATTATTTTCACTATTGATTATTCCGCTGGTTGATTCTACTTATCGATTAATCATCCTGCATGTTTTTTTTAACAGTTTTCTGATGATTAAAGGCCAAATAAGAATCTTTGAGTACTTTGGAAAGCATTCTGTGAATAAAATGTATTCTAATTATTAAAATCTACTATTTGAATGATTAATTGATAATGGAAATCTAAATCATCCTTTCTCGTCATGGTGGAGCATCAACAGGGAGACTTTTCAGAAGCTGCGTTGAAGGCGTCACCTTCTCTGAAGGGATCCGTCGTCCTTCAGCCAGCGTCTTCTTACTGTTGATGTAAACCGGATAGAGGCAGATGAACCTGAAACACATTCACAGCTCTTTAAAAAACTTTGAGACGGTCTGATGTGAGCTGGAGCTGAACTTCTGCACATTTCCAAGTAAAAATAAACAGCAGCTTATATACATGTTATGGCTCAGATTGATTATTTTTTTGACTGATCTTTCAATCATTTAGTCTATAAAATGTCCAGAGCATTCAGGATTTTATTTTGAAAACTGACATAAAATAGCTGACCAGGAGTTTTCTGTTGATTGATCATTTCAGCTGATCAGGATTGATCAATTGATCAGGATTGATCAGTAAAGCCTCAGTACTTTATCACCTGTTTTAGTGTCCAGATGAGCCAAAAATTAGAAGGAGACACATGACGTCATGTTAAAGTCTGGTTACCAGATACCTGCTTTCATATTGATTTTAAAATGAATTTATCCACAAAAAAAGAACAAAAATTTTTGATTATTACGCTGCTGCTGAAAATACAGATATTTTAAAATATAAACTAAAAACCCATCTGTAGTCTGGCTTTTATCTAGCGCTTTAAAATTAGAGATATTATATATATATATATATATATATATATATATATATAAAATTTATTTTACGATTGTCAATCACTTGTAAACCACTTTGATGATGTACAGCAGCTGACTTGTATGAAACGTGCTAGATTAATAAATTGATTGAGATCAAAGATAGAAGATATGAAGTTGTGATTTTGAGATAACAGCTGTATATATGTAAGTGAATCCATTGACTAGTATCGATAACATACTTTATAGTTCGTGTTAAAGGACTTCACACACTTACACGTCATGCTACAGAGCTGCTAACATGCTAAGCTGCTGTCGTACGGAGAGCCCGCAGGGCCAAACCTGATGTAAAAACTCCGTCATTAATAAAAGTACTGGTTACAACAACAGTACTTCATAAAACGTGACATTATGTGTAACTAACTATGTATGTTACTTCTAAAGTGGTAAACTGAGCAGGGTTAACATGCTGACTGGTTCCGCCGGTCAGGTCGCTTCCCCCACAGTCCTTCACTGCACCGTCGACGGTTGAAGGAACCACGGACACACACAAAAAACAATTTAAAAACAATTACGAGCTAAGAACCAAATTACACGTTTGCCGAATTGAAGAGTGTCTTTTCAAACATCGACATGGCTGTTTTACAGCCGTTAATAAACGGCCGTGTTTGCTGATACTGCAGTAATCCTTAAATCTACACTTATTCTACCGGAGTACGCGGAGGGCTAGTTAGCTTTAGCTCACTCATGCTAGTCTTTACGTGAACTCACCTCTCTTTATCTGCGGGGTTTTGACTCAGATGCGCCATTGTTGGTTGCTTGTTTATTTGTTTGTGTTGTTGGTTTGAGTCCAGATGACCGACTCCCCGGTTGGATACACAGACTAACGACACGGTTTGGTTTGTGTCGTAAAACGCGCAGCCATATGGCCGCTACACGTCCGCTCGCTGACTGTTGACATCCAGAGGGGCGCTTGATTCAATGCACAGAGTGCGCCGTTCGGGACAGAACCAGGTTACCGGAAACGCACCGCCCAGCCGGGGCGATTGGAGGATTAAACCAAACAAACCATTGAAGCGTTTAATACATGTATTATTTTAACAGTGTAACACACAGACTGTAAAACTGTGCTTCAGTGGTGGAAAGTACTTAAGAACATTTACTCAAATACTGAGGTACTTGTACTTTACTTGAGTATTTCCATGTGATGCTACTTTATATTTTCACTTCACTACATCAAATATGGTACTACTCCACTATATTTAATTGACAACAAGTTATTTTTAGATGAAGGTGATTTTCATGAAATAACATGAGTGTATAAATTACAAAAATGAAACCACTGGTTTCTAAACTTTCTGACTTTGTGTCTTTGTCTCTTTGTTGTGTGTCAGATGTATATAAGCTGTTTGCAGTTCCACCAAATACACACAGTTTCAAATAAATTACTGTTTGAGGCCCAAAGAGGCAAAACTGAAACGTCCTGAATTTATCCGACTGTATCGAGCAGGACTTAATTTTTTCTTCTTTCCTACTAAATCTATCATCTCACAACCCTTCAGATTTATCTTCACAAAGTAGTTCAAACCAGCTCCACATTGAGCCACTACACACATACACTGACTCCTCAGTATTAACAGTGGTGGCCCCTAAGCATATCCCATCCCAGATTTATCTTGCGACCCCTCAGTGGGTCCCGGACCTTAGGTTTGTAGCGACTTTAATGTGCTGCAGTTCACATTCTGTCCATGTGGCGCCGCTGCTGTGCAGACGCGGCGCTGCTGAAATGCCCGGATGTTATTGTGGCTAACTCTTTTAGCACATCAGCTAGCCGCTGCGACGCCGCTGCCTTCTGCTGCTACGGTCTGCCGCATCGGGGACGTTCGACCCTTCTGACTCCCCCTGGCGATATCAGCTGATTTTTAACGTCTGTAACTTACCATCGGTGATTTATCATGATAGAAGTTGGCCGAGAGGCTCGTTAATTTTAGGTGTTATCGTTGATTTTGCAGCCGGTTTGGCGGGACCGGAGCGGGTTAACAATACTTGGAGCTAAAGGCTAACTCAGCTAGCGTTGAAATAGGCCAGTTTTTTTTCAGGTAGCTAACACAGCTAGCACAGCGAGCTACCGCGGCTGTCATGGAAGACAAATCTTTTACTAAAGAATTAGACCAATGGATCGAACAGCTAAACGAGTGTAAGCAGCTATCGGAAAACCAAGTCAGGACACTCTGTGAGAAGGTAAGCAGGTTTTACTCTTCACACCATCGGCCTCGCTTTCAGTGTGGCCTCGATTACGAAAGCGGCTCCGACTATTTTCTGGAATCTAGTAACTGCTAGGCGGCTATTTTCACCCTGACTTTGATCAGTCATCCCGGGTCCGCTAACGCCCCACAGCTCTGTAGAAGTTAAATATTTTATTTTTAAAAAGTGCCATTTTTGCCCGGATGATTCATTTAGTACTGTCCGACCATTTAAATGAGAGCTGAAACGGACGGTTATCCGGCAGTCGTCGTCTCAGGACGCTCGGGCCTTGAGAGGCTCACCTTTTACATCATTCCCAGCATGTAGTTGGAGCCCATTTTTACTGCCTGTTCGTTTATTACCAGATTTACATTGAGCGTTCAGACCTGGACTCAGTCCGTGTTTATTAGCGGGGTTTTATTCTCATTTCAGTGTTGGACGCATCCGTCCATTTTCACCGCGCCCCGTCTTTATCGATCAACCGTTTTATTGCATAAACCTGCTTCCCGTTCAGACGTCACTTTAGGTCTGTTGCACCACTACAGAATAACTGGTCCGGTAGCTTTTCTGCATCATCGACCCTTTTAATGTTGTCAAAACACGGTTTTAAAAACATAGTCGTATATTATAATTCAGAATATGTAGACTATGTTCTCTTCCTGGATTATTTTAGCTCTCGGTGACTTCAATGGATCAAAACAAGAGGAAACACTCAAAACCTCAATTAAAGCTCTGTTCATTCAACCGGTTTGTACCAGCTACAGATGTGCCAACATCACACCTTCATGCCACCGTTATTGTAACTTAGGTTAAAACATATAGTTAAATGACTTCACACGATGATCACCTGGGGTTTATTTCAGGACCTCGTCTGTTTGTTCCAACTTTCAGACTTAAGTTTAAGACTTTACATTCATAGTTTTAGAATTGAATTTCTGTTTATAGTTTATGTTAAAATATTGGAGAAATCATGAGTTGCTGGAGCTGGATCGACGGGGTCTACTGTACTGATGTACCAGCTTGTATACGCATTTAATAATAGATAATTATGTTCATTGTGGAAATAATTGAATCTATGAAATGTGCCCATCACTAGTCAGCTGAGCCTTAAAAATGCTGATTTAAAATGTTGTTTTAAAGTATATGATGTGGAAAATCATCTAAAAGACTGTTTATGGATGAAATAACCGTTTTAAGTTTGTGTGAGTGTTGTTTGTTAATCCAGTGACTAAAATACCTGAGCAATGAAGTTATGTCATCACATTAATCCCAAAAATAATATTGGCCTAAAGTGATCACCCTCATTCAGTGTCCTGGTGTTTCAGTTCTGTTATTTAGTGCTAAACTGAGTTTTGGACCGTTGGTCGATTCATCGGTTTAGAGCTGCAGCAATTAGACAAAAACAGCCAACAACAATTTTGATAATCAATTAATCATTTTGGATTTTTTCTCTTTTTTTAAAGACACATTAGGACGTCATCTTGGGCTTTGAGAAACACGATCTACATTTTTCACTATTTTCTGAACCAAACGACTAATTGATTAATCAAGAAAATGAACAGCTGAATCGATAAAGATGATAATTGGTTATCCACAGTGGACGGTAACATTTAATCACATCTCCAGTTTATATAGCGTTAAATCTGTTTAATCAACATGTACAGCTCTCATTTGGCTGTGGACAGCACACCTGTGCAGGTGTTTTTAAAGTCGTTGTTGTTTAGCAAGTCATTTCAAACACTACGGTGTCCTGTGAGGTCACACAGGCTCAAAATAACACGCCGGTCTGTCGTGGAGGCTGAACGTGTCGCGTATGAGCAGAGTTTTATTTAACCTCCCACATGATCACATGATCACTGCAGCGTCTGAGATGTGGTTTTACAAAGATCGTCAATGAAACTAAAACTGTGTGTTTGTCTCCTTCAGGCCAAGGAGATCCTGACTAAGGAGTCCAACGTCCAGGAGGTAAGTTCCCACCATCACCCGACAACAATAACATCTTTAGATCCCACAGATTGGCCCTTTCCATTGAAAACATGCTTTCTTATGTTTGATTAATAATGTAATAATCAACAGTTTATTGATAATGAAAAATGTGTTGGTTAATGAAGCTAAAGCACAGAAGCAAAATGGTGGGAAAATGAAATTGTGAATATGTAGAAATGATAAACAGGTGAGGTGTGTTACCTGCACAGCTCAGATTAAAATATGTTTTTAGTGTCATCGTCTCAAAACAAATTAAAAAAATAGAAACAGAACCGACTGCTGCAGGTGAAGCTGAGATTTCCTCCTTCTGGTGAGAAGATTGAAGCCAAACAGCATCTTTACAGGCTTTCTGCTATTTATAAAGAACATTTATATATTAGTTAAGAAGAAAAACAAGTGTTGTTGTTGTTGTCTTTGCTGTGACTGAGCCTTTACAGACGCACATAAACAATAAAAATAACTTTCTAATCTACAGCATCGTGTACTTTTAGCACAATGACTGTGTTCACAGTAATTTACAGTTTCAGTGTTACTTTCCCACTTTTAACTATTTATGTCATGTCTAATGTTGGTGTTGCCGAGACGAGTTTCTTTAAGTTAGTATCTGTTGTTGGGGAATAATTGTTGTAAATATTAATAATGCTCAATTTAAGGTCCCTTCAGTAGCTGTTTTCAGGGCTTTATTGACGACTGAAGCTACATTATCAAAGCTGATCTCCTCTTTGAGTGTTTGTTAATCTGTACAGGTTCCATATGAGTGTTGTGTAATGAGCACTAAAGTCTGTGTGTCCTGTCCCCTCAGGTGAGATGCCCGGTGACGGTGTGTGGCGACGTCCACGGTCAGTTCCACGACCTGATGGAGCTGTTTAAGATCGGAGGCAAGTCTCCCGACACCAACTACCTGTTCATGGGAGACTACGTCGACAGAGGCTACTACTCCGTGGAGACGGTCACGCTGCTCGTCACGCTAAAGGTAACCGTCGCTGCCGTGACGTCTGTGCGCTGCCGATAATGTTGTAAAGGGTTTTTATCTCTTAAAACCTGCCTGCAGTGATTATTTAACTCAGTAAGTCAACTGAAATCATATAAGATCCAGAGTTTAGCAGCTGTAACATTAAATGATTTGAGCGATGAAGGACAAACATGTCCCGGCTGCTAATGAGGACAAACAGAGGACTGATTATTTCCATCCTGCAGGCCCTTTATCTATTATCATGTGAGACATTTACCAGCGACGCCTGAGCCTCTTTGGTTTCTGCTGTTTGACAGTTTACTGTATGTCCACTTTATTAATTATTATTAGTAACGTTTAAATGAGCTGTCTGCTGTTTTATCAAGTACAATTTTCTTTTTATATTTAACACAATTCTAACACAAGTAGCCTGAATGTTATCAGTTATCAGATATTATATCGTGATGTTTTTTGACAGCTGGCTGGACTAAAACACTTATTATTATTATAAATATTGAACTTTATTTTTCAAACTGAGAAAGCAAACGTTGGCTCTGTTGTGGAAAGATCAAATTCCTCCAACCATCTTCTTGAGTGTCTGCAGAAACATAAAGCACAGCAGGCGTGCTTTATGTTTCTGTATTTGTACATATATGTATTTATTCATCTTCAGCACTGTTTTATTACTTGGTGATATTATTGTCACATGATTGATATCTGATCATGTTCAGTTGGTTCTCAGTAAACCTGAAGTGAACGTTAGCGAAGCTTCAAGCCTGCTGACATTTTATTGTTTATCATCACGAACGCTGAGTGATGATAAAACATAATCTCCAGTAAACAGAAAAAGTCAACTTGTTTCAGATTCTGTTTTCACTGTCTATCTTTTTTTCCTCAATATACTTAAAATATAATGAATCTGACCAAAGATGGCATATGGTTACATGCAGACATAAAACTTTATTTATTAAGATGTGAAAGTTTTCATCGATTTCTATGACGCATATAAACTCTCATATCTTGTTTTCGACTGTTGGTTAGAAAAAGAAAGTAACCTTAGACCCATTTGAATAATCAGCAGATTAATGGATAATGAACAGTTGTTAATTGCAGCTCTAAAATCATTTAAAAAAAAATCTTTGTTCTGTTCAGGTTCGTTTCCAGGAGCGAATCACCATCCTGCGAGGAAACCACGAGTCGCGGCAGATCACGCAGGTCTACGGCTTCTACGACGAGTGCCTGAGGAAGTACGGCAATGCCAACGTGTGGAAGTACTTCACAGACCTGTTCGACTACCTGCCACTCACCGCGCTGGTCGATGGACAGGTAGATGTCGTTTATTACTGCTGTTAAATGTCGACAAACATGTTTGTGATGACATGGATACAAATAAAGTTCAGACTGTTGCTTCATGTGTTTCATAAATCTGTGATTTTGTTTTTGTTTCAGATCTTCTGTCTGCACGGAGGGTTGTCTCCTTCCATAGACACTCTGGATCACATACGGGCTCTGGACCGCCTGCAAGAGGTCCCACATGAGGTACACACACACACACGCACACACACACACCATATAAAGGCAGGACGTCGCTTCATAGACGTGTGTGTAATTATCCGTTTTACCACATTTGGGGCTGTTTTGAGTATTTCTGGCAGCGCGTGTGTGTGAGATTGAGTTAAAAAACAACCCAGAGTTGACCTGTGATATTCAGCCCTAATAAAGAAATATCACTACATGTATATCACATCCAGCTCAGTGCTTCACAAATGGAAAAAATCAAATGACTGAAGATCTAAACACTCCTCTTCCTCCTGTCAGGGCCCCATGTGTGACCTGCTGTGGTCTGACCCTGATGACCGCGGTGGGTGGGGTATCTCTCCCCGAGGTGCCGGCTACACCTTCGGACAGGACATCTCTGAAACCTTCAACCACGCCAACGGCCTCACCCTGGTGTCCCGCGCCCATCAGCTGGTCATGGAGGTAAAGGACTCCATCACTGAGCTTTCATTCAGCTACCTGCTATCTGGTTGAAAACTGGTCATTTACTGCGTTTGGTAAAAAAACTGGTTGCAAGGAAACGTCTGAGGCTCCACCCAGTCAAAAGCAATCAACAATGGAAATAGGAAGTTACTGCAGCATCACAAGCTGCACCATAACGTCCACAAACGGCGTCAGGCTAACTGTTTCCCACAGTTTCCAGTCTTTATGCTAAGCTAAGCTAACTGGCTGCTGTCTGTAGCTTCAGACTTAACATGTAGGCATGTTAGATCTGTTAAATTAACTGTCCATTTTGATAATTGATGCATTGTTTTGCATTATTTTAATTAATTAGGTGGTTTTAGGTTCTGAAATATGATTTGTAAGTTGTTTAATCGCACAGTGGTGATGTGTCGTCTGCAGCTGGTACGTAGCTTTTTCCACACATCTTCTCACCTGTGTATGAAACCTCTGGGTCATGTGACTGTGGGTCATGTGACCCTGGCTCCAGACAGATGGATCTGATACTATGGTCTGTAATGAAAGGATGTGTGTTGTCGTTCCTTCAGGGCTACAACTGGGGCCATGACAAGAATGTGGTGACCATCTTTAGTGCTCCAAACTACTGCTACCGCTGTGGAAACCAGGCAGCCATCATGGAACTGGACGACACCCTCAAATATTCTTTGTAAGTACATGATGTCATAAAAGTCAAGTTTAATGTGTATTTAAACTTCAGTTAGAGCTGAGTGATAAATGTATTCAATTAATTAGAAGATTTATTCTTGCATGATGTGTAAAGTATTTATATTGTGGACCTAAACATTTTATTTTAGTCAAAACTAAAGTGACTATATTCACAACAGTCCCATAATTACATATATGACGGCCTGAAACCTGCACATTGGAAATGGAAACATGATTCATGTTAATAACTCTTGCGCTCTTCCTGCTATGACATGTCTGTGCTGTGAAACAAACAAACGTCACGTTACAGCTGTTTGTTCTGGAGCTGGTTGCACCAGCTGTTCTCAGCATGTTTACTTAAGTGGAGATTTACACATCAATCTCGACCTCAGTTACGTAGAGATTAGCTGCTGAATAATGTGAAAGAGGCAGCTGTGAAGGTTTCAAACGTGATGACTAAATAACATCAGCTAGGTTAGAATAATGATATTTCCCCGATTGGAAACTGTATGAACACATTCTCATGTAAATAAAACACAGTAGTAAAATTAAAAACAGTAAATATTAACAACAAAAAAACAACAAAAAACACCCACTCAACACTACCTGCAGCTTTCCAGAAGGAGTTTACATTTAAAGGCTTCATACTACATCACAGAAAGTCTGTATCACTAATGAACCGTTTCTGTCTCCCTCAGCCTTCAGTTTGACCCCGCCCCTCGCCGCGGTGAGCCCCACGTGACCAGACGCACTCCTGACTACTTCCTGTGAATGTTGAATGCCATCCCTGTCAATCATCCACGAAGCTCCACCCCTCCCTACACACCCCGACCCCCTCATTTTGGATGGAGAGAAGATATTAATACTAATAAAGATACTGTACCAGGGAGAATAGAAACAAACGATTGGCTGAAACTCAAGATTTTAAAGAAAAGAGAGAAACTTAAAGAGCGGCCCCCTCTACAGTCGTGTTTTCAATATGCTGTCATTAATGCTGTGCTTCTGGGGAAAAACATGTACAACTATGATCTGTTTTCTTTCTTTCTTTTTTGTTTATTACATGTTTGAAAACGAGATAATAAAACTACCAACGTGGACCAAATGTGCCATATTCTGATCCTTCTACAACATGTACAACGCGCAGGTTTTTATTTCTTTATTTCTTTTCTCTTTTTCTCTCTTTTTTCTCTTTTTTTTTTTTTTTTTTTTTTAGACCAGCACTATAACCCTACCTACCTGACGTCACCACCACACCACACATTTCATGGCATATGTGCTTTTTTCTGTTGCAAGATAATTTTAAAAAAGAAGACAAAAAAAAGGAAAAAAAAAAAGAAGTTTGCTTCAAGTAGTACAGCTGTCAGTTTTAGCTGTCCAGGCTGCAGCCGGTGGTCATCTCAGCAAGTATATTACTGTAATTTGAATAAAGACAACAGACGTATGAAATAAAATGTCCTATTGACAAACTACGGGGCTGCGTCGGTGTCATTTCTTTAGTTTTAGTCGTCATAATGGTAGAAACATTAGACTCACACACAGCTGCCAGGTTTGGGTGTTTTCTGTGCTAAAGATGAACGGTGGTGAATCTGAGGTGGTCGATACTTAAAGTTTAAATGATTCAGAGTTCACTTTTTTTTATTAAAATTGAAGCTCATTTGTGATCATTGCTCAGACATGACATCACTACTACAGTATGTTAGTAGACTTTCTACAGTCCCAGAAGTGGGAATATGTCACTAACAGCTGATCTAATAATTGTATTTGTATAGCGCCTGCAAAGGAAAATAAATTCATATACTGTATAAATAAGTAAAATGCAGATAAAATGCCAGTAAAAGAATATTATATATAAAGATAATGAAAAATATCGGGGAAGTACTGAAATGATGACAATAGAAGCACAATTAAAATTGCAATGACGATAACAAAACACCATAAAATTATTATTGTATTGTATAATCAGTGATATATATATATATATATATAGAGAGAGAGAGAGAGAGATGAAATGTATTCATATTCTCGAATTGAAACACTTGAATTGAACAGCAACTGGAACTCTCGCGAGAGTTCATAAGAAGCGCAAGTTAAGCGTCGCCATGTTAACTCCGTGATGGCTGTTTGATACATAGACGTCCACAGTCAGATAACTTAAAGGTTTGTATTCTCTGTTATTAACATGTTCAGCATCAGTGGAGTTGCTGTTTGACTGACGGTCATTGTGTTGTGTTGTGTTGTGTTGTGTTGTGTTCGTCTGTTGGTTTCTGTACGTAGTTTATGATCCGACTGTCGTCAGCTAACTGTTAGCATGATAAGCTAAAAACAACTAGCATCAGCCATCTAAGTGGACCAGAAACCGACTCCTGCTTTAAAGATCCCTTTGACTCTGTTTCTGTAGACTGTAACAATCAGCTAAGATATACTATTAAATAATAATTAGTTAATAATATTTAAATCGGTGTTTGGGGTTAAAGTTACTGTATGTTTACAGCCACACTGTATATTAGCTGTAAATCATCGTTCTCATATTAGTGTTGTATTATGTTACTAATGTGTTTCCTGTAAATGTTTTAACCTTCATTAAACAAACAGCATTTAAAAACACGACACAGACATGAATAACAGATCAATAACACATACGAAGATCTAGAGGAGCAAAAGGAGCAGAATAAATAAATAATATAAAAATCTATATGCATTTTTATATTATTATATAAACACAGATCTTAGTGTGCATATAAATAGAAGCAGAGTCAAAGTGTCTGTTCAGCTCAATTCTAACAACAAGCAGGAGATGCATCAAATTTACATTTATGTATGTAAAAATGAGCCAAACGGACAATAGGATTCATCAAAAACACCAAAGAAAAAATTAAAAAGAAAGACAAATCTTATAAAAAATACATGTCACTTTATTAGTAAGAAGATATAAAGGATAAAGTCAGTTTCCTGTTGTTCTCCTGACAACCACAGAAGGAAAAGGAAGTTAGTTAGTTAGTAATAATCTGTACAGCAATACAACATCCCGTCATCAGACCCTCAGTTCAAACAACAGAAAGAAAGAAACAAAGGTCCTTCTTCCAGGACAGACAACAACTTGAAGGACATGAAATCTTTTTTTCAACTCTGTCTTAAAACAGTCAGTGGACACACCTCCATCACTTAGGCTGAAAGCAGGAATGATGACAGCGAGGAAAACCTCTTTCACTGTTCATACCCGACTGTTATGAGACAGTTTTGACATGGTACATCCTTTTATTTTGAAATGTACAGTTATAACCTCAGAGTTGTTTGTTCTGTCATTAAACGTTAAGTCTGAACAATTCATCAAATCCTATCCAGGATCCATTAAATTGATTGTTTTTTTTCACTCAGGTTTGAGCAGCATAAATCTTCAATCCTTTACTTGGACTAAACTGTGATATCATCACGAGGATGAAGATAATAAGGAGGAGGGGGAGGAGGAGGAGGGTGCAGCCGTCAGTCCTGTGATCTTTATCTGTCTATATGGAGGATGTGGTTCTGCACTATCAGCCTGGATCAGCTGACGGGCTCGCCGCTCTGTTAGAGAGGACACAGAAGCTTCTGGAGCCTTTCCCCTGTCGGCCTCCTCCGGTCTTCACCCCCTGGTTCCCTGCTGCGCCGGGCCGCCATCTGCCCATCAGACCCGCCAAACCAGCTCCTGTCATCACCTCCTTGGCTCAGATCCCTGCCTCCGACAGCAGGCTGCATACTCACACAGAGGCTGTGACAGAAAGACGTCGCGATTGTCTGCACGTGCCCAGAGATGTCCTCAGCAGAGAGGGCTTCACACGGTCCTGGAGCGTCTTTGCACAGAAAGGCGTTCTGCTGCAGAGCTCGCAGTCTCTGTCCAAACACTTCCATCACATGGTTTCCACCCACAGACTCCACCTGCGCCAGAGAGCCAAATGGGTGATCAGTCAGCACAACTGTGGAGAGGAAGCGGACATCGAGCAGGTCGGTAAACGCCTGGAAATATTTACATTTCAGCAGTGGACAAGTCTGTTCTGTTCTCCATAGAGATGCAAACACTAGTTGCCTAAATTCTCTGATTCCAGCTTCAGTGTGAATACTTTCTGGTTTCTTGAGTTCTGACAGTAAACTGAATATTTTTGGTCTGTGGACAAAACAAGACAGAACTTATTTTAATCAATAACTACATCTATAACTGTTCACTGAGTTTGATGCTACAAGACCACATAGCAGAATGTATGTTTGTCAACAATTATTATTATTATTAATTATTTATTTATTTGTTTGGTTTATAGATACTAAAGAAACCAGAAAAGATTCACATTAAGAAGCTGGAATCATTTACACATTTTCTCCTTAATAAATGAAATCAATTACAACAACTAGTCGAATAATCTACTAATAGTTGGAGCGCTGTCTGGAGGGATCTCTCCTTTCATGAAGTCATCATAATATGGCTGATTATGGCTGGAATTAACGATCATTTTAGTTAATCGCTTGGTCTGTAAAATACCAGAAAACAGTCCGTCACAGTTTCTGACGTCCTCAAACTGTTTTGTTCAACAAACAACTAAAATCCAAAAATTACTATCACAGAAGACTAAGAACAGCAGCAAATTCTCACAAATGATGAGCTGAACTGTTTTTACTTGACTGAAACAAGTAATCGATTATCAAAACAAATGCAGATTGTTGATTGACTAATTGATTAACCGACTAATTGTTGCAGCGTTAGCACAGATGATAATAGAAATATATTTTTGAATCCACAAATGACACTATCTTCCTGATTTCTGCACCTCCTGCTCTCTTCCGCTTCTTCTTCTTTGACCTCCCTGCAGGTGTGGCGAGCTCTGAGCCGGTCTGCCCGGAGCTCCAGGCTGCCAACGTGCAACGCCAACATCCAGAGGGAGCGGGCAGAGATCTGGGTGTTCTGCGACGTTCTCTACTCTGAGCAGGTGGGACGTTTCCTGAAGGACGAGCTGCAGCTGACGGGGAGGATCAGCCTGTCGGTTCACAGGCGGGGAAACATCTTCAGCATGTAGAGGAAAGATGCGGCGCTATCATGTTTACGTTCTGCATGTCTGCAGCATTATTTACTTACACAATCGCAGTGTGAATACGTACTTTTACTTTAAGATTTTCACCCCAGCAGTGAAGTCCAAAACTAGATGTCTTCAACTGAAGCTGATAAGAAGTTTAGAAAATGTCTGTTATTCATTCACGTTTTCATTCACATAAATTCAGATAAAACAACAACAACAACTTACAGTTTAATTGTAAAAACTACTCACTTCTAAATATTTTAAGGACACTTTTTCACAATCAATTAATGTGTTGTATTGTGTTATAAATCAGTTATATTTGGGTTTGTTGAGTGACCATGAGTTTTGGGAACAATCTACACAAATAATCGATTATCGGTAGATTTTCCAACACGCCAGCAGAATCTACATTATGACCGTAATGAACACTGCAGCCTCTCGGGGGCGCTAAAAGTACAACACACATTAAATATTATTTCAACATCAACAATGTGAAAATGTGTCTGTGTACAATATAATTGAACATTATAATATCAATAGAAACAATATTTAGTAAATAAAAAACATAATTTTTGTCACCAAAACGATTCACAGATGCAGAACTTCATTAAGATTTTATGAAACATATTTAGTTGTATATTTATGAATTTGAGAGGACATGTGATGATTTGTATTTTTCAACCCCCTCAGGTGTAAATAAAGGTTTTAATATTTTATTTCGTGTCTGTGGTGATGCATCTATGTCCAGATGTGCATGTGATGCAGCGGGAGTCACATGACACACTGAGACAGAAAAGAACTGGGACACACACACACACACACATCATGTCATGGTCACTTTTGGGACAATACACAGACTTACATTCATTTCCTGGAGCGTAACTACTGACCCAGAAATCAGTTTTACCACCTTTTGTCCCCAAATTAACTGAAAGTGACTCAAATCAAACACACACACACACTTTTAAAAGACTGGTGCTTGTATCAGAGATGAATGAATGAATGAGGACATGGATACAGTGCACCCTCCCCCCAGTCACACACACTCTTGTTGCTATGCAGCCTTGTCTTGACAATGCTGCTCTCTGCATTAAAAATCTAGGTTACCGGATGTGACGTCAGTGCCCTGCCTCCCATACCCAGCTGTAATCGGTTGTAATCTCTTTAATCCGTGTATCGATCACTTCTATGTGTCCTTTCTAACGATGTGACTCCACATCACAGATGTTTCATTTTCCAAATATTATCCGTGAGAAATCCACATTGTTTGGTCGCTGTTACATGTGTGTAACATGCGTTGATGTTGCAGCACATGTTCGTCTGTGCGCTTTATTCTGAAAACCAACCGGAACTTGTCAGTTGCGTTCATTTTATGACGCAATATAACGCATCTAAAATAGTATTTTGGACGCGACTATAATGTATTGTATACATATTCAATAAGAATAAATAGTTGAAACCTTTTTTGACGTTTCTTTTGTATTTAATATTATGAAACTGCTTTATGACGATGGTCCAAACCGGAAGCGCTTTGCGTCGTTGCTAATGCTAACTTGACTCCAGTCTGCTGGGGGAAAAAAAAGAGGATCAGAAGGCAGAATCACGTCTTCATCGGAACTAATCGATAAAATAACGGACTGTTTGAGTTTAACGATCATCCAGACGTCGCGTGACATCGCTGATCCATAATGGCGTCCGCTGTTGGCTCTGCTGGACGGTTTTACTGGTGAAAGTCTTTATTTTTATAAGAAGGTGAGGCGACGGAGCGACTGACACAAGCTAGTAGGCTAAAGCTAGTGCTAGCGTGCATTGTCGTTTCCCGTCTCCGTTTCCTGGAGCGATCCAGGCTTCATATCTGCGGGTTTATGATACTTTTACAACGTTTAGGAGTTTCAGTTTAAAGGTTAACTGTCGCTGTGTACATGAGGAAATAAAGTGTAACTTAAACCTGTTTTAACCAAAAGCTGCGACCCGGAAAGTACCTTAAAATCTGTCAACGGATATCTGTAAAAGTACACATAGTGTACGCGATGTAGTATTCAGATCCTTTACTGAAGTAAAAGTACCAACACAGCAACGTAAAATACTCCATTACAAATAAAAGTTATGTATTAAAAATTCTACTACAGTAAAAGTACCTAAAAGTATTATGAGCTTGATAGAGTTCAAGTATTGTAGTATATACAGTTAGCTAGTTTAGTCCAGTGGTTCCCAACCTAGGGGTCGGGGCCCTCCAAAGGGTCACCACATAAATCTGAGGGGTCGTGATTAATGGGAGAGGAAACACTGATACACTTGTACTACAGTACTTGAGTAAATGCACTTTAGTTACTTCCCACTACTGCAGATAGTATTGCAGTATGACCACTGTTTCCTGATTCATTTATCTTCCACGTTTCTGTAGATTTTTGTCTTTATTTTCCTCATTTCTAATAATCAGTGTCAGGCTCAAGTAAACATGATTTCCATTTTTGATTATTGATTTGGTCTTCAAAATGCCAATACAGATGCACGAAACCATCACATCCTTATTTGAGGAGTTGAATCTGCACCTTTAACAGTCCACGTTTGACCTTCAGTTAACATGTCTGTGTTTTCTCGTATGTTGTTGAATGCACGTATCCTGTCTAACTGTTGATGATCTCATCAAACTCTCCTCCTCTGCTCTGACAGGTGGATCCGTCGCCGCCCCAGATGTGGCCGCCGCCTCTGCTGAGACTCCTGTTCATGAACGACGAGGATGCTTTGATTGAGCGGCTGCGGCTCGGTCTGGAGGGATGACAGTACATTAGCAGACATGGAGACAGGGGAGACTCATGAACGCCATATTTACTGAGTCCAGATTCTCCACATTAGATCTTCTCAGGCAAAGACTAAATCCTATTTTTATATTTTTTATTCAGAGCTCTGTTTTTGTTAGTTATTGTGAAGCCATACACAGCTGTCAGGCGTCATCATGAGCACTGAGGGCTTTCAGTACCGAGCGCTGTACGACTACAAGAAGGAGAGGGAGGAGGACATTGACCTGCACGTGGGAGACATGCTGCTGGTCACCAAAGGCGCGCTGCTGGCGCTCGGCTGCAGCAGCGGAGCCGAAGAACGGCCGTCAGAGATCGGCTGGCTGCCGGGCTTCAACGAGACCACACAGGTACAGCGCCACAGTAATCAGGAACGATAAAGACACACCTGTATGTCTGCACATTTTCAGTTTCTGCAAAAAAACCCTGAACGTGGAAACGTCAGAAAATTATCAGAAACATGTAACCGGGAAAAATGTTGACGTAGATGAAGCATCACAGAAGAAGAAAACATGTTAATGGTGTCGTCTTCTTCTGTGGTGGTTTAATGACACCGACTGGAGAATTAGTCTGCTAATATTCACACCACCACAGTGGATGGAAACAAACATTCACTACATTCATTTGAATAATTTATTTGGATATGTGGTTAAAATTTGCTCCAGTAGGAGTTTAGACATTGTTCATCCTGGCGTCTGCAGATTGAATATCTTGGATGACAAACATTGTTTTATCTGGACAGTTTGTACCACAGGTTCCTTTTTTTGCTGTTCAGATGGACACCTGACTGTTGTTTTAAGACGTACTCGAAACATTGTGAAGACATCCTTTAATTTTCACTCTCATATGCAGAGAAATGTTTAGAGTAAAGAAACAAGAGATTTGCATTGAATCAAGTTTTATTTTGGCTGATGCCGATTTTTACAAATATTCCTAGAACTGATCATCTCGATCATTTATTTCCTGTTTAACGTTGACGTTTGGTCACGTTACTGCAGATTAACGGGACCCTTTTACCGTATTTGAACCCAAACCTGATCTTTCTAATCACAACCAAGTGGTTTTTGTGATTTATTTTTTGTGATAATTATTTTAAAGATTTGAATATCAAGATTGGTCAGGTTTTTAGCATCGATATCATCAGTGTTATGTCGCGTTCAAACGTCTCTAACTCGTCCCTCTCTGGCCGACAGGAAAAAGGTGACTTCCCGGGGACTTATGTGGAGTTTGTCGGCAGAAAAAGGATGTCTCCGCCCACGCCAAAGCCCCGCCCACCCAGACCGCCATCTGCCACGTCAGGGAGGACAGACTCCGAGTCCGAGGGTGAGTCGAGATCAATCAGACTGATGATTAATCACCAAATAGATAATCAGACACAAACATCAGTGGACAAAGATAGAAAGAGTCAAATGAAGTCGTGTCAAAGCTGTTTGTTGCTGCTGCATCACGATGAGTCAAAGCAGATCTTTAAACAGCCAGTATGAACAGGAGCAATGATTACAGCCACTGTTCATGTGCACACCTGGACAAACTGTGAACTTGTCCTTTAACTCTCCAGAACAGATTATCACATCTCAGCTGCAGGCGGTTGCAGTGGTGAATTGTGGGAAACATTTGGCTCAGGATGGGACCAACAGGCAGCGAGTGTGTGTTTAATATCATCCTGATGTTTCATTTTGTAGTTTTCATGCTGAACTCTGCTCACGGTGACTCACACACTTCAGTTTCCTTCAGCTGCTTCCTCAGCAGGACCTTTATGTACAATAACACACGAACACACACACACACACACACACACACACACACACATAGTAATGCAAGATGGAAAAAACATTATCGAAAAACCTCAATCAGCATGTTTACAGTAAAAGCTTAACGTGGTAACACACACACACACACACACACACACACACACACACACAGCTGGTGTTTAGTCAGGGTTGTGGTTGCTGACAGAACAGATCTCAGCTCTCTTCTGCTGCTACAGGAAGTGTGTGAATGTGTGTGTTGATTTTTATCTTGTGTGTGTGTGTGTGTGTGTGTGTGTCCACATGTTAATAAACAGAAACCGTGTTTATGTTGTGATGTTGACCAGTCGGTTTGTTTTTTAGGCTTTGTGTTGCCGGACCTGCCAGACCAGTTTGGACCTCCGGACACGGCCCCTCCCCTCCTCAGTAGACTGATGGAGGCCATAGAGACCAAAGGTACCACACACACACACACACACACACACACACACATTCATGATGATACACTTTGTTTCCGTCTCACATCAGTTTAACTGATGCTAACGTTAGCTTTGTTCATCAGCAGCTTATTCTGTCGAATGAGGGAATAAAGAGTTGAACATGATTGTTCTAACTACGGTACTGAAGTGTGTAGACGCTGAAGCAGCTGTAGATGAAGTATACGCCGCGCCGTTGTGTGTGACGCTTGCTGCAGTGTGAGCTTTGTGTTTGGTCGTGTTGCTGCAGGTCTGGACTGTCCCGCCGTGTATCGCAGTCTGAGTGGAGGAGCCGTGGACACGCGGCAGCTGGCCGACACCGGTGAGGAACCGTCACAGACGTCCTCGCACGTTTGGACCGCTTCATGTGTGAATCAGTAAACAAAAGACGGACTGTTGTTGAACTGAGGTATGTGTGTTTGTTTTCAGACCTGGAGCAGCTGGAGGTGTCGTCCCTGTGTGACGGGGTGGTTCGGTTCCTGCTGGATCTCCCCGGCCCCGTCCTCCCCTCTTCACTGCAGGCTGAAATGATCCACGCCGTGCAAGGTCAGATTACACCGCGCCACATGCCGAACGGCCCCGAGTCTGTAGGGACGACGTTTGTTCACATTTCTGTCCTCCGTCCATCTGCAGAGGTCCGAGACCCGGAGGAATGCGCCCAGCTACTGCTGGGCGTGGCCAGTTCGCCAGCCTGCCCCGCCCAGTATGGCCTGACCCTGCTTAGCGTGGTCCGACACCTGGCGCGACTCTGCATGCACAGCTCCAGAATCCAGCTGAGCCCCCGAAACCTGGCTGAGGGCTTCAGCCCACTGCTGTTCAGACAGAGTGCAGGGTCAGTCACACACACACACACACATACACACACACACACACATACACACACACACACACACACACACACACACACACACACACACAGCGAGCTTGAGGCCCCTCCAACACAGCGCCTTGTATTGTTTTACACAGTGAAATAAGCTGCAGCACTCGTCCACCAATGAGGAGGCCGGTAGTTTGATCCCCGACTCCTCCTGGTCATGCGTGTCCTTGAGCAGATACTGAACCCCACATTGATCTTGAAACATTTCAACAGAAACATTTCCTACATATATATGAAAATATAAATATAAAAAAGGTTTTTACTTTTCTGTTCTGACTCCGGTCACGTCACGAATCTTCCTGAACTCTAAGTTGTTTCTGTTCAGGTCCGAGTCCAGTCTGGATCCTCTGGTTCAGGTCCTGGAGGTTCTGATAACCAGTGAGCTCAACATGAACCAGGCTGCACCAGGTAACACACACACACACACACACACACCTGCCCCTGTGTGTCTGTCGTTTCCTGAGCTGCACCACATCTCTTTTTTTCGAGGTTTTCATGTTTCAGTTCCTCTGACGGTTTGAATGTCGGCTGTTTGTCAGCTGTAATCTGTAACCGTGACGACTGAATTCATGTCACTGCTCGTCTCTATAATCTGTTTTATTAGAGCTCGAACTTCAACCTTTGTTTCTTGGATGATTTCCACAGCAGTTTATTTTATCTTAAACTTCAGTTGAGTGTTGAATGATAAACCAATATTCAGTGCCTGTTACTTCCTCAGCAGCCAAACGTAAAATGAGTAAGAAATATTCACAATGAGTTATAATCCAGTTACAGATCATAACTGAGTGTTTTTACCCATTTAATGCACATTTTATGTTTATAAAGTATAAACAATAACCAACGTGTCGTAACAGCGTCACAGTTTGATGTCTGATCAGCGCTGATGATTGACGGCTCTTGTCCACATTTCTGACTCAGCTGGAGGTTTGGATTTAAGATCAGACTCATCATGTTGAGTTTGATCAGTGTTCCCGACTTCAGTTTGTATTTTAGCTTTGAGCTTCTTCGCTCACATGTGACGTTTGGTCAATCAGAGACACACAAACCAACAACAGACAGGTTGAATGGAGGTAAATCAGACGAGCTTCAGAAACCTTGATTATAACTTTAATGTCCTTTAATGTAATTTTAACTGCTGAAATAGAGAGTCTGTGTGTGTGCTCGTGCGTGTGTGTGCGTGCTGGTGTGTGTGTGTGTGTGTGTGCGTGCGCGCGCGTGTGGTGAATTGCTGCTGTTGTAAAGGGGAGCAGCTGCGACACTGACAGGCTGAGCAGGAGCAGAAAGAAAACCTGATACAGATCTGTTAAAATATGACTAATCAAACATTATGCAGAGATGAATTGATAACGAGGCAGCAATCTGACTGTCAGCTGGAGTTTATTCTGTCATCTAGAAGCTCGTTAATTCCTCCACTTACTCACTCGGCCTCCGAGTCGGTCAGCTGAAACGATGACATCATCCATCCACACAGTGAAAGGATGCAGCAGAGGAGACGAGGGGAGGGAGGGGGGTGTTGCCTCGGTGATATCACTGCCATCGCAGGATTGGCTGGGGGCAACAGTGATGTCACACATCTCCAAGCTGCTCTCCTGAGCTTTGAACTGAGGCTGGCAGAGCGAGAGGAGACACAGACGGAGAGAAAGTTGCGTCGTTTAAACGTCGACCAGCGCAGGCGGCTGCTGATGTCGGATAAATGCAAAGAAACTGAGTCTCAGCAGAGGCGAAGATGTAAAAGATGCAGTAAAACGGATGTCCTGAAGAGTTAATCCATCAGTGCATCACAGAGCTGGTGAAAAGGGAGAAACACAGAGCTCACTTCTGTTTTCTGGACCCGTTTCCTTCGAGATGACGTCGGTTTTTCTGAGCGCTCAGCTGTAGGCAGGAGACCACGAGAACAATGAGTGAGCTGCGTTTGGTTTCCGCTCTGAAGCCTCGCGGAGGCGGGTGACGGTTCAGAGGCCGACATGGAGCGAGAGGAGGGAGGCCGGGCCGAGGCCGGGGCCGGGGCCGAGCCGCCCAGAGGACGAGACAAGATCCTCTGTTACATCAACATGCAGAGTCCAGGTAGGAGCTCCGAGCGACCCGGAGATCCAGGTTCCACCGACCTTCTCATCTCAGTTTGGCCACACCGAGCATCGAGACAGCAGCACATATCATATCATTTGTTGTCTGGTGTGCGTTTTGTGTGTCTGTGTTTGTGTTGTGTGTGTGACTTCCAGATTTTGATGACATTCAAAAAGACATGAAGGAAAAATACTCTGCTTTGAATAATAATTTGTGCCTGACATGTATAAATAAATGAAGGTCCTGCTGCAGCTGCTGTACATTAAATCATTTGAACCACAGACCTTCTGGCTTCAGTTTTCACCTTTCTTCTGGTCGTTGTTGACTATTTGCAAACAGCTGGTTGGTTTTATGTTGACAAACTGCAATTTACCTTGAAAACAAACAGAGAAGAAGAACAACATGCAGCTGGAGGAGGAACCAGAAGTGTGTGTGTGTCCGTGTGTGTCCGTGTGTGTCCGTGTGTCCGTGTGTGTGTGTGTGTGTGTGTGTGTGTGTGTGTGTGTGTGTTTACAGTGAAAACAGGGTGGCACAGATTGCGCAGCGTTTCATTGGAAGAGGAAGAAACACAACAATGACGTCAACAATGCTTCATGCGAGTGTTAAATGCAGCTTTCTGCCATCTTTCTCTGCTCGCAATAAACTAAATGTTAAGAAGCCAGAAACACAAACAGGTTTTCTGCACATGCCCAGTAGGAGGTTGTGTAGCAGCGTCATGGAGACGAGGAAGACGTTAACTTTCACTTTTCTGTCTTCCAGCTTTGCCTCCTAAACCGGTGAAGTCGACGACTCCTGCACCGTCCAGTACTTTTAACAACAGTATGGCTCTGCAGGACGCTGAGTGGTACTGGGGAGACATTTCCAGGTAACACACACACACACACACACACACGCTGAAGGATGAAACAAAAAACAACCTGTAATCAATATACAAATAATTTCACTTGAACATAGTCTCATTTAGCTTTGTTTTGTGTTTGTGTTTGTGTGTGTGTTTGTGTGTTTGTGTGTGTGTGTGCGTGTGTGTGTGTGTGTAGAGAGGAGGTGAATGAGAAGCTGAGAGACACAGCTGACGGTACGTTTCTGGTCCGAGACGCCTCTACGAAGATGCACGGAGACTACACCTTGACTCTGAGGTAAAACGGAGGAGCTGAAAGAAACTAAAGATGTTTATTGTATATTTTGAGGATGAAGAAAACAAACATATTGCTGTAATCAAGAAGACCAACATCATCTGTTTAAATGTGTTCATAGAGTAGCTCACACCTCATATTCACCTGCTGCTCTGTTTCTGTGTTTTTACTGTACAGGTGACACGTCTCAGGTGACATTAGTGTTTGTTGTTAATCTTGTTTTGTTCACGTTTGGTTTGCAGGAAAGGAGGCAACAACAAACTGATCAAGATTTTCCACCGGGAGGGGAAGTACGGCTTCTCCGACCCTTTGACCTTCAGCTCGGTGGTGGAGCTCATCAACCATTACCGCCACGAGTCTCTGGCCCAGTACAACCCCAAACTGGACGTGAAGCTGCTCTACCCGGTGTCTAAACACCAGCAGGTCTGTAGACTGTTGACCAGCGGCTGCTTCTGTTCCTCAGGCCAGAACTCAGTGGTCTGATTGAACGTGTTGTTGTTGTTGTTGTTGTTGTTGTTGGTGTTCAGGACCAGGTGGTGAAGGAGGACAGTATTGAAGCTGTGGGCAAGAAGCTGCACGAGTATCACCTGCAGTACCAGGAGAAGAACCGAGAATACGACAGACTGTATGAAGAGTACACCAGAACCTCACAGGTACAACCCGGCAACCAGACTGCAACAGCGTTCATACACACCGAGATACAAGAACACACTCCAGTAGAGGGCAGCACGTTAGACTACACCACGATCCATGAAGAAGAACTTATCAAACAACCAGAACTGTGTACATTTTGTAGACACGTGTATATTTGAAACTGCACATGAGGCGTTCAGGTACATCGTTGAGTGTAGGTCACCTGTGTTTTGACAGCATTTAGAGTGCAACACACAATCACACATTTGTCTGTCAGATAGATGATTGAAACGCTGTCTTTCATTGCTTTGTTGACATGTTTCCTTCCTCCTCCTCCTCGTCCTCTTCGTCCCTCAGGAGATCCAGATGAAGCGGACGGCCATCGAGGCGTTCAACGAGACCATAAAGATCTTCGAGGAGCAGTGTCAGACTCAGGAGCGTTTCAGCAAAGAGTACATCGAGAAGTTTCGCCGGGAGGGCAACGACAAGGAGATCCAGAGGTAGGCTGTTACCACATCAACCACAACGGCAACCGTAAAAATATATATAAATAATAAAATACACACACAAAGGAGACCTGGTTGTCGTGGCCACCAGAGCTTGCAGGAAGAAACCAGCTTTTAAATATTCCCGTCTGTCTTTAAAGGATCATGGAGAATTACGACAAGCTGAAGTCTCGGATCAGCGAGATCGTGGACAGCAAGTGTCACCTGGAGGTCGACCTGAAGAAACAAGCAGCCGACTACAGAGAGATCGACAAGAAGATGAACAGCATCAAACCCGACCTGATCCAGCTCCGCAAGACCAGGGACCAGTACCTGATGTACGACACACACACACACACACACACGCACACACACAGCCGGTCGACATGAAGTACTAACTAACTGCCTGTATTGGTTTCAGGTGGTTGACCCAGAAGGGAGTTCGTCAGAGGAAGCTGAACGAGTGGCTCGGTCTGAAGAACGAAACCACAGAGGAGTAAGTCTGACTGCAGCGAGTACTGATAGTACTAGCAAGTACTCGCCTCTACTTTATGTACTAGTGAGGAGCTTCAGGTTATGAGTTGATTATATTTTTATTTTTTTCAGTTGATTAGTCCTTTAAATAATCCATAAATGTGTTGTCCAGTGAGTACAGCATGGTGGAGGATGAGGAGGACCTTCCTCATCACGACGAGCGTCTGTGGCGTCTGGGAAACATCAACCGCGTTCAGGCCGAGACGCTGCTGCGCGGGAAGAGAGACGGAACCTTCCTGGTCCGAGACAGCAGCAAGCCGGGCTGCTACGCCTGCTCCGTGGTGTAAGACTCACCTGTTCACCCATTTACCTGTTCACCCATTTACCTGTTCACCCATTTACCTGTAAGCCTGTCTGTGTCATCTCACCCGACCTCTCTCTCCTCTCTGCGTCTCTCAGGGTGGACGGCGAGGTGAAGCACTGCGTCATCAACAAGACGGGCACCGGCTTCGGTTTCGCCGAGCCATACAACCTGTACGGCTCTCTGAAGGAGCTCGTGCTGCACTACCAGCACACCTCGCTGGTCCAACACAACGACTCGCTCAATGTCACGCTGGCGTTCCCCGTCTACAGCCAGCAGCGGCGGTGACCCGGCTCAGCTCTCCCCACAGACCAGAACCTGACCGCCGGACCAAAGCTCCTCCTCAAACCATCAGAAGTGCACTTGTTTAACTTTTGATGATGAAGACGCCTGGTGCTTTAAATCACGGTGGGTCAAAGACTGGATTTACTGAAGAAGACGGTTTTTATTGATCGTCACGTCCTGTGAAGAACAGCTTTACGTTCAGTTAAATGCTTCATGACTTCCTGTAGGACTCGACTTTATCTCTGGTAAAACGTTAGAGACGAATATTTTACAGTAAAAGTTATCACATGAGGTTTTAACCGCCGCTGCGTTATGGATTAATATTTGGTACTGAAGACGGTCAATGCTCTCCTGTCGGCAACAACCACCACGTCACATCTCAGGTCGGATCACATGAGAACTTTCTGGAAGCTCGTTAAACATTTTACAGATGTTCGATCTAAAACTAAGACTGTCGTTACCTTCAGAGCTGCAGCAGATTATTTTCTCCATTCATCGTTTAGTCTTTAAAATGTCAGAAAACGGTGGAAACGTTTTTAAATGTCTTATTTGTTCAAAGCAACAGCTCTGAACTCGAAGATAATCAGTGATGAAAAGCATCATCACGTTTGAGAAGCTAAAGCCAGCGAATATTAAATGTTAGATTTGATTATCAATCAGTTTTTCTGATGAACAAACGGAGCAGAAGTTTGTCTGAATTAAAGCTTTTCATGCGACGTCAGGTAGATTCACTTCCTGTCTCTCATTCAGAAAGTGTCTCATGTGATCACGCCCTCGACAGCAGTAGGGGTGTAACGGTACAGGAAATCCACAGCTCGGTTCATCATCAGTACAGCAGAAAAGAATCGAACCGAATAGTTCGGGATGAACAGACGTACCGAACCGTCCTGTCAGAGGTCAGAGGTCAGAGCTGGTTTGGATTGAAGCTGAGGAAACGACACCGGCCCCTTTAATCCTGAAACTGTAGACGATGATGATGTCGAATGATGGACAATCCAGAGAGACTTTTCCTGCCAACACTGTGAGCGACTCTGAACGAGGTTTGAAATGATGCGAATCGACTGACTGCATTTCATATCAGGAGAGAAAAAACAGGAACTCCCCGTCAGCAGGTTCTTGTTTCTTCAGGTCGCTGCTTTTTCTTTTCTTTCAGACTTGTGAGAAAGTGTTTAATTTTTGCAGAGGACGATTCTTTCATTTGGCTCCAGGATACTCGGAGGTTTACTGGTGCTGAATCTAAACTGTGAGGAAGGACGAAGATCCCGGTCTGAGTTTGAACATTTCTGGATTTTCTCGTAAAAGATCCGTGAAGACGCTCGGCTGCTATAAAATGATTTGATTTCTTTCCTTTTCACACATGGAGACGCTTGTTTAAGCCTAAGAGCAGTCAGGTACATGAAGCTGTGTCCCAGTATTCTTCCTCAAGTATTTTCCACATTTAGTTCGGTTTGGAAGTCGATGCAAACATGTTTGGAAATGTCCTTTTAGATTTTTGAAGCTTTTATTTTTTTTCTTAAATATTGTCTGAAACACCAAACTTTTCTAATAAGTCAATACGTCGAGTTTATTCCACTTTCTTTTTAAATAACAAACACAAACATAATAATAAAACCAAACCTGTAATCATAAGACGGTAAATAGTGATGAAAATGATGTTAAAGAAGTGATTCATAAAACATTTATGATCCAACAGAGCGAACGACAAAATATTCATCCAGACATTTCCTTCATTTCCACAGACGTACTTTTAATAATGGTTACAATCTGGTGTGTGTATGTGTGTGATTCATTCATTCATTCATTCATTCATTCATTCCTGGCCTCAGTTTGTGTCATGTAGACATTTTTATATTTGAGATTTCTGCACAGATGATCACGTGAGAGTCGAACGTGACTCGTCTGTAGTTTCTGCAGCTAAACGGTTGTTTTCACTCATGATTAAACTGTCAGTTATTTATTTATTATTATTATTATTATTTTATTTTATTATTTTCAGTTTCCCCAGAAGTGAAAGTGGCTTCTTCAGATGACAAAATGAGTCGTTGAGGACGTCAGTTTGAGTTCTGGGAAACATTGATCCACGTTTTCTGACATTTTAAAGACTAATCGATTAATTATGAAAACATATGTTTCACAGATGGGACACATATAAGACGCATCTTTAAGTTTGGTTACCTCAGTTCATTGATATAAAGATAAGCGTCCCTGCTGACGCTGCAGACGTCTGGACGGCTACTGACGCGTCTGCTGAGGTTTTTTATGTTTGATGATTTTCTCACTCGGATGATAATCGATGCAAAAGTCTCAAAAATAAATGCTTTGCATGAGAAAAACAAACAAGGGTTTATTCCAGTTTTGAAAATGACTTTTTGGTTTGTTGGCTTCAGGCTCATCGTTTCCCTTTTTATTTATTTTCTCGCCTGCTAGTGAAAGCACATGATGAGTAAAGACGTCCCGAGATGACGGTTCCTCTTTTTTTATGGAAGCACCTCATTTGTTTTATTCCTGAAACTTTTCCCACTTTTCCAAACATTATTTTTCTGTTTTGGGTTGAAAACGTAAAGCTGAAGTTCTTAAAGTTTCTTTATATGTGAAGCAACATGAGGAACTCGTCACTATATTAAAAACATTTCCAAAAAGACGTCATAATAAATAATTATAAATTTGATTTGTTGACCTTTTGTGACCTCCTGATGAAACATGTCGGCAGGTTTTGTGCTTTTTTCTCAGTTTAATTGAAAATCCATCTCCAAAACTGTATTTTCTGTATCAGAAATTGTTTGTCGTTTTTCTTTCCGCCTGTTTTCTTCTCATGCTGTTAATGTCGAGGACAATAAAGGTCAGGATCTGGAAACGCTCGCTTTTTGTTGTACGTCATTTAATTTAGCAGACTGGCTGTTAAACTTCAGAAGTCATTTATTGATTCTCTGAAATCCAAGTTTGTTTAACAAACGTGAAAAATTTTAAAAAAAAAAGTTAATTTGTCCATTAATAGAAGAAATTTAACCACAGACACACCGAGTCAACACCTGGACTACAGTATTATTAAATATGGTTTAGTTGTTGATGTGGTGGGGTGTACAATAAAAAGTTCTTTATTACACTACATTTATTAGATATAAACTTCTGTGTTATTCTTTAAATCCTGGCTAAGTAGACTGAGCTACGTTATTCCTGTGACCCTGAACACAACATTTACTGCTAAAACTCGACCTGTCGTTTTTATCCAAACTCTCCAGTGTTGGTTTATTTTAAAATAAATCACATAATAATAATAATATATAACAATAATAATATATTAATAATATATAATAATAATATATACTCATAATAATAATCATAATGAATGTTTATTTTCACGTTTAAATCACACTCGATGATGAATCATCTGAATAGTTAAAATGAGATCAAACATAAAATTTCAATAATGTAGAAATGAATTTAATTCTGGAAAAACAATTTGATCAAATGTTTTAAGTTGCCATGATCTTTTTTATTAGCATATGATCAAAGTGTTTAGTTTGTGTTGTTGAAGTCTGATGATCCGCCTCCACCTCCGCCTTCACCTCCACCTCCACCTGTCTGGAACATCAGGTGAGCGCTTTCATCACTGATCTAGTCTTTCAGTGCGATCTTTGTTTGATTTGGTTCAAAGAAAGTCAGGAGAACTGCGTCTGGTGAAATTTGGCAGTCAAATATCGGTGTCACCTCCATCCAAGACGCCATCCTTCCACCGACCAATCAGAGCGTTGTCCCGATCATTAGCTAGCATGTCATTGGACTGGCGTGTACAGCTTGTACTGTATGGACCGTTGAGGGGTGTAGTGATTTCACTCGTCACAGCTCTGAAAGTCTACGTGCTGATGCTGGTAACCGTTATTATAGTTGACCAAACTTTAATTGTTATGAACACAAGAAAATCAACTTAATCAACTAACACATCAATGTTGTGACCTGCAAAGTTCTCTATCATGAAGTCGCTTCCATTCCCAGGTGTGATGACGATAACACCGGTGTAAGGATGACCGTTCACGCTTCAGGGTCACGCTTCAGTTTCACGCTTCGGGGTCACGCTTCGGGGTCACGCTTCGGGTTCACGCTTCGGGTTCACGCTTCGGGGTCACGCTTCGGGGTCACGCTTCGGGGTCACGCTTCGGGTTCACGCTTCGGGTTCACGCTTCAGGGTCACGCTTCGGGTTCACGCTTCGGGTTCACGCTTCGGGTTCACGCTTCGGGTTCACGCTTCGGGTTCACGCTTCAGGTTCAGGGTGGTCGGACATGTGCTGGTCTGCAGGTGCTGATTGAATCAAACCAATTATGTAAAATAATGACGCTCTGAGCCGTTCGTCAACATGAAACACATCAGTCAGTATCAGTTATCAGTCGTTATCAGTCCCATAAGAGACAATGTGAGCTGAGGTGGACCACGCCCATCGAACCCCGCCCATCATAAACCCACACTTGACCTCAGTTGGCTAAAGGTCACATCTCCACATCTACAACCAAAACAAAAAATATGTGACACTGAAGGAAAACAACGCTGTGAAACATTTTAAACTCAGAAACAACGTGATGAATCATCTACATTTAGAAAACAAATCAAGATATTACTATAAACATGTTTTATGATAAGATGTTATCACACCGTTGTGGCGTCATTAGTTAAATGTAATAAGGTACTCTGGGTATGCCTGGATGTCGTTGAAGATGACAAACATGGTTGGTTTAGCAGGATTATCGGTGACGCTGTCATATAAGTCCGAGGTGTTCCCGGAGCGGGCGGGCGGAGTGATCATCCCAGCTTTGCCCTGGACGAAGTCTCCAACCAGAACCCTGGCCAGGTACATGCGCTTATTCCCCACCGCATCGGGCTGGGAGTAACCCCGCGCCGAGTAGGCGGGGTCCACCGCAAAGTACGAGCCGTTTCCATACATGGTACCTACAGAAAATATATAAGACTCAGTTATTAACGAATGATGACGAAGCAAATAAAACCAGATTCAATTAATCAGAAACAGTGATAATCAAATAATCCTTTTAGTTTAAACAGAAAGTGTTTCTAGTGTTTCAGCTGTTTTATGGGTTACCGTGAGCTCCTGCGTAGCTGCGGTTGAAGCCGTGTTTGTTGATGAGGTCGATGGAGCCGGGGCCGGTGCCGTGGAAGAGCATCTTCTCGTTGTTTGTGTGATTGTTCTTCACCTCCAGCTGCTTCTTCTTCAGCTGGTAGCTCTGCCACAGCGTCTCGTTTTGGACCCGTTCAATCTGCATAATGAACACATAACGAAGACGTGACGCGTTCATTTCCAACTGCGGTGGCATGAAAGCGTTTTTAATTGGCTCGTGTTTTATGTATCTGCAGCATTTTTGTTTTCTAAATGTGACCTAAGATTGTCTCTTTATTATTATTAATGTCTAAAAAAGATGAAGACACCTGATGATGCAGAGGGAGTAGAGATACCATAACTATCAGTTATCAATATAGAGTTCGGATTAGTGAACATACGCTGATGATGTTTGCAGACAGGCCCGTGCTTGTGAACTCTTTCTCCACGTCGCTGTACTCTTTAGATCCCAGAGTCAGACGAAACAGCTTCATCAGGTTTCCCTTCATGTCCTCCCAGTGTGCCGGCAGAGCAGCTGAATGAGACAGATTATATGTACCTCCATAGACCAATGAAAGAGCCGTGTTTGTATTGAGGACCGTGTAAACACTCACCTTTCAGGTCTTTTCTAATCAGCTCCACCTCTTTACCTCCACCTCTTTTCATCGAAGTGGCTTTTTTCAACGTTAGATCAGCCGTGTACGCCTCGTTGTTAATCTTGATTTTCACACTTTTTAGTTTTTTCTCCAGAGCCTCCTCCAGGATGAGGTTGTTGTAAATGTCGAACGGCACCATCTTCCCGTTGTGATGCTGAAACTGCCATTCAACCAGTCCACTCACCATCAAGGCCTTGCTCTCCATGTTGTCCATCCTCTCCACCTTCCGGATGATATCTCTGAAAACCAAAGAAAACATTTGAACCGATACTTTAGCCTTTGTTGCTCTGGACTGAAGCTTGGTTTATGGTTTTGGTCCTTTTTGTGTCATGATCTCGTTCGGTTGCTGTTTTCTGACCTCACTGCAGACTCAGCGGTGAAGACGTCTCTCGTCAGGCCCTCCAGGTGGATGCTGGGCTCCTGGTCTTCCAGGCGTCTGTCCAGGTGGATGCTGACCGTTAGTTTCCTCTGCAGGGTCTTCAGCTCCTCCATGTGGTCCTGTGACAGTTTACTGATGTACGGGTCGACGATGGTTCGCTGCGCCTGCTCGGCCAGAATCAGCTCCTCGATTCTTTTCTGAGCCTGTTTCACAGCCTGCAGGGTTGAGGAAACAACAAGCATCCTCACGTTTCTGCTCAGTAAACAACACGTCTCGTTAGTTTAATCTACACACAAACAGAAACCTGGTTGTAGTATCACATTAACAAGGTGTTAATCAGTGAGCTTCAGAGCTGAAACATAGAGGACATAAATGCATGTTAACCTTGGCGTTATCAGCACACAGCTGAAACACGGTGGGCTCAAACTCCTCCCCCTCCAAAACCAAGCCATCGGTGTCGAGTCGTTCCCCACCAAAGGCCCCAAAAATCGAAAAGACCGAGTCTGAAACAACAGAAAACAACCTCAGCAGATGAAGTTGAATGAATTAAGGAAAAACACTAACAGATTCATCAGCAAATGTTTGTAAGATACAACCTCTCATTTAAAGGCTCAGACTGTATCTGGATCAAAGCCTGATGCATCGTATCTTAGACAGAAACCCTCAATGTCTGATAATTCTTCACAACATTTTATTAATCCTGAACAGGTAAAAATGTGGAAATACCTTTAAGCTTGGAGAAGATGCTCTTCTCCTGCACCTCCTCTCCTTGCCTCCTCTTCATGCTCCTGTGAAACTCCATCACCATGGACGTCTGGAAGATCAAGATCTTCACGCTCTGAACAAACCTCGGCTGCTTCTTCCTCACAAACTCCACCACGGCCTCGACCATGCTGTCTGCGACCGCTGACGGTTTAACCCCGCCCTGACCTAACAGGCAGACAACGCCGGTGATGAAGATGATGTTTGTTTGGTCCCGTTATATATATGATATTCAATTTACTGTCTTAGAGGACTAAAGAAACCAGAAAACATTCACATTTAAGAAGCTAAAACCTCAATAACAATAACAGAATTATGAATTTTCTTTCCATCTATCCACTAACCGATCATTTTAAATCATTGTAAACTGCTGGTAGGAAACTGAATGAATCATCAGGATGTTGTTGGTTCTCTCCTGGTAATTTGTGGGAATAAATATCCACACTATAAATATACAGATACGTGGACTTATTCATAAAACCAACAGACCGGATGTAAATAATGGTGATAATTGACTGTGTAGTTCCATCAATAAATCAATATTTAATCAGTTCTGTCCTTTAAATGGTGGATAATGTGATATAAACTTATATATATAAGCAGTTCAGATCTTTCTATACCTGCACATCTGATCATATAATACTCAATAAATCTGAATTAGACTCTGACTCTGACGTCCGCCTCAGAGAGTGAAGGTTGTGTGTTTGTTGGATGTCGGACAGACCCGTTCCCAGAGCGGGGAGGCAGATGGAGCCGAACTTGTTGTCCTCACAGAACTTCAGCACCGAGTAAACGACGTCCTTGATATTTGCAGGATTGTTTTGGCCGACGATGTGAATGATGTTGTTGCTGGGAAGCAACCCGGCCGACGTCATGATCATTGGACCCGGCTGGTACCCGGGAGCGTTGACTACAGACAGCAGACAAACAGTCCAACGTTATGTTACCGAAGATTTTAAAGGAGCAATCACAAAATACAAAATTCACTTTTTAATAAGCATGTTGGGATAAAACAACTCTTCATAATGAGGAGACTTTTCACATCGTTTTATTATATTTTATGTTATTTTCTAGTCATAAATAAAAACACATTTATGTACTCACGTTATGTCACAAAACTTTTTGATAATGTTTTATTTTACAGGTTTTATTAATTTTAATGTTCTGGTGATTTTCAAAATTATTTGAAGGTATTTAACAGTTTTTTAAAGAAAATGTTGGAAAAGTTGTTTCATAAGTATTTTCAATATTTTTTCCTTTTTAAGAAGGAATCTAATACGCCAACATTAATATAAACTAAATATTTTCAAAATGTTTTGCAAATTAACAACTAAGAACACAAATAAAATGAGTACTTAACAATAAACCATCTCAAAGTATCACAAGAAAATATGGATTGTTAATAATAAAAAAATATCCTATAACATGAAAAAGATTGACAAGGCACAACAAAATAATTAATAATTAATAATAAATATGAATTGTAGTTCTTGTTCTGACTGGGTTGGGTTATATGAAGGTGAAGCAGAGTGACGATGACACGTACCGATCTGTGAGCACTCGAGCTCCACGCTTCGTCCAGCGCCGTCTAAGATCGCCTTGGATACTCCTAAAAATAATGAAAGGAGAGCAAAGATCGCTGAAACGATGCTGCTGTAAGACACGAGGGAAAATATTCATCACTGACTTAAATATGAAAAAGGAAACACAAAAGTTATCGAAATATTATTATTATTATTGAAATACTAAGTCACCTGATTTGAGGTTAAAGTCCTTATTGGAGGAGTTGATGATGACATCACTGGTCTCCTTGGTGATGTCGCCAGACGACACCTCGAGAGTCAACTGACCCATCTGCATCCGGTACACACCGAGGGAGGGGGACCACACCTGCCCGAAGGATGCTGACACGCACACACAGACACACACACACACGCACAGACACAGACACACACACACACACACAAATCTCAGACTGTTACATGAACAACTGTTTTGTTCAGGAAATTCCACATAGACATAAAAGTAAAGGAGCTTACCTGAGGACTGCTGTGATTGGCTCTGAGACTCGTTCTGTGCTTCAGGTCGGACGTTCGTCTGACCTCTGAACTCTCTGATGAAACACTGACAAACAATATATTGACAAGATACGTGAATACACACGTTTTCTATTTACAGCACAGATATTGTGTGCAAAACCAACAAAGACAAAACTGTGGTCGAGGTTTGTGCTGAACACGACTTTGATTCGTGGAGTTTGACATTGTGGAAACGTGATTATTAGATCAGTAGCTGCCTTGAATAAATAAGCTATAATGTGTTAATCAGACGTGCTGCTTGGTGGATTTTGTTACTTACAGACAGAGCCAGGCTAGCAGTTTCCCACTGTTTCCAGTCTTTGTGCTAAGCTAACTAGATCAGTATCAATCTTCTCATTTAAATGATGTTTACATTTTTTGCAGTCATTTGTCTAGTTTATATATTTATATATTTATTAAACTGAAGGGTAGAAATGTCTTTTCAGCATAAAACTACCTGTGTGTTTCCTTGTGCAGCTGCATTGAAGCACAATAACACTATTTTGCACTAAAACAACTGTAACTTTAGAAGATTCACACTCACATTTTTGCACGTATCTACCCGTTAAATCTAGAATAGAATTTAAAATCCTTCTACTAACATACAAAGCTCTTCATGGTCAGGCACCATCATATCTAAAAGAGCTCATAGTGCCTTACCACCCCACTAGAACAACAAACCAGAGACTCACATCCACAATGTGGCTGTTACTGGGATGGACGACGATGACCACCTCCATCAGGTGGCGAGGACGCCCTCTGCGGCTGTAGCTATGGATCTCCTTCAGCAGGACTCTGGACACCAGGTCGTAAGGGAAGTCCAGGTTACCTGTACCGATCGCTGGGAAGGAGAGCGACGACATGCGGCGCTTCTCAGCCTCCTCTAGACAATATCTGATGATGGATATTAACTCCTGACACGTAGAGAAGACACAGAGCAGATTGAACAAGCTGTACGGGGTCACTATATTTCTATACTTCTAAAACCACTTACCTCCTCTGCCCAGCCTTTGCCTTTGTCCCAATGAGGACAAACAGCATGAAAGACCTTCCTGCATGCGAGGTTGAAGCCGTCAGTGATGACGACTTCGCCGTACTGCAGCGTGGCCGCTCTGGCTTCAGACTGAACAGCTGACTGCAGGCTGGGCCCGGCCGCCTCCAGGATGGCTTTAGAAATAGCTCCCTGGTTCAGGTTCATGTTCTCTGAGATGGTGTTGATGATGACATCAGTCTGTGGACCAAAATCACAGAAAAGGTCATTTAATTAAGTACAAGAAATGTGCATTATATCACAGAAGAATGTGATGCTGTTCACTGGCAGCCCGCTGCATACATACTGGCTCAAAAGAGAAGATACTTATTTATTATTTACATACACTGCATGTAAACAATATTCAAATCTCTTTATTTGGTGGGAATGTTAAACATAAAACCATCTAAATCAAAGCACCATCTCACTGAATACACTAAAGATCCAGCCATGTTTTGAGTGTACAGACCCTTTACACAAGAGAAATGACACTGTGTTAACACTGAGTGGGTGTTGTAGGTGGTTACTGATCACATGTGGGCAAAAGTTATATAAGAAATAAAACATCAGATATTGTTGCTACAACTCAAACAACAGTTTTATTTTATTCTTTATTTGACATTTTCATTTTTTTAAACCTGATCATTTGATTTTTGTTGCACACTTATTGCTAAAACACTGATGTTAACATTAGTACATGCTTTTACATGCTCTGATGGTGAGAGTGTATGGGAAGAGATTTTGGACACATTGGGAGTGCAGATACACTATATTGTCAAAAGTATTTGGCCACCTGCCTTGACTCACATATGAACTTGTGCCATCCCATTCCTAACCCACAGGGTTCAATATGATGTCGTTCCTCCTTTTGCAGCTCATACAGCTTCAACTCTTCTGGGAAGGCTGTCCACAAGGTTGCAGAGTGTGTTTATAGGAATTTTAAACCATTCTTCCAAAAGCACATTGGTGAGGTCACACACTGATGTTGGTAGAGAAGGCCTGGCTCTCAGTCTCTGCTCTAATTCATCCCAAAGGTGTTTTATCAGGTTCAGGTCAGGACTATGTGCAGGCCAGTCAAGAGAACGCGTCTCCACTGCTCTAGAGTCCAGTGGCAACGTGTTTTACACCACTGCATCTGACGCTTTGCATTGGACTTGGTGATGTATGTCTTAGATGCAGCTGCTCGCCATGGAAACCCGTTCCATGAAGCTCTCTGTACTGTATGTGGACTAATTTGAAGGTCACATGAAGTTTGGAGCTCTGTAGCAACTGAATGTGCAGAAAGTCGACGACCTCTTTGCACTATGGACACCTGATTCTGATCATTTGGATGAGTGGCCAAATACTTTTGGCAATATAGTGTATGTTAAGATAAACACAGCATCCTCTGCGACGTGTTATCAGCTGTATACATGATGACGGCTGTTTAGCGAACTCCTTTAAAAGGCGCCACAGGCTCAGTCAGTACTCACAGTCTGGTCCTCAATGTTTCCTCTCCACAGGACAATCTTCAGACCCTCAGCTGTCGTCTGCTCCACACGCTCCCAGCTGCAGCCAATCACAGAACAGGACTGAGGTCATCACAACAAACGTTATCACCACTAATGAATGCAAAGGTTTTGTTTATTACTCCAATCCAAGGCAAAGGGGAACAAAAAAAGAAAAAAAAAAAAGAACAAACAACAATAAAACTGTGAGTGAGCTCTACTGTCTCTGTCTGGTTGTGTTGCGCTCTCAAATCTTTATTCTATATTTCACTAATATATTAAAGTTTTTAAACTCTCATTTACAATGATGTTAAGTGCAAAAAGATATAAAATAATAATAAAAGATAAGTAAAGATTGAAAGTTATTATTATTGTTTTAATGAAGGATTTGCTCTATAATTGTCCAGAACCAGAAGTCGGACCTGGTCTCGACTCGTTTCCAGTCTTACCCTCCAGGCTTGCCGTGGCCCCCGGGGCTTTGACCTCCCCTGTTTCCCTGCAGGTCTCCCAGGTATTCAGCTCCTCCTCGACCTCTTCCTTTCTTTTTAAAACGACGGTCGATGGGCGACTGGCTCTGATCTCGAACCGGCTGATGACCCCTGCTGGGAAGTGAACAATAAACTACAAGTCTGTCTGATTTCCATGTCGTCTCTAAACATGTGTAGTAATGAAAGACATTTTCTGACAGTGTTGGAGTCAACTGTTGGAAGGAGTTTTGCCCCAGAAGAGAACCAGGCTCCTGTCTGTTAAACGCTACTCTGGCCATGTCGTCCTGTGTTGGTGTATTGTGCTGGACTGTCTGTTCTTGATACACAGAGATGAATCTGATCTGCACCTTTTCATCTGACTCTGCATCAACACCTAACAAGGATTTCCCTAAATGGCAAAACGCTCTCTTAAATATTCACCCGTCTCCAAATCTTTGTCGTAATTCTAATCAATAGTAAAACTTCATTACGGTAAGAAATGCTTCCTCAGCTCACCTTGAACCCTTGAGGTCTCTTCCGCTTGCCTGCTGTGGTATTGTCATCGTGGGTTCGAGGTCAACAAACTCATTGTTTACAGCTGTGGCCAAGACTCTCACAGTGTTTTCCATGTTGTCCACCAGGTGAATTTCAGTTAGAGATCCTTTAGCTCCTGGACTGTCGCAGTACTCTCGAACTGCCTCAGCTATGGTCGCAGCACAGAGCTCAACAGGAAACGCAAACACACCAGAGCTGATTGCTGGCAAAGCAATGCTGGAGCAGTTGACCTTCTCTGCTTGTCTCAGACTTTGTTTAACAGCAAGCTTCAGACGCGACACTGCCGTCTTCTTGTCAGAGTTAGAAAAGCGCGGACCGACTGCATGTACGACGTACTTGCAGGGCAGTTTACATGCATCTGTTATGATGGCATCGCCTGGATGTAGATTTCCGTATGTGGCTGTATAATCATTGCTGATTTTCTGCAGCTGTGGTCCTGCAGCCTTGAGCAGCGCCGCCGCCAGGCCGCCAATGTGCTTTAATTCTTCATTAGCTGCGTTGACCACCGCATCAACACCGAAGCTACAGATGTTGGCCTTGCTGACTGAAACTAGAACTCCGCTGGCGGTCTTCACCTTGCAGTAACACAGGCCATGTTCTTCCTCATAGGTCTCTTCCTCCTCTTCCTCTTGATTCTCTGGACGCAGACACACCACACAGCTGAACTCTGTCATTACTGTAGACAGGAACAGGCTTCCTTGAGACTGGAAATACTTCTTAGCTCCAGGTTTGTCCACAATAAAGTTATCAGTGAAGAGAGCACTAGCAAGTTCCTTTAAGCAGGATTTAGCCTTCTGGACGTGAAGACGAGCCCCAGAAATGATAATTCGTGGTCTCTCTGAATCAAAATGGACCGTCACATCATTATCTTTGGCAATATTGGAGCAATCTTGTGATTTTTTCTTGTCCATGAATTGAACAACGGCGCAGGACGCGACACGAATGGTTTCTTGAACTCGTGTGTAGTTCACGATGAATTCCTTCAGACTGCAGCTGACTTCTTTCACTGGATTCAGGAAGCCCACCACTATTACTTTGCCTCTTCTCTCTGGGTGGACCTGAATGGCCACTGTTGTCTTCTTCGAGGAGTTGTAGGTGTCCAACAGCTTTTGGTTCAGGTCCACCCAGCTGTGAAGTTTCAGAACTTCCTGGTCGTCCACATCTAGAGTGTCATGGGACAAAGTTGTCTTCATCTTACTGTGTGCATCATCGAGGGCGCGGTCAGAACTCCCCAGCAGGAAAACCCCTTTGCTCTCAATGCTGTAGACGGCACTGATGCCTTGGGAAGTGAACAGATCTTGGGACATGTTCATGGAATCAACTGTCTTGAGAAAGTCTTGAAGACACGAGGGGACATCCACATGTTTTTTTCTCATATGCACATTTCTCTCTAGGATCCATGCTTTCATCTGGAAAACCTCTGCAGTGAGTCCTAAAATAGTTAACGTCTGGGTGTCATCAGTGTAGGAGAGGCTCATCTCAGGGGAAATGTCCCGTGCTGCTTTCTGTAATCCGTCCTGATTTAGGATATAGAACATTGCAGGGGACAAATTCATTGCCTCAGAAATGCCGTTTGTCTGCCGCTCAAGGTGACTCGTGGCTTTACGAACGATATTCTCCACAGGAGCCCTGATTTTTTTTATATTGTCAGAGTGGCCAGCCACGGTCAAAACCCCCTTGGATGCATCCAGCAGCAGGACGGCGTCCTCTCTGACAACCGACCGTACATCTTTCTCTGCTGCTTTCCACGCAGGTGCGTGTACAGGACATTCGAAGGCTGTGTACTGAGCCATCTGCTCACGGAAGGCTTTTTGGGCAGTACTCATCCAGTTATCCACATGTTTGGCCGTCAGATCTTTCTGCCTCAAAAAACTTGGGAGAGGGCTGAGTTTCACATTAGGGTCATCCAAGTCTACACTGCAGAAGTATGGATGCATCTGTTTGTTGATGGTATTGAACATTTTCTTCATTAGGAGGAATTTCCAGACAGCGTGGTGAACATACTCTGTGAAGGGCTTCGGCATTTTCCACACCGGTCGTTCTTTGCCATACAAGGCGGTGCCCAGAGACTCATAGTAAGGATACACCTTCACAGGGATGGAGCGCATCTCATAGTCGTCTTTTATGCAAATGCTTTCCACAACTGCAAGAATACAAGGAATGGAGAAAGGAAGCTGCAGTAAGCTACAGGGCATTCAAATATTCAGCAAACAACCAGCTCATAAGATGCGCTATAAAGCCAAAAGTATGAAGGTGAATGAACTGGGATGCCACCTGTGAGCTGGACTTTATCACCTCTATGTCATGCTGAAGTATGGCTAGAACACATGACTGAAAACCTAGTGGGACAGTGAGTCATCAAGTACACCAGCAGTAAAACTAAATGTAAAACCTTGAGGATCACTGAATGTGACAATGGCAGCCTGCTCATCTGGGATCATGATGATAGAATCTGGCAAACTCCAGTTCTTCTCAAAATACAGCTCCAACATGTCTGGAAAGGAAAAGACGAAAACACACCATTTCTGTTCAACTGCCACTTGTTTAATTTATCTATTATAGTCAAATAGGCTACAGTTGTGAAAGTTGTGCACCTTTAACCACAGTTGGAGGAAGATGCTCCACTCGGACACTTTTTGTTGCCTCCAGCGGCCGAGCTGTCAGTTTATGTTTCTGCAGCTTCTGGCTGTTCTGACTTCTGAGGAACTTCTCCATATCTGCAAAAAACTCTAGATTACTCCTTTAAGACTCTTCTGTCTATAGTCACATTTCACATCTAGAGGAGAGGGTTTTTAAAGACTCAAAAGAAACCTGCTAAAACCCTTTGGTGACTGTAAACGTTGTTGTTTCCTACCTGCAGGGCCGTTGAAGATGACCACGGCCTGGTTTGTCTCACAGATGATCTCCAGACTGTAGCTGGTCTCCTCCAACCCCGAGATGTTCTCCACCAGCATCAGCAGCAGATCTCTGGGCATTTCGTCTGAGACGTTGTCCAACACCACCGCATGGCTCTGAACGGACTCTGGTGAGAGGAGAAGAAGAAAAGCCTGCATCATCTTTACCGTTACTTTCATTTTAATGACTTTATCTGCATTTTTGTAAATACAGAAAATGTTATTTCCTGGAAAGAACAATATAATCCATATATTTAGTATAATAATATTGAATAATATTAATTATGGGGGAAGTTGTTGCTGTTGTTGTTGATTTACTTGCTCTATTTAAACCCACGTAAATAAAAATAAGTAAAATCTGATATTTGAACAATAATGTAAAACATTAATTAAATTCATTAAGTTAATCTTACTGTACGTTTTAAAATATAGATTTTTACCCTCTTTGTTTGCTAAATAAGCTCCTTTTCCAGGTTCAACTTGTGACTTCGGAGTCTTTGAATCTAAGAGTGAAGAGAATCAGGTTTGTCAAGCTCATCAAAGCAGAAATAAAGCATCGATATGCTTATAAAATATCTCATTTTAAAACAAACATAATAACTAAATCAATGTTGAGAAAGAACACAGTGACCATGAAAGAGAGAGGAGAGTTTTACTTGAGACATCAGGGTTCGTCGGGCTCTGAGGAGGAAAAAAAACAAACTTTATTCATACAGAATGAAGAATGACAGAAGAAAAAAAACCATCTAAAAATCTGTTTTACATGCAGACGTTAAACTAGTCACGTTCAGAAATGTAAAGAGTTAAACTTTCACATGGAGGAGTCATTTCATGGTTATACGACACATTCAAGAACAAGACGGGCATGAAACAAAAAACACGTTTGAAAAGTTGAAGAATCGTAAATCATTCACACATAGATGTGTTTTTTAATTAATCTAATAAATAACTTCCACCCTTCATCTTTAATGGCCTAAAAGAACCAAAACAGAGGAATGGTCCTTTAAATTTTTCCAACCAGTTTTTTTTATTTTATTGAATCATCATTAAATTAATTCACATTTGTACAAATAAGATGTGCAAAGAAACAAAAGGTCTGATATCTGATAACTCATAAAGTGTCATTTTTAGGTTTTTGATGCTTTTTTAAAAACTTTGTTGTGTTTGATTTTTACAAACTGCAGCTTCATTTTACAGATGCCGAACAGTTTGGTGGAAATGTGTCCGAAACGATGCACGAGACATCTGCATGTCTTCTAGATAAACTTTACATCCATGTTTGTGGGTTTAGTCTCCATCACTTCCACTGTAAGTGTATTATGATCTAATGGTTGGATGATTACAGCACACTTTCAGAGAAACCTGACTGTTGGCTGTGCAGCAGATCCATTCAGTTCTGAGCTGATGGGAAATACAGCTGAGATAGATTCATGTGTTCATCATCATGATACTCTGGTCTTAAAATAAATGTTTCAGCTGTAAACTGATATGCAGAAGAATTTTAAAGCTGCAGTACTTCCTCATTGGTCATGTGATACAAGCAGAGTCCGACTGTATTTGTTTGCTCAGGGAGGGTCGTCTGTGTCTGGAAGATGTTTTCATCCATCCATCCATCCATCCATTCTGACACACATTAAAACTGTGAACTTGCCCTTTAAACGTGTTGATAATTAAACCTCAAACTTCCTGTTGATTAAACTTTACTTACTGATGCAGAAACCAGACGTAACTTAAAGGTTTGATTCTCCACGATGATTTCATGGTTTTCCTTCGCGAGGACTCGTTGTCTCACTGAAACCACAAAGTGTTGGTCAACACTTAAAGTACTGCAGTAACAGTACACAAGTACTGTGATGTTGATGTAGTTAAAGTACTGCAGTAACAGTACATAAGTATAGTGATCTTGAAGTAGTTAACGTCGCATGGACAGCTGCGGTGCATGCTGGGAAGTCATCTGATACCTTACAGTTTTGTTTTCACTACAAACCGACTTTAATATGTAATATTATATATATATATATATATATATATATATATATATATATATATATATATATAATATATTGATCACTTTTAGGGTTTTTGATCGGGTGATTTCATCCATCATGACCTGCAGACGTGTTTAAAATTCTTTCTTTCTTTCTTTCTTTCTTCCTATAATCATATATATATATATATATGTATATCAGTATAAACCAGCTGCTGGTCCAGACTCACCCTCCTCTGATCTGAAGTGAACTGCGGCTCTCGGGGCTCCGTCCTCGGTCTCCACCCAACAGTCTCCTCCGTTTGACTTCTTCTTGCTCTGGAAGTAAATCTGCAGTTTGTTCTTCAGGGTTTTGCTCTGAGCAGGAGTCCAGTCTCCCTCCACGGTCACCGGGGGACACACGGACCCGTCCATCCTGTCCGGTGCAAACAGCCTCAACACCGACGCAACCGGAGTCTGTGACTGCTGCTGCTTTCACTTTCGTTTCTGCAATAACTGAAGTTACAAGTTGATGGAAACTGATGACAATGTTATCAATACATCAATAAATCCATATTCAGAAATAACTGTGAAGAGTTTCCAAAGGAGTTGAGTTGTAAACAGTTGGACTTTATGTGTGAGTTTGAAGACGTTTCACCTTTGATCCAGCATGGGTGTGGTCTACAGCGCCACCCTCCGTGACCCGGAGACATAACTCCACCAGCCTTTTGGATCAAAGGTGAAACTCAGCTGTTTAACTCAACTCCTTTGACTGTGATGACCTGGATGAGTCTACAGACACAGTGAAGACTTTTATTCATATTTCAGTTTCAGGTGCAAAGATTTATTTAAACAGTCATTCAAATAAACAATCAAAACAACAACAAAACAACAACAAAACAACAAAAATCTATTCGTCACATTAGAGAAGCCGGAGATGTTTTTACAGACATTACTGATCCAAACAATGACGAAACACAAGAGTTTAATTACATAATTATATTTAAAATTCAATAGTCTATATAAAAATACTACAGCTACTAATAATAATGAGATCTGGAAATATGAATGAGTGATCAGCTGATGAAGATCATGTCACAGGATCGAAAGCTCCTGTAAATTCACCGTGAGATTATTTTACATTTTAATGAAAAAATAAACTTGAAAACGTTATTTATAAAATGATTGCACACCGTTACAGGTCAATTATGTGAATTAAATGTCGTTATTAATATTTCTGTTTCATTATTACTTGTTGTTGTTTATAAGTATCTGCTGGGTTAAATGTTTACAGTAAGTCAGATATTTTAATAAACACATTTGTCCAACAGTAATTATAAATGTATAAACTATTTATTAGTTTACTGTATTAATAATTATTAGTATTTGTTCTTTGACTTGAAGATTCAGTTATTTTATGGAAAATAAACACACAGAAAACGAGAACGTGGCAGGAAGTTTATTTTATTGACTTCTAAATAATCTCAACATATTAAAACACGTCTGAACACAAACATGTATGTTATAAAGTTGTTGTTGTTTCTTCACATCATCACACAGTAAACTGACGTTAGAGAAACTCAAACTGTCCAGAGTAAATAACAATAAAGGTTTAGAAGCTGAATGTTGAGCGTTAGGCTTCATCAGCTGCTTTGTCTTCACCTGCAGAGACAGAACAGGTGAGTCAGGAGAAATGAACACAGGCAGCTGATGTGAAAATAGCCGAAACTTAATGTGAAGAGTGACAGAGACTCCTGAGAGGAGGCCATCCTCATGATAATCCTGACATTAATGTGTGTGTGTGTGTGTGTGTACGTACAGTCAGGTTTGGGTGGGGGTGAAGGTGGAGGTGGAGGAGGTGGTTCGGCACAGGTGTATGACACCTCCAGGTACCTGGTCTCCTCCTTACAGGGATATTCACCAAACACCCACTCAGTGACAGGGACCTGACAGGACCTCCTGTTCCCACAGCTGGAGACAAACACAGTACATGAGGACATGATGACATGAGGACATGAAGACATGAGGGCATGAGGACATGAAGACATGAGGACATGATGACATGAGGACATCAGGGCCTGAAGACATGAGGACATCAGGGCATAAAGACATGAAGACATGAAGACATGAGGACACGAGGACATTAGGACATGAAGACATGAGGACATGAATACATGAAGACATGAAGACATGAGGACATGAAGACATGAGGACATGAGGACATGAAGACATGAGGACATGAAGACATGAGGACATTAGGACATGAAGACATGAGGACATGAAGACATGAGGACATGAGGACATGAAGACATGAGGACATGAAGACATGAGGACATGAAGACATAAAGACATGAGGACATGAAGACATGAGGACACTAGGACATGAAGACATGAAGACATGAGGACATGAGGACATGAGGACATGAGGACATGAGGACACTAGGACATGAAGACATAAAGACATGAAGACATGAGGACATTAGGACATGAGGACATGAGGACATGAAGACATGAGGACATGAGGACGTGAGGACATGAGGACATGAGGACATGAAGACATTATGGCCATGAAGACATGAGGACACTAGGACATGAAGACATATGAGGACATGAGGACATGAGGACATGAGGACATGAAGACATTATGGCCATGAAGACATAAGGACACTAGGACATGAAGACATATGAGGACATGAGGACGTGAGGACATGAGGACATGAGGACATGAGGACATGAAGACATGAAGACATTATGGCCATGAAGACATGAGGACATGAGGACATGAGGACATGAAGGCATGAAGACACTAGGACATGAGGACATGAGGACGTGAGGACATGAGGACATGAGGACATGAGGACATGAGGACATGAAGACATGAAGACATTATGGCCATGAAGACATGAGGACACTAGGACATGAAGACATGAGGACATGAGGACATGAGGACGTGAGGACATGAGGACATGAGGACATGAGGACATGAAGACATTATGGCCATGAAGACATGAGGACACTAGGACATGAAGACATAAAGACATGAAGACATGAGGACATTAGGACATGAGGACATGAGGACATGAGGACATGAAGACATGAGGACACTAGGACATGACGACACTAGGACATGAGGACATGAGGACGTGAGGACATGAGGACATGAGGACATGAGGACATGAGGACATGAGGACATGAAGACATGAAGACATGAAGACATAAAGACATGAGGACATGAAGACATGAGGACACTAGGACATGAAGACATGAAGACATGAGGACATGAGGACATGAGGACATGAGGACATGAGGACACTAGGACATGAAGACATAAAGACATGAAGACATGAGGACATTAGGACATGAGGACATGAGGACATGAAGACATGAGGACATGAGGACGTGAGGACATGAGGACGTGAGGACATGAGGACATGAGGACATGAGGACATGAAGACATTATGGCCATGAAGACATGAGGACACTAGGACATGAAGACATATGAGGACATGAGGACATGAGGACATGAGGACATGAAGACATTATGGCCATGAAGACATGAGGACACTAGGACATGAAGACATATGAGGACATGAGGACATGAGGACATGAGGACATGAAGACATTATGGCCATGAAGACATAAGGACACTAGGACATGAAGACATATGAGGACATGAGGACATGAGGACGTGAGGACATGAGGACATGAGGACATGAAGACATGAAGACATTATGGCCATGAAGACATGAGGACACTAGGACATGAGGACATGAAGACATGAAGACACTAGGACATGAGGACATGAGGACATGAGGACATGAGGACATGAAGACATTATGGCCATGAAGACATAAGGACACTAGGACATGAAGACATATGAGGACATGAGGACATGAGGACGTGAGGACATGAGGACATGAGGACATGAAGACATGAAGACATTATGGCCATGAAGACATGAGGACATGAGGACATGAGGACATGAAGACATGAAGACACTAGGACATGAGGACATGAGGACGTGAGGACATGAGGACATGAGGACATGAAGACATGAAGACATTATGGCCATGAGGACATGAGGACATGAAGACATGAGGACATGAGGACGTGAGGACATGAGGACGTGAGGACATGAGGACATGAGGACATGAGGACATGAAGACATTATGGCCATGAAGACATGAGGACACTAGGACATGAAGACATATGAGGACATGAGGACATGAGGACATGAGGACATGAAGACATTATGGCCATGAAGACATAAGGACACTAGGACATGAAGACATATGAGGACATGAGGACATGAGGACGTGAGGACATGAGGACATGAGGACATGAAGACATGAAGACATTATGGCCATGAAGACATGAGGACATGAGGACATGAGGACATGAAGACATGAAGACACTAGGACATGAGGACATGAGGACGTGAGGACATGAGGACATGAGGACATGAGGACATGAAGACATGAAGACATTATGGCCATGAAGACATGAGGACACTAGGACATGAAGACATGAGGACATGAGGACGTGAGGACATGAGGACATGAGGACATGAGGACATGAAGACATTATGGCCATGAAGACATGAGGACACTAGGACATGAGGACATGAGGACATGAAGACATGAGGACATGAGGACATGAAGACATGAGGACACTAGGACATGACGACACTAGGACATGAGGACATGAGGACGTGAGGACATGAGGACATGAGGACATGAGGACATGAGGACATGAGGACATGAAGACATTATGGCCATGAAGACATGAGGACACTAGGACATGAAGACATATGAGGACATGAGGACATGAGGACATGAGGACATGAAGACATTATGGCCATGAAGACATAAGGACACTAGGACATGAAGACATATGAGGACATGAGGACATGAGGACGTGAGGACATGAGGACATGAGGACATGAAGACATGAAGACATTATGGCCATGAAGACATGAGGACATGAGGACATGAGGACATGAAGACATGAAGACACTAGGACATGAGGACATGAGGACGTGAGGACATGAGGACATGAGGACATGAGGACATGAAGACATGAAGACATTATGGCCATGAAGACATGAGGACACTAGGACATGAAGACATGAGGACATGAGGACGTGAGGACATGAGGACATGAGGACATGAGGACATGAGGACATGAAGACATTATGGCCATGAAGACATGAGGACACTAGGACATGAGGACATGAGGACATGAAGACATGAGGACATGAGGACATGAAGACATGAGGACACTAGGACATGACGACACTAGGACATGAGGACATGAGGACGTGAGGACATGAGGACATGAGGACATGAGGACATGAGGACATGAGGACATGAAGACATTATGGCCATGAAGACATGAGGACACTAGGACATGAAGACATATGAGGACATGAGGACATGAGGACATGAGGACACTAGGACATGAGGACATGAGGACGTGAGGACATGAGGACATGAGGACATGAGGACATGAAGACATGAAGACATTATGGCCATGAAGACATGAGGACACTAGGACATGAAGACATGAGGACATGAGGACGTGAGGACATGAGGACATGAGGACATGAGGACATGAGGACATGAGGACATGAAGACATTATGGCCATGAAGACATGAGGACACTAGGACATGAAGACATAAAGACATGAAGACATGAGGACATTAGGACATGAGGACATGAGGACATGAAGACATGAGGACATGAGGACATGAAGACATGAGGACGTGAGGACGTGAGGACATGAGGACATGAGGACATGAAGACATGAGGACATAAAGACATGAGGACATGAAGACATAAAGACATGAGGACATGAAGACATGAGGACACTAGGACATGAAGACATGAAGACATGAGGACATGAGGACATGAGGACACTAGGACATGAAGACATAAAGACATGAAGACATGAGGACATTAGGACATGAGGACATGAGGACATGAAGACATGAGGACATGAGGACGTGAGGACATGAGGACGTGAGGACATGAGGACATGAGGACATGAGGACATGAAGACATTATGGCCATGAAGACATGAGGACACTAGGACATGAAGACATATGAGAACATGAGGACATGAGGACATGAGGACATGAGGACATGAAGACATTATGGCCATGAAGACATAAGGACACTAGGACATGAAGACATATGAGGACATGAGGACATGAGGACGTGAGGACATGAGGACATGAGGACATGAAGACATGAAGACATTATGGCCATGAAGACATGAGGACATGAGGACATGAGGACATGAAGACATGAAGACACTAGGACATGAGGACATGAAGACATTATGGCCATGAAGACATGAGGACACTAGGACATGAAGACATATGAGGACATGAGGACATGAGGACATGAGGACATGAAGACATTATGGCCATGAAGACATAAGGACACTAGGACATGAAGACATATGAGGACATGAGGACATGAGGACATGAGGACATGAAGACATGAAGACATTATGGCCATGAAGACATGAGGACATGAGGACATGAGGACATGAAGACATGAAGACACTAGGACATGAGGACATGAGGACGTGAGGACATGAGGACATGAGGACATGAGGACATGAGGACATGAAGACATGAAGACATTATGGCCATGAAGACATGAGGACACTAGGACATGAAGACATGAGGACATGAGGACATGAGGACGTGAGGACATGAGGACATGAGGACATGAGGACATGAGGACATGAAGACATTATGGCCATGAAGACATGAGGACACTAGGACATGAAGACATAAAGACATGAAGACATGAGGACATTAGGACATGAGGACATGAGGACATGAAGACATGAGGACATGAGGACATGAAGACATGAGGACACTAGGACATGACGACACTAGGACATGAGGACATGAGGACATGAGGACGTGAGGACATGAGGGCATGAGGACATGAGGACATGAGGACATGAAGACATGAAGACATTATGGCCATGAAGACATGAGGACACTAGGACATGAAGACATGAAGACATGAGGACATGAGGACATGAAGACATGAAGACATTATGGCCATGAAGACATGAGGACACTAGGACATGAAGACATGAAGACATTATGGCCATGAAGACATGAGGACACTAGGACATGAAGACATGAGGACACAAGGACATGAAGACATGAAGACATGAGGACATTAGGACATGAGGACATGAAGACATGAGGACATGAGGACACAAGGACATGAAGACATGAAGACATGAGGACATGAAGACATGAGGACACTAGGACATGAAGACATGAGGACATGAGGACATGAGGACACTAGGACATGAAGACATGAGGACATGATGACATGAGGACACAAGGACATGAAGACATGAAGGCATGAGGACATTAGGACATGAGGACATGAAGACATGAAGACATGAGGACATGAAGACATGATGACATGAAGACATGAGGACATGAGGACATGAAGACATGAAGACATTAGGACATGATGACATGAGGACATGAGGACATGAGGGCATGAAGACATCAAGGCATGAGGACATGAAGACATGGGGACATGAGGACACAAACAGTCATAACATGTTGGTGCTGCAGTTCTTCTGTCTATCTGATCTATTCATGTTTAAAGATGAAAAGAACGGTTCCTTACAGATCCTCCACCACCATCTCCGCCCAGGGGAAGGTGCAGTAGGTGTCCGGTCCGTCGTCTGGGTGGACTTTTCCTTCCCCACACCTCGTCCCCACACCAACCTTATACAGGATGTGTTCCAGCTTTATCTTACTGCCAACCTCTGCAGGAGAAGAAGAGAGAAAACACTGGTGTGTACCTCAAGTATCAGCTACCTCATGATGGTAGTACATGTGACTGTTTGACTTACCGCACAACATCTCAGCAGTGTCGTTGTGACAGGCGTAGATGACCTCTCCCTCTGTTAAAACACACATCATCATCATTATCATCATCACCATCATCATCATCATCATCATCATCATCATCATCATCATCATCATCATCACCATCACCATCATCATCATCATCATCATCATCATCATCACCACCATCATCAATATCATCATCATCATCATCATCATCATCATCACCATCATCATCATCATCATCATCATCATCATCAACATCCTCCTCCTCCTCATCATCATCATCATCATCATCATCATCACCCTCCTCCTCCTCCTCCTCATCATCATCATCACGATCATTATCATCATCATCATCATCACCCTCCTCCTCCTCCTCCTCCTCATCATCACCATCATCATCATCATCATCATCATCATCATCATCATTATCATCATCACCATCATCATCATCATTATCATCATCATCATCATCCTCCTCCTTCTCCTCCTCCTCCTCATCATCATCATTAAAAGCTGTTATATGAACATGTTTTCCAGTGTTTCCTTGAATCTTATGAGAACTTATGACTTATGCATTGATGATTTACGTATTGTTTTAATTTAATCTGTATTTTTCATCAGTTTTAGGAAGAAAGACTTTTAATTAAATATGAGTTTAGTAAAACTTACCAGCAGCGCGGGTGAAGTACCAAGCTGCAGCGAGCACTGGAAACACAGCACAGTTACACCTTGATCAGTTCAACACTGCTGCAATATTTAAACTAAGAAACCAGTGTTGAATATCTGAACATGTTAGAGGATACGTTACTTATATAAATACTGAGCTTTAAACATTAGATGAATATCAAATACTGCAGTATGAGAGTTTTTATAAAAGTTCATATATATATATAAGAAGTTTAATAAACCCATTCAGAACCAGAAGAAACATAAAAACTGACATAAAGACTGACTGACATAAAACTCAAAGAAAATAATCAGTCACAAACCAAAACAATAAAGAATAAGTGAAGTAAATCTCAAACAGAGAATTATGGTTTAAACTCAGTTTCATGAATGAAAGCACAAACTGAATGCAGGATACTCACAGCCGAAAGCGACCAGCCTCAGTGGGACCATGTTGGTGTCTCTGAGCCTCCTCTTCTTCTTCTTCTTCTATTTCTTCTTCTTCTGTCTTCCACCTGCAGACAGTCTGACAGTGAAAGCCGTGTCTGGGCGTCCAGGTATTTATGTGTCCCTGCTGACAGCAGACATGCAGACGCCTGTCACAGACGCCACCGCCGCCGCCGCAGGCACGCAGGGCCTCCTGACCCAGATGTGATGAGCATGTAAAAAGCTGCAGGAGAGATCTATAAATCCACAGGTTTCAGGACCTTTAACACTTCACATCCCAGCTGCTCCTCATTCTCCTCCATATTTCTCATTAAGATGCTCGAAGCTTGAAAGAAAGAAACATCTGGATCTGTTAAGCATGCCTGTGTTGATGTTTTAAAGGCCCTATAGCTCTGTCTACATATACCTGCTCTATACAGGGACTTTAATTAAGTTAAAAACTGACTGAGTGATTTTTCTCTGCAGAAACCTGGATCTCCACCCACATCTACAGGAAACACGACTGAGCCAATCGGAGCGTCGCAGGTGTTTACCAGAAAAAGCTGCACAGGTTATTGTAGTTGTTGCATGTCTCCAATATTTCATTAAAACATGAAGTGCTCTTAAAGGTTGCTGTGATCATTCCTCCTGTTGACCGTTACACCACAGCTCACCGGAGAAACAGCAGAAAACAAATCACAGTTATTTTCATTGTCATTGAAACTATTGATGATTTTCTTGATTAAACGGCGACTCGTTGGAAAAGTGTCCCGACTCTTCTTTCGTCCAGTTCACCTTCAACACAAGAAGCGTTTCTGTAGATTCTTCACGTTGATGTTTGACATGAAGTGACTTAAAGTTTCATCAGCTTGTTTCTTTCTATGCGATGTGTAAACTGACAGAAAATCTCAACACAGTGTGATAGAAAAACATTTGTAAAGCAAAGTTACTGATTTTCATTTTATCAAGAAGCCAAAAACAAGAAATGGATTTTGTTTTCATTATTATAAAACAAAATGTTCACAGATGAATACTGTAGAGGACACAGGATCCCCAAGACAGCAAACAGTGTCCCAACATGCATCAGCAGCTTGTTGCAGGAGTCCAGATGGTCGCCTCAGGCTTTACATACCAGAGTCCACTGCAGCAGCTCATAACTCACAGCAGCTTCCTACCTGCTGAACGCTGGATGCGGTTTCACTTTGATGATCAAGACGTGTGATTTTATGCTCAACATGTTTTAATAGATGTTCATATTTGTCTTCTGATATGATCGTCTCGTTTTTATCCCTGATTGTTGCTCTCATAATCCATCACATCTATCTATGTGTTTTATTTCACTTCTATATTTGACTCTTTGTATTGACGCTTGTTATTGTTTTTGATATTCCTGTTTTTATGAAAATGTTTTATATTCTTATTTATTTTTCTCTGATAACTGATGATATTTTATATTGATTTTCCTTTATTTCATGAACTATGTGCAGATCTCTGATTGCTTTAAGTTGTTCTGATATGGGATAAATAACATTTGTCACACACGTGTTGTATGTTTGTTTATGTGCCTTTTTGTTTGTTGTCTGAAATTGATTTTAATAAAACTCAGAGGAACATGAGACCATGTGACAATGCAGCAATGGTTAGATATTATAAGCATGTTTATTATAGAATACATAGGAAATCAGCGAGTCAGACTGACCTGAATCAGAAATAATCTGCTGTTTAATAAGATCTGAAGTTACAGCGTTTCATAAGAGGAGAGTAAAAATATGTAGTTTAAAGAAATACACAAGATTAATGACTGACAGAGGTTTTCCAAATCTGCATTTAAACTCCAGCAATTTCCTCTCTGGTTTGTAATTCACTGATTTTAGCCGCTGATCTTAAGTTACACACTACAAGGTTGTTTTGAACCCTTCTCTGAGCTGATGGTCGTTCTGCTGGGGAACAGCTGGTCTGAGGAAGAACCAGACTGCTGTCAGAGAGTCAGAGGACAGTTGAAGGAGAAAGAAATAGTTGTCATCAACACCCCAGATCTGCTGCATCCAAACATCTCTGCAGACAAACTAAGAGAACATGTCGAGACGTGTGAGAGAGTCTCTGCTCCTGGACCGCATGTGTTCCTGCTGGTTCTACAGCCTGAAGACTTCACTGAGGAACACAAACTGAGACTCTGCAGAGTCCTTCAGCTCTTCAGTGATCGGTCATTTGATCGATCACTGATACTGATATCACCAGCCAGAGAGGACAGTTCAGGGTTTGTGGAAAACTACATGAACCATCCGCCCTTAAAAGACCTGATCAGAACGTGCAGATACAGACACTTGAAGCAGAAGGAGCTTGAACTTTCAGAGCTGTTGACACGTTTGGGTCAAACTGCACAAGAGAACAATGGAGAACATCTGAGCTGTGATGGATGTGAGGACGAGGATGCTGGTTTAACCATGACACTAAAGTCTGAACTCACCAAAGCAGCTTTAAACCTGGTTCTGTGTGGGAGGAGAGGAGCAGGGAAGACTTCAGCAGCCAAGACCATTTTAGGTCAGACAGAGCTTCATTCAGTCTCCAACTCATCAGAGTGTGTTAAACATCAGGGAGAGGTGTGTGGACGTCGGGTTTCCCTGGTGGAGCTGCCTGCCTTGAATGGAAAACCTCAGGAGGAGGTGATGGAGGAATCGTTCAGGTGTATCTCCCTCTGTGGTCAACATAGGAAAACAAGCCAGGGAGACTTTTTATCCTCAGAGTTACTCTTTAAACTCATGTTTTTCATTATATCAAACCTTTTTTTTTGTATACTATTTACAGCCACTGTAGCCATTCAATGTATAGATGTGTATGCATTTTGTCACTGCTGCTCTGTGTCGTAGTTTTCATCGTTAAAACGGTGTTCAGGATGTAATGTGGAGGACAGCCGTCTGTCAGTCAGTTTATATGCTTCTCTGCTGCAAACACATCAACCAGATGTTTTCTGTCCACTGAGCTTCATGTCTGTTAAAGTCTGACATATTTCACCCACCGAGGCTTTTAACTGAGTCCTGTTATTTTTAAAGATTAGATTAATATTAAGGCTGTTTGTCATTTTCCTTGATTATTGCACTTTAGTATTTTAAAGATTTTGTACCAATTTATTAATTTTTTCCTTCAGTTTGGATCCAAACTCACGTCTGTTTCATGAATGACTTTCAATTTTTACTGTGGCGCCATCTGGTGGTCATTGATTGTTGACTGTTGATTGATTGTAAGTGTTAATAAAGTGTGTGTGTTAGTGTGTTAATTATTTGACACTTTATTCTGTTTTTAAGGCAGCTGAAGGTCCAATAAAGTTTAGCAAGAGATGAACTTGATGATGATGGACAGTCGACATAAACCTGAAGTCCAACAGGAGTCTTGTTTCTCCTCATGTGATCTTACTGGTGCTGCAGATTGGTCCATTTACAAAGCCACAAACATGATAACTTGGTGTCATGAGTCTTTTCCATATTTTAATAAGGTCGAGACTTTACTGTCATTATTTGGGAGTCTTTGATGTGCTGGTGCAGCCGAACATATATATAATATACATAATATTTTATCATGTTTTCTATGCATGGTTGAACTTGTTTTAGAGATAGAAGCTCTTATATAACTATAACTATAATTGCTCTTCTGCCACTAGAGGGCAGTAAAGGTCTGCAGGATATGAAGTTTAGGAGTAATTCACAATTCAAATGACTCATATTGCTGCTATTTGGTTTCATGTATGTAAAAACATGAATGAGTTTCATCCATTCATCCATTCATCAGGTCTCCGTAGCGTCAGACTGAAGCCCTCCAGCTCCTTCTATATTTAATACTTAATTAATTGAAATGTTTGTTTTTACATTTGTTTTGTATTCTTTGCTTTATATTTATGATTTTCATAATCCTGAAGTCTTTTTTTTTTAGTGAACTGTCAATATGAACATGTGCAGACACGTCATGTATCTTGTAATCAATGTCATTTTATTACATAAAATCAGATTTAGATTTATGTTTTTTAAGTGATGTCTGTATTGTTGATACAGTAAATAATGTCTAAACATAATTTATGACCTGAAACAGTTAAATAATATCTTGAGCTGTTGGTCGGATAAAAACAAAGTTCTGATACACAAATCTGTTTTCAGCTTTTGGACTTTTTCTCTAATCTTTGATTTTTGCTGAAATATTGGATCATTTGAACATTTATTGAAATGAAACCATGTGAGAAGTTTAGAGGTAAAAATCACTATTTGGTGGAGCTGTTAACAACTCATAGACATCTGAAATGTGACCCGACTACACACTGCTTTTAGTAAGACGTCAACAGACTAAAAGGTTGAAACCACTGGTTTCATCAGTTTCACAAACATACGTTTTAATTTGACGTGGATGTTTCTTCTGTCTGCGCAGCCTTTAGTTTCACCTCATTCTGATATAAATCAGAGACTTGAAATCTGCATCTAATCTGTTGGTAAACAAGATGTCTCCAAAACAAAAGTGTAACTCTGACGGAGAAGAAGACAGACATGATGTGTCTCTCTGCAGCAGTGTCAAGTCTCTGCACGTCCATTTTTATATTTAGTTTTAACCCTGTAATCTCTGCACCTTTTAAGGTCTTTGTGTTTGTTGCATGTTAATGAGCTTCAAAGTGAACTTTTTTTTTCATTAGAGGAAGACTGACACTCCTTCAGCTCGCTGAACGTGTCTGAACCAGCCGGAGAATGTGGACAATGTTGTCTCTGACTGTCCCGGGGCGTTGATCACAGGTCAGGCTCTAAACCTGCATGTCGAGGCAAACCGGTGATGTGACTTCACTGTAGGGAAATCCTGCAAGAAAGACCACAACCTCAAAACACAATAAATCTAATGTATTCAGTGTCACTCATTTACTGAGTAGTGCTTCAAATATACTGTCAGGTATATATTATAATATATAAACTGCCTCCCCAAGTACCAAGGAGTAGAAATATCACACTATAAACATACTCATACTCATTTCCATTATTCTAGATGTTATAGTTTTAATATGCATGCATTGACATTAACAGCATTTTACTTCTGTAGCTGGATTTTAACGTAATCATAACTGAAAGTGAAAACAAAATAATATTTCTCTCTGAAACGTGAAGTAGAAGTAAATGGAGTAAAGTACAAGTATCTAAAGATTGTACTACAGTACAGTACTTCAGTAAATGGATTTAATCTGTGTAAAGTCAGAAATAAAAATATAAATTATAAAACAATAATTAATAATTAAATTATTTGTCTTTAATTATTCTTCAGTTCTTTTATGAGCATTTTATTTATGTATTATTTAAATCGTGTCTCACAGCTGCACAAAATGTCAACATTTGGATTTTTTTTTTTTTTATATCTTTGATGCATCACATTTTATCAGAAAGTTAAATCAGAGCCGGTAAAGTCTCCGGTACCGGCAACCGGCAGGTAAATGTCGTGAAAAATTGTGAAAATCTGTAAAACTTAAAGTTCACAAGGCCTTCGGTGAACCTCACTTCCTCCCCGCTGCAGCAGGTGTGTCATGTGGTGGAATTTCAGGTAGAGTTTAGTCCATACAAGGACAGATGGGAAGAAGCTTCAGTCTGATACACAGGTAGGGCGTGGTCACACCTGGGGAGGACCGCCCCCTGAAATCTGGAAAACTTCCTCAGCTACCACCAAAGTTAAAAAAGTTGTTGTTCGCCCCAAAATGAGCTTTTTTATTGCTTTAGAAAAGTTAATGTGACTGAAAGGACACAGACACGTCTGTGCAGGTTCAGGGTGTGGACACAATAACAGGAACACCGCTGACATGTGTTGCAGTGAACCGTGTGGAGCAGCTTAGAAATGATTAAATTACTACATTATAAAGACAAAACATAGTGATATAAATAAATAATAAAATAATAAAAGAAACACACCTATCAGTCAGGAGTCGTTGTTTAAGGGTCACAAGTCGAGGAGGAAGGTCTGAATTTACCAGGAAGCAGCTGCTGTGAATTCCACACAGACACCTTCCTGTTGAACGCTGCTCACACCTGAGGCCTTGCTCACCTGAAACATGCTGTAATCTACGGTCCAATCTGAGTCAACACCGGGCAGCGTGTGAGCTTCTTCAGGGCCGCAGATAACCACACCGCACAGAGACATTCATCTTACTGTCACGTTCAGAGAAGAAAATAAAAACCAAAGAACACTTATCAATTATCAAAATAGTTAGAAATGAACCTGCTGTCACATGAACTTTATATAAATCAAATTTAATCTGAAACCTGCACAAATCAGCATCCATCTGATTGAATTAGAAACCAATAATATATTGATATTATATTGATATCACGATATGAGACTAGATATTGCCTTATTAAAATCAGTTATTATATCCACATTACTGATGATTATTAATCAATAATCTCATATATATGATATATATGATTGTGATATTTGATTTTATCCATATCTCACAGCCCCAGTTTAAATAAACACGACTATGATTGACGTGTTTCATGAGTTAATTTGTTGTATTTATCACTAATATTACAATATTGGTTTGAGTTTGGTTATTTATCCAGTGCTTTAAAGGCTCTTTTAAACACTTTACAGTGATTGTGTTGTTGTTGTTGTTGTTGTTGTTGTTGTTGTAGTACAGGCCTGTGAGCAGGAGGTGGCGCAATAGGACAGATGTGAGTTCAGGTTCTATATTTAAATAATTATGTATTAAATTATGTTTAGTTTTCCCTCAAAATATCCTTGATGTGCTTTTTAAATTTTAAATTACCAGAGCTGCTACGTATTGATTATTATCGATCAATCTGACCAATCAGTTGGTTCTCAAACTAACAACATGACCAATCTCGTCATAATGAAGGGACATGACGGGCCAATCACAGCTCTTCTTCTTCTTCTTCTGCGGTCAATCCAGGATTTCAGTAGAAATCCTTCAAGTTTGTTTTTCGTGCTTGAATAGCGCGCTCCCTCCCCCCCTTGACAGACGTCTGCTTGGACCAATCAGAGCGCGAGCTGAGAGCACCTGAAGGTTCCTGCTCACATGGACCAATCAGAGCGCCGCTAGGAGAACGTTACCTTTTATGGATAACGCCAACAGATCCGCGAGCGCAGATAAAACCGGTGCAGTTTGGCTCGAGGTGCCGCATTTACGCAGCGTAGCTGGGGCAGAGCAACGTCCGCAAGACTTCACGTAGACACACCTGAGACTCACCTGCACAGGTAAGAGTCGCTGCTGCACCTTCTGTCAACCGTTTTATGTGAAGTATCTCACAGGAAGTAGGTGACTTTATTAGAAATCAGGTTTATTGATCATATCATCAACATTGATTCAGTTCAGGTGTGTGTGAGGCAGCAGGTGACCGGATGTTTCACTTCTTCTAGAAAACAAATTTATGTTTTTAAAAAGCCAAACAAAAACAAAATGCAACACATACAGATTAAACTGATCGATCGATTTATTGATCAGAGGCAACACATACAGATTAAACTGATTGATCGGTTTAATGATCAGAGGCAACACATACAGATTAAACTGATCGATTTAATGATCAGAGGCAACACATACAGATTAAACTGATTGATCGATTTAATGATCAGAGGCAACACAGATTAAACTGATTGATCGGTTTAATGATCAGAGGCAACACAGATTAAACTGATTGATCGGTTTAATGATCAGGCAGGAAAATGAACTCTGGAAGTATGAGGAAGTTTAAACCTGCTGCTGGGAAGTTTGAGACTGAAATGAAGCAGTGATTTAACAGTGAGATGATGCAGGCAGCTAAAATGAAATGATTAATAGAAATATGAGAGAATGAATCTCTTTTTTAAATGATTCTCTTCATTCATTTAGTTGCTTCTGATAAAATGAGAAGTGAAACAACTCTGTAGTTGAGAAGCTTTCACACATCCAATGAAGGATTCAGTTTAACTTGAATGAACAGATGTGGATGTCAAGAAGGAAGAGCTGGTCAAACACTTCCTGTTCCAAACAAAATAAAACCCTTTAATCTCCATAAGCCCTAACCTGAGTCACCATGGCAACCAAACAGGGTTCAGCTCAGGTATAAAGACACTAATATAATGCTGCAGGATAGTCTGAGCTGAAACAGGAGTGGCTTATTCTGCCCGAACTCGTCCTGAAACAACAGAAATAAAGGTTACAGGAAGAGCTTTAGTTTATCTGACTGAAACTGCCACACCTGAATTGACAGCTGTCATCAGCATGAATGAATGAATGAATGAATGAATGAATGAATGAAGGAAGCCTAGTTTAACCTAATAATCTGAGGAGGAAAACATCCAGCATGCATCTGTACCTGACACAAGGTGTTGATCAGTGGTTCAGTGTTTAGGTTTGAGTATTTTGTCATTGCTGAAGGATGTTGCGTCACTCTTTAAAGGTGCACTCGTGACTTTTAAACAAACTTGACTGTGGCTCCAAATATCGACTGAGCTTGGAGGGTTTCAGGAAAACGTTCTGTGTATACATCAACCTTGACTATTAATTTTAAATCTGCAAGATGTACATGAGTCTAACAGACGCCGGGGTTTATTAGCAGGATATTAAATGTGTTGCATTAATCTTAATGTTTCAGACATGGATGAAGACATTGCTGCCCTCGTTGTCGACAACGGCTCCGGCATGTGCAAGGCCGGTTTTGCCGGAGATGACGCTCCCCGTGCCGTCTTCCCCTCCATCGTGGGTCGCCCCAGACATCAGGTACAACATAACGTTTATCACGTGCATCTCAACACTACGACACAAGCCGGCCAGGTAAATGTAAAGGTGTGTCCGTGTGTCTGCAGGGTGTGATGGTTGGAATGGGACAGAAGGACAGCTACGTGGGAGACGAGGCTCAGAGCAAGAGGGGCATCCTGACACTGAAGTACCCCATCGAGCACGGCATTGTCACCAACTGGGACGACATGGAGAAGGTGAAGACATTTATCAGGCAGGAAACCACCTGAACAGTGATCCGGGTGGTTTTTCTGGCCTTGACTGCGATTCAAACTTTAATCAATGTTGGGACTGAAACATTTTTGTATTGATTTGTCATCTCATACCACAAAGTTTTGTTTTTTTAATAGTTTAAAACTTGTTTCCCTGGAGAATCTGGATGCCCTGCCAAATTTGTAGAAACAATTATCGGCATGTAAACTGACAAGTAAATTTGGCACTCATAATTTATATCTGGAAGGGAAAAAGGCAAACTGCAACAGGAATGCGGAAAGGAGACGGTCATGCTCCCTGTAGCTGGATAACGTCTAACTGTGTCCTGTCCTGCAGATCTGGCATCACACCTTCTACAACGAGCTCCGTGTTGCTCCTGAGGAGCATCCGGTCCTGCTGACCGAGGCTCCCCTCAACCCCAAAGCCAACAGGGAGAAGATGACACAGGTGTGTTCATGACGCTTGATGATTTTAACGTCTACTGAGGCACCAATGTGTCCTGTCGTTCTGTAACATCTTTGACTTGATGCTCCTGAGATGCATTTTCAGTTTAGCAGAATTTGGTCTTCTGATGCGTTTGTGGGTCAGATTTTAAACAGAGCTCCTTTCATCAGTTTCCACACTCACACCACCTGTCTCTTTTTGGTCCAGATCATGTTCGAGACCTTTAACTGTCCCGCCATGTATGTGGCCATCCAGGCTGTGCTGTCGCTGTATGCCTCCGGTCGTACCACAGGTGAGACGACCACAACATGGAAACCACTGAATTCATCAACTCTACAGGAACTGCTGCTAATCATTAGTGTGACCTCAGACCAGTTTTAATGTTTAGTTGTGTTTTTTTTCGTCCTGCAGGTATTGTGATGGACTCCGGTGATGGTGTCAGCCACACTGTGCCCATCTATGAGGGTTATGCTCTGCCTCATGCCATCCTCCGTCTGGACCTGGCTGGCAGAGACCTGACAGATTACCTGATGAAGATTCTCACAGAGAGAGGCTACAGCTTCACCACCACCGGTACACGAGTCTTTACTTCAACTGATAAAAGGAAGCTGAAGAGATTTAGATCATCTTGTGACTGTTTCTGTAACTGGAGTTCTAAAATATTGGGACGATTCCTTTTTTTTTCTTCCTAATATCTTGTCTCTGGTTTCCAGCTGAGCGTGAGATTGTGCGTGACATCAAGGAGAAGCTCTGCTACGTGGCTCTGGACTTTGAGCAGGAGATGGGGACGGCATCTTCCTCTTCCTCCCTGGAGAAGAGCTACGAGCTTCCCGACGGTCAGGTCATCACCATCGGCAACGAGCGCTTCCGCTGCGCCGAGACGCTCTTCCAGCCTTCATTCATCGGTGTGTAACCAACGGTAACGCTGACTGTATCACCAAAGAAAATGAGCCACTTGTGTGACATAAATTCCTGTAAGTGGGATGATATCAGACTCCTGCTGCTGCTCCTGAATGTTTTAAAACTTACTGTCACTTTGGAGCGTTTTGCAGTCAAAAGTCACTTGTACAGACGTGTTTTTAATCAATCATCTTGGGGCCGAAACATGAAAGCAAAATGAAGTTGACTTGAAAACTTAAATAACTTGTCTGTGCTCAGGAATGGAGTCAGCCGGCATCCACGAGACGACATTCAACAGCATCATGAAGTGTGACGTCGACATCCGTAAGGATCTGTACGCCAACACTGTGCTGTCTGGTGGCACGACCATGTACCCCGGCATCGCTGACCGAATGCAGAAAGAGATCACCTCGCTGGCCCCACCCACCATGAAAATCAAGGTCATATATCAAGACTTTTCTTTTCTAGCACATTGGTTAAAGAGGAACTTCTTACCTTGTCAGACTTGGGTATTCATCTGACTTGTAGGTTCTACTGTCCTCTAGTGGACAAACATGCTCAATAGTTTACTCTTTAGAGAAAGGACACCAGTTGATCAGTCTGCTGCCACGTTACAAGTGTTAAACTGCTGAGCTTTTGGGCTTTTTCAACCTCCAAAAGGAAGTAAAGCTTGTCTGATAATGTTGCATGATACTAGTCATATTAAATGTTTTCCCTCCTTCCACCTGCAGATCATCGCTCCCCCAGAAAGGAAATACTCCGTCTGGATCGGCGGCTCCATCCTGGCCTCCCTCTCCACCTTCCAGCAGATGTGGATCAGCAAGCAGGAGTACGATGAGTCCGGCCCTGCCATCGTCCACCGCAAGTGCTTCTAGAAAGGTCCCCGTCGTCGCCTGCTCCAGCAGAGATGTTGAGCTCTTCAGCTGCTCCATCCAACTAGAAATGTCTCTGGTTTATCTTGTATGAACAGACTAAAAGATGCAAGATGAATAAGTGACTTTACATTTTTAATGTTTCAGCCTGGTTGATCCTCGCCAGCTTATCTGAACCTCCAAACATTTCTGAACATATTGCTCTTAACTCGGTATCACTGAACTTCATTTCTACCTCTCACTATCTGCTGTTGCACGTCTGTATCAGCTTTCCTTCTTTATTCATTCCATCAATTCACTCTGTCAGAGTTGAGTTGTATCAGTACTCCACAGGAGTGTTTACTTATCAATAAATGCCAACATTTGATGGTTACGTCTTCTCTAATGTGGTCATTTTTCTTTTGAGTTTCACTAAAAATTGTAAATATTGTGAATTCTGTAACAACTTGTGTAAAATGTTTTGCATAAAACCAAATTATGACAAACACAAAGGATGGATGTTTTTAAAGGAAAGATGCTTGAGCCTCGTCAAGAGTCCCAAACACGAATCTCCAAACCGAAGACTGTCACAGCCGCATGAAATGACAACGCTAAGCAACATCCGGCCAGTTTGTGTCATTGTTTACTGTATGTGGGTAAACTATCATTAACTCGTAGTGTGTTTAAGGTAAATTGCTGTTTTCACTTAATGGGAATTAAATACATTTTCACTAGAGCTGTTTGCCACCCAATTTAATTGCTGACCCCTGAAATACAGACTCAGTAAACACAGATGTCCGACCCGTTCACATGTTTTTAATGTGTTGCAGTATAACAAAGTTTACAGTTTACAAGTTTACATGCATGGAGTAAAACATACATGAACCATGACAGGATGTCTGTTTTAAAGGTTTTAGGGACACAAGTCTGCAGATAAAAGATTAAAATCTGGAAAATGTGCAACCGTTAAATCTTCCCGTGCTCTGTAGTGTGTCTTAACGCAGAAATGCATAATACAACAAGAGTAGTAAACACAAGACAAAGGAACAATACGTCCACATCTTTCTCCTTCGGTTGTACTGGTCTTGCAGATTTCTGAGGATTGTTTTCTCCTCCTCCAGGTTCTGTTTTACATCCTGATATCTTTGTTCCCAGATGTTGTTCTTTTCTTTATCCCAAGCCTCTCGATCTCTCTTCATCTCTTTTCTACACAGCTCCAGCTTCCTCTCTGCACTTTCCCTTTCCTCTCTTTCTGATTTAACTCTTTTCTCTAAAGCCTCCACTTTTCTTCTCCATTCCTGTCGCTGAGTTTCTTCTTGCTTTTTCCGTTTTCTCTCCTCTTCCTCACGTTCTTTCTTTCTCTCCTCGCGCTCCTTGTTGATGCAGTCTTCTTTTTCCTTCAGCTGTTTTGCTCTCAGTTTCTTCTCCTTTTCAATCTCTCCACTCTGTTCACTGATTTTTCTTTGTAGTGTTTTCTTCTCTTCCTCATGTTTCCTCCTGACTTCCTCCTCTTTTCTCTTCATATCTTCTTCCTTCTGTTTCCAGATCTTCACCTCTGTTTGCTTGAATTCCTCCATGTCGTCAAACATCTCGGTTGTGTAGCAGCTGCTGCCATTTTCCTTCAGCATATTCTCAATCCTAGTCAGCAGCTCTCTGACTTGTGTGCATCTTGTCTGGTCTTTGTTGTTGAACACCTGGTATCTCCCTCCACACTCATTTATCAGCTTTTTAACAAAGTCATCACAGCCTTCGACGTAACTCTCAAATGACTGATCGTCCAGCGCATCTCCTCTGGTGAAGATAATGATGGTGAAATCTGCAGACTTCTTGCCAAAATACTTCTTGATCAGCTCCACAGAGTCTTTTTCTTCTTGTGTAAAGTTCCCGATCTGCAGCACCAGTAAGAACACGTGAGGTCCAGGAGCCAACATGCTGACGCATCTGTTGATCTCTTGTTGAACTTCATCATGAGAGAGAGTCGCATCAAACAAGCTGGGAGTTTTGACCACAACAACAGGCCGTCCGTCAATCTCTCCTGTCGCTTCCTCACAAGACTTGTTCGCCGGCTTCGGGCCGATCCTGGGTTTAAAATGCTTTTCACCCAGAATGGTGTTTGCTGTTGCAGCTTTCCCACTGCTAGTCTTCCCAATCAACACCATCCTGAGACTCTCTCTGCTCTGATTTCCAGCATCACCTCTCTGTGACACATTCTGCAGTGTTAACTTCTGCATCTGAGCCCTGGTGAACATGTCCTTTGTGAACGATCCGGATGCTCCAACTCTCATCTTTTCCACCGTGTCCACAATCTCAGAGACCTGCTGCTTGTTCTCGGTGTTGAGAACCACAGATCTTCCTCCACAGCTCTGCAAGAACTCCTGGAAAATATTGTTTTTCTTTAGAAACTTATCAACAGCTGGAGCTGTATGATCAGAGTCCACAGTGAACAGAATCATGGTGAAGTCATTGACTCGAGAGCTGAACGTGTCCTGGATGGTCTTTAACTCTCCCTTGTCTTCATCAGTGAGGGCATCCACAGGTAGGACCAGGACGAAGGCATGGACGCCCTCAGGACCACAGAGGGAGATACACCTGAATGATTCCTCCATCACCTCCTCCTGAGGTTTTCCATTCAAGGCAGGCAGCTCCACCAGGGAAACCCGACGTCCACACACCTCTCCCTGATGTTTAACACACTCTGATGAGTTGGAGACTGAATGAAGCTCTGTCTGACCTAAAATGGTCTTGGCTGCTGAAGTCTTCCCTGCTCCTCTCCTCCCACACAGAACCAGGTTTAAAGCTGCTTTGGTGAGTTCAGACTTTAGTGTCATGGTTAAACCAGCATCCTCGTCCTCACATCCATCACAGCTCAGATGTTCTCCATTGTTCTCTTGTGCAGTTTGACCCAAACGTGTCAACAGCTCTGAAAGTTCAAGCTCCTTCTGCTTCAAGTGTCTGTATCTGCACGTTCTGATCAGGTCTTTTAAGGGCGGATGGTTCATGTAGTTTTCCACAAACCCTGAACTGTCCTCTCTGGCTGGTGATATCAGTATCAGTGATCGATCAAATGACCGATCACTGAAGAGCTGAAGGACTCTGCAGAGTCTCAGTTTGTGTTCCTCAGTGAAGTCTTCAGGCTGTAGAACCAGCAGGAACACATGCGGTCCGGGAGCAGAGACTCTCTCACACGTCTCTACATGTTCTCTTAGTTTGTCTGCAGAGATGTTTGGATGCAGCAGATCTGGGGTGTTGATGACAACTATTTCTTTCTCCTTCAACTGTCCTCTGACTCTCTGACAGCAGTCTGGTTCTTCCTCAGTGTTGAACTCAGTCATTCTCAGTATAAAGTTCCCCACTGAACTCCTGTCAGACCAGCTGTTCCCCAGCAGAACGACTCTCAGCTCAGACACTGAAAACAACAGAGAAGAGTTAACATGAGCTTCCTCTGAATATAACAGAATGATGACAGAACATGACTTACTGGTACAATTACAGCTTAACTGACCTCTGCCAATCCAAATCACGTCTAGTGTCGTATGTCTTGAACATTGAGGTGGTGGTAATGTCTAAATGTTTGTACCCTGCTCCTATTCTTCAAACATGTCTTAACTAATTCAGGATCAATTATTGTTAAATTGTGTTATAACGTGGTCCTTCGAACACATGTTGGATGTCAAAATCAAATCAAATTTTATTTATATAGCCCAAAATCATCAATACATTTGTCTCAGAGGGCTTTACAATCTGTACAGGGAGTGACACCCTCTGTCCTTAGACCCTCGATTAGTGAGGAAAAACTTGACCACCAAAACACCTTTTAACAGGGAAAAAGGTGGAAGAAACCTCAGGAAGAGCCACAAAGGAGGGATCCCTCTCCCAGGACGGACAGACGTGCAATGATGTCACATGTACACAACAAATCAACACACACATATTGTACACTCACAATGAATTATAGTGAATTACAATGGATGATAAGAATAGGTTACAATGAATGATGAATTATTACAGTGGAACATGTGATAGAGACACAGATGAACAGCAGCAAATCATAACTAACTATAATCTGTAATGGAGATATCGTAACAATGATGACGGTGACAACACGTGCAGAAGACGCCACGCAGTCCAGCCTAGAAGTAACAAATGCATGGACTAGAGGCACGCCATTTACGTTCAGATTTACGTGCCTCTTGCTTTAATTTGCAAGTGTGCTGGCTATACCATGGTGCTAACCTCCTCTGTTTCATTGTCTTCTTTTTCAGAGGTGCAATAGAGTCACGAGTTGTCTGTAATGAGTCTGTAGTATTATTAACGAGCTGATCTATGTGTGAGGGGCTACAGGAAGCTGCTAAGTCCTCTGTAACATTAAGACATGGCATTGAATTTAATACTATAGTAATCGTTTCGGCTACAGCACTGTCAGATAAACATCTGCTGTAGGAGTTTCTGAAAGAAGCACATGATTGGCTCACCGTGCTTTGACCAAAACCAGCACATTTTATTGCAGATGACCAAGAGGAGTTCATTATATAAACTTATTGTAACTATGGAAACAAACCTGAAAAATTATAAGTGTCATTACTCCACACAGAAGAACGAGGCCAAAATACTGTGTCTTACTATGCAAATTACATGAAATGCTCGTAAATGACATGAGAAAACAGAGTCGGATCATCTGAACTCACTGGAAGGAGGAAGCCACGGACAGCTGCTGCTTCTGCTCAGAGGACCCTCCTCCTTCATTCCTGTAAGAAGAAACAAAAACCAAAAACATTTCAGATTTATTTATGTTGTCGAGACTTTCCATTAGATTTCATTAAAGCTACGAGGATATATTAATTCAAACAAAAACACATCAATAATCATTGATATCCATATTGTTTTCTACATCAAATATCTAAGTTTAATTCTATCTTTTAGTCATTTAAAACTCAGATTTGAACATCCAGATCTGAACTGAGGACATTTGAGGACATTTGAGGATTTGATATGTGAGTTAAGTTTACTGATAAAGGACAACTTCAACATTTCTCTTTTGATCTTAGCTCAGCCCAAACGTGTTTCTATGCTGCAAACATATTGTAGTTGGATGAACCTTTAACCTAGGGTCCTGGGTCAGTTTAACCTGAACCATGGTCACCGTGAGCAACGGGGGTTTTTGCATATTCACAGTGTGAATCTGAGTGTGCTCACCAGATGCTGCAGCAGCTGCCATCCTGTCTCTGTGCTGGAAACACCAGAAGAAGCTCGATGGTTTGTGCCAGTTCTCTGATTGTTAGCAGCAGTGACTGAAGGCCAACAATGATCCAGTAGAAATGTTTGCTGCACAGACAGGTGAACAAAATGATGTCTCAGCATACATTCAGACAAACAGGTGGAGGTAACATTCACTGGTTCATTCACTGGTTCATTCACTGGTTCATCCACTGGTTCATTCACTGGTTCATCCACTGGTTCATTCACTGGTTCATTCACTGGTTCATTCACTGGTTCATCCAGTAGCAGCTGTCAGATAAATGTAGTGGAGTAGAAAGTACAATATTTCCTCATGGGAATACTACTAATACTACAGTACAGTACTTAGTTACGTTCCACTCACCTATTGACACACAGATGATCTCCTTCAGGTAAAGGTGAGATGATCTCCTTCAGGTAAAGGTGAGATGATCTCCTTCAGGTAAAGGTGAGATGATCTCCTTCAGGTAAAGGTGAGATGATCTCCTTCAGGTAAAGGTGAGGGAGTGAGCTCACCTGTATACAGACAGCTTGTGATCAGATATCACATCATTGATTAACTTTGACAACATGTCCAGTTATTGATCACATGACGCCAGCATTAGAGCACAAACATCTTTTAGACACCCTGAACGTCTCCGTGGACGACACGTTTGTCTGTCTCGTCCAGTAGAAGAAGAAGAGAAGAAGAAGTCAAAGTGAGACGACGACTACAATTCAACAACGTTTTCACAGATGAAGTAAATGAACTATTTTCAGTTGTAAACGGCTCCATTCATGAAAAAAGGAATACAAATACAATATTCTAGTTCCTGACAGAACTTTACAGCAAGAGTATGATCATATACAATCTATACAAATCAACAGTGAGAGTGGTGAAGGGTGAATGTCTGTTTCTATGGTGAGTGTCATGTGATCAGTGGATGGATGGATGGACTGTGCTCGTCTGTCTTTCTGTCGGGTCCCAGCTCCTTAACCCGGATATTCTCCTCCATTGTCCTTCCTTCAGCGCTCGCGCCGTACGAGAGCGCGCACAAGATTTCTCAAGAATATCGCGGTATTTCTGCCCCAAGACGATACATTTGAGCGACACTGATTGGCCATATATTTATTAATTTGCCCTGGCAACTGTACACTATTGGCTGTTTTGCTGCACTGATCAGAAACATACAAGTCTGTCTGTTAAAGGTGGGAAATATAGTTTATGATTCATATTGCATGTAGATAACTAGTTACACACTAGTTTACATTTATAACAGAATTTGTAAAAATATATTTTTCCCCTCTTATCAGATATACACACTGATATGTATCTGGAATATGCTGCTTTCTATATACTAGTGTTTAGAGATTATGAAAGTATATTATATGTATTATAATTCAAGCTTACATGTTACAAGCTGTAGGTGTAAACTATCATGTGACCCTCTAACTGTATGAAGCCGACATATAATAAATGTCTTTCAGATCTTTTCTCTAACAAACTACATCAGCTTTCTATGTATTTCTATGTATTTCTATGTATTTCTATGTATTTCTATGTATTCATATGTATTTCTATGTATTTCTATGTATTCATATGTATTTTCTGAGAGTTTAATGAGAGTTTACTTACTGGTCGGAGTCTTACTTCTTACTGCGCCATCAACATGATGAAAGTGAAAGTAAAACAACATAAATCAAAAGTTAACTTTAGTTTAAACTTCATGTATTCAAAGTGAACTTTACCTTATTGATCCGATGTTTTAATGATCAGGAAACAATCACATTCTTCACAGGATCAATCAGTGAGATTAACTGTACATTGACTGTTGTTGAGAGTTAAACGTCATCATTTCATAGCAGTAGTTGTGTTATAGCGCCACCTGCTGGTTCATTTGAGGCTGTTCTTGCTGATTCAGCTCAGTGGTTGTTTTGGAGGTTGTAGTTTGTCATGATGAAGTAAACATGCTGTTTATTTGATGATGTTACAGGTTTGTCTAATATTTCCATCCATAGTTATAATTCATAACAAAAATATCATTTCACTCATCAAAGCTGCATTTAGTGGCCTTTTACCCAAAAACCTAAAACATAACTTAATGCCAAAGCTGATATGTGTTATTTGTTGAATTACATAATTACATCAGTGGCTGCTTGGCTGCAGTAACGGCGTGAAGGGTTTCAGTGTTTCCATTAATCAGCATCACTTTCTCCAGGTGTGTTAACCTTCAAACACAGACAGGAAGTTGTGAGGTCAGCAGGTGATTTGATTAAAAGCCGTTTCCTTGTTTTTATTCAGCTATTCAAATGCCAGTTCAGCAGTGGAAGAAGGCAGACAGAAAGAGAGAAGTTACAGCTGAAAAAACACGAAACTGAAGTTAAACTCCAGGATCAGAAACCGATTTAACGATGGTCCAGTGTGGGATGATGGAGGCATCAATCAACACCAACACATGGCAAGTACTGTTTTCTACCTGTGCACCATGAATCACACTTTAACGTTTCATAAGTGTGAACTTGTGTGCTTCTTCTTCTTCTGTTTTACAAATCAAACGGGTCTGAAGATAAAAATAATTTCTGTTTGACCAATGAAAAGGCAGCTTGTTCTTCTCTCTGCTTCAGACTGTCATGGTGTATATATGTATATATATATATATATATATATATGTCATGTTTAATACACAGTGTGGTTAGAATAAAGGGCAGTTTTACCAAAATATTTGCTGCTAAGTGTGTCGAGTTGAGAGATTGATGGATTAAACTTTTTTGCACAGACTCGTGGTTCCTCGTGAAAACTTAAGCATCATCTAAGAAGTAAAGTTATACTTTAAACCATCTTAGACATAATTGATTAGTTATTTAGCACCAATAGTGGTGGAAGACGTATTTATTGAAGGCATAACTGTTGAACATCTGACTCTGACGTCTTGTTTGGCTGCGTCGGTGAGCTTCCAACCGGTTTACTGTGTTTACAGTTCACTGAATGTAGTTGTGAATGTGGAGCCTGTCTCCATGGTAACAGATAACAGGACATTTACAGGCTGGGGGTGTAACAGTGACGGGTCTCCAGGTCTCTGTGTGATCGGTGTTTCCTCCATCAGAGCAGCAGCTCCAGCTTCTTTTGCATCTCATTTCCCTTTTGTAAATAAAACGGACGATGCAAATGTCTGTCCTGCTGACGCTCGCTAGACTGAACATGAATCCACGTCTCTGGGTGGACGGTGTCGATATCATGAGACAGACGTGGCTCAAGTTTTACCCACATCTGTTCAAACAAATGTCATTCAGAGTAGTTGATGTGTTTATGGCTCCAGGTTCAAATAACTCTGATGATGTAAGTACTTCATCCTTCAACCTCATTATTCTTTTAACCATAAATTAGGTTTCTTAAGACATGTGCATCATTTTATATACATATTATATACACACACACACACACAGAGACAGACAGACATGTTTGCTGTTTGTATTATTTAACTTTGGGATTTCCTCCAGTTATAGATAGATGACATGTTTGTTGATGGGTCTTTTTATTTGTTCTTTGTTAGTGGTGCAGGTGAACACATGAAGATATTAGGTCAGTGTTTCAGTTTTTAATACTGCAGGCAGAAATGGAAGAATCAGAATAAAGGTTGAGTCTGTAAGAAGATTTAATCCTGTTGTCTTTCCTTCAACAGACTGACGTTTGATAAGACTGAGGAGCATCTTCATCCTTTCTTCATCCTCCATGTGTGTGTAAACCAATGACTGACGGCTTCACTCAGCTCTTCTTTCTTTAATCCCTGCTGTCCTCGGCCATGAATCCCTACGGAGATACAAACCTGAGCTCCCGTCAACGTGACGTCACTGCTCCTGGTTCTTTACCGAGTCCACCGCCACGCTCATCACCTGAACCTTATAATTCCCATAATCCATCTGTGTCAGCCACCTCTGCTCCAGTCATCCACACAGGTCATAGCTCTCAGACAGTTGTGAGCTATAACTCCCCAACCAACACTTACCCTGCGCCCACCACTCCCCCTTCCTGCCAGGTGTCCCTCACCATCCCGTCCCCAGACGTCCATCTGTCTCCTCTCCCCTCTCACTACTCTGAGGAAACCTGCCCGGACCTTGAATGCTCCATCTGCTTCAGTCAGTTCAATAATATCTTCCGCTGTCCCAAGATGCTTCAGTGCAAGCACACCTTCTGCCTGGAGTGTCTGGCACGCATCAACGTCAAGTCATCTGAGCCCAACGCCATCCAGTGTCCGCTGTGCCGCAGCCTCACGCCGCTGCCTACCCTCGGGCTGCCGAAGCTGGCCACGGACTCGGACGTGCTGACCTACCTGCCGGCTGCCATGCAGAGAGTCTACAGCATCCGCTTCCACCGTAGCAAAGGGAAGCTGCAGGTTAAAAGGTCAGTGTAGTGCCTCCCTCCCTTATTCCTGTCTCAGTCAGTTTTTACAGTCTGGTTTATTGGAGTACATCAGTGGCTGATCAGCATCTGTCTGCATGTTCTGAATACAATAACAACGTTTTCTATTTCTTCTCACTGAAAGTCATTTAGATGAATTTACAGTCATCTTGTTTTCTCATTAAGTTCATCTGAAGGTCAGCAGCGGTGGGGTCGGAGGTCTCTGACATCTCTGAGATTGATGAACCGCTCTCTGGATGTGGGGCTTCCCAGCCCGCCTGCCAGGGGCCGCAGCGAGGGTGGAGGCATGGGCGGAGCTCTGTTCAGACTGACGGGCCGGCCTGTGTGCCGAGCCGTCCTCCTGACGTCAGTGGTGATGTTGATGGTGCTGCTGATGGGCATCATCATCCTCCTGGCCTCCACCACCGGCCGAGAGTGACGTGATTTTATTTCTGTGACGGAAAAACACCAAAACCATCGAACAGGAAAATTTCCACAACCTGGAGGAGAATTTTATCTGAATCCAGTAAATGAGCAACATCTGTTTTTACTGCTGTGGTTAAAAGATGGAAAATGGATCCAGATGTTCAATTTAAAAAAAAAAAAAAAAGATTGTTTCAGGCTGTTTTGCAACAAGCAGGTTTTAAATAGTTGACAACGTCCAAAGCAGAGACAGAAAAACTGATCTTAAATCTGAACTCTGGGGATGAAAGTTGAGGGGAAACGAACCTAAAATCAGCGAGTTTCAACTCAACTCTTTAATATTATTCATGTCACAGCTGTGAGTGAGAAGCAGATAAAAATGATCCTCTGGATCCCAAACGGCTACGACTGTATTAGACATCATGTTACACCTGGAATAAGGTTTGATCGTCCTGCAATAACTCTAATCTGCCATCGTGTGGCACCTTTTTCATCTGACTCGTTGTGGCAGCTCTCAGCACTTTAAAAAGAAAAAGCCAAAGACTGAACGTTACATGTTTGATGCTGTTTTTATTCCCCGTCGTGTCCATCAGTCAGCTGCAGCCTCGTCTGCTGAAAACACCAGGAAGTGATGCAAATAACTTGAGCCACGTCAGAGTCTGACGGAGTTGATTTTCATTGATGTTGAAACATAAATTAATGACGTCTGATCAAAGACAAAACTAAATGTTTCCACCTAACACCTGGTGGTTTCTGCCTCCACCCACAGCACAGCTGGAGGGGACGGAGTTTAATTTGAGGTGTTGAAATCATTTTCTGTTACAGAAAATTGGACTCATGCTTCTCTGCTGTATTTGTAAGGACACACACACACACACACTGCAGGGTTGAAGCAGAAATGAGGTTCATGAGGTCGAATAACTTTTAGTTTTCTGGTTTTCATGTCCGTCTGTCCGTTTGTTTTCTGTTTTTTCTTTTTTAGACTTGAAACCCTTTTTTTATTTAACTATGCAATGTAAAATAAATCATTTTATATATTTATAGAAGTGTTTTTAAATTGGCACTATTACAGTGTTTCATGTTAAACTTGAATAAATTTCTTTTGAATCATCCAGTCTGTCTGCTGTCTGATTACATATGATTAGCTTTAAATTATTCTTTTAATCTTCCATAATCTACATTTTATTGTGCTGCTGTTTTAGTGATCCAGCAGGTGGCGCTGTAGCATCAACACATGTATAGGCTGCTCTAATAAGTCTCTTAAGAGTTTGCAGCTGATTCAGAAAGCTGCTGTGTGTGTGTGTGTGTGTGTGTGTGTGTGTGTGTGTGTGTTGGGGTTACAGTGCTGGTCTGTCCATGTGTGTCCAGTCATGTATGAGTTCACTAAAATTTCCCAGGTGACTCTGAGCAGAGTGACGGTCAGCGTGGAGTGACTGGACTCACTAGAAATCACAGCGTGGTGTGTGTGTGTGTGTGTGTGTCAGATGATGCAACATGATGTGATGTGGCAGCAGTGAAACAGCCTGTTGATTTTAGTGGAAAGTAGAAGTTGGTACAGTCAGAAATGTCCTCACACATGCTTAAAGCTACATGTATCACTTCATATTAACATTAATCTGATTGTTCTCCAGAAATAACACCGATGCTTTTAATCATTTAACTCTATTAACTTTGATATTCTGCCACATTTACTGAGTTAAACGACTAAATACGTCTTTTGGTCCATGAACTCCAGATCGAGAGACGGACGTGTCATAATTTTTCAGAAGTGGAAAATAAATAATGACAACGCTCACAGGAAGAACTAAAATAAGTATGCTGGAAACAGAAAGAAATATATATATATATATATATAAGCATTACACACATTTAATTGCTGCTAATCAAGAAAAAGTTGTTGTTGTTTTTGTCAATATTCATTCAGCAGATTAAGCTGTTACATGATGGAAAACGTTTAAACTCTTAAACTCTTGGTGACCTTTCAACTCATTGGACCAATTTTATTTCTTATGAATGTGGTCACAAAGCGATCCTGAAGACCTCCGTCGGTGGTCTGACCAGATGCAGATTTTAATTTAAACGGTTTAAAAAGAAAACTCGTTTCAGATGGTTTGATGCTGTGACGTTTGGATCTCCAAAGAATAAAAACTTAAAGGTATTTAAATTCTGTGGATCTTCAGCTCAGCTGCAGACAAACCGACCGTTCAGCTCACAGCCTGCATGCCCACGCAGAGCAAGGAATCCTGGGAAACTGGCAACGCATCACTCAGAGACAATGTGGATGTTCTCTCCTGCTTCAACAACAAGCCTTGTAACACACAAACAAACGTGTGTGTGTGTGTGTGTGTGTGTGTGTGTGCAGAGACATGGATTTGCCCTGAATGAGGTCGATAGACTAAATAAACCCTCCTCTGTCCTCTCTGCCCTTCACATCACCTCTACTCAGGTTACAACAAGTAAAGTGTTTTAGATTGAACATCAATAACGTAACAGAATATTAAAAAGTCTGCAGTGAGATGAGCCAAAAAATGTGAGCATAGAAACAGAATCCAGTGTAAAAAACAACAACAACAAAAAAAGTTTGTTGCCAAGAGACAACAGTGAACAGTGAACAGAGCCGCTTGTTGTTCAGGTTCGATAAAGAGAAGAAATGCAGACGGGAAGCTGAGTTTAAACACAGCAGGTGACAATAAAAGGAAGATTTCTTCCTGCAGTATTCACATCCAACTGAAGGAGCAAAAATTCTCACCTTAAAAATCATATTTTGCACATTTTTCAGGCTTCCTGTCTGCAGCCAATCAGTTCAGTCTGTGTGTTTAAGTAATGAGCTCAAAGCTTCACACAGAGACAAAGAGTCGCTGCATCTGTGACGTCCGGTGATGAATCTGTTCAGAGCAGACGAACTCACCTCCCTCCAAAATACATTTTAATTATGAATGTTTGTGCAAACATGACGTTAAATTTATCAGATTTTAAAAACCACATTTAAGGGACCTTCTGTATTTTTTTCCTATGTATATATCATGTTTTTATGAACATAAGTTATATAAATTGTGTCTCTGTCTCCCAGAAAGATTTCCACCAACGCTGATCAGAAAATAAAATTATTAGACTTGACAGACTTAACGGTTGAGGATGGTAATTATCGATATTTTTCTCAGTGATGAACTGATCTGCTCCTCCAGTGCGTCGCTGCGGCTCTTTGACATGTTTTGAAGATATATCAGACTTTGGATACACACACACACACACACACACACTACCTGTTATAAGATCAGTTCATCCATCAACAAAAGGAAAAACACCAGAATGATCCTTTAAAGCTTTTCTCATAGACTTCAGGATAGATTCTCAGGTGGGACTAAGGCAGTGCTGGTCTCCACGGAAACAGGCTTGTTTAATCAGCCATTGTGTTGTTAAGGTGTGTTAAGTGCAGTCATACATGCATTCATTCATTAACACACAGACACACACACACCCAAATTGTCACACAGTGTATCATAAGTATGAGAGATACCACAATCTGAGTAACGTGGGCGTGAATCCGAGTGGATTTAAAGTTTTAAAACTGTCAGCTGGCCCAAATAAACCTTTTCACAGCAGACATTTTGCTTTTCAGGCAACAAAAGCAACATTTTTATTTTATTTTATTTTTCTTAGTTCTATGTATGTAGTGTCCTTAAATTATTATTATTATTATTATTGAACAGATATCAGAAGAGTCCTTAGGTGAAGCTGCAGATACATCATGCTCATGTTGTACCACAGTAAGCAGTAAAAAACAAACTCTTTTCATAATCAGAAGTTATGAAAGTGAAATATTTGGTAATCAAACTGACTCTGAGTTGAACCTGAGTTCACAGAGCCAGCATACACCTGTGCACTCACTCATTTTCATAGCTGAGGTTTGTGCTTTGCTCAGTGTTATAACCTGTGTGTGTACTGCACGCTACCTCCACCACCCACAAATATTCAGCCCGAGGCCGGCGTACTGTACCTCAACTGTCTGTGTGTTACTGTCTGCTGTTCTTGGCTGTATTTATGTCCTCTGCATCAACCCAGCAGAGTTTAGCCTGAGAGGATGATGCTTTTAAAATACAAATAATGTGTTCTTTGCACGAAAAGTGAGAGAAATATGTGTCCCAGGCAGGAGAGGATTAAACAGAGCGAGACGTGAGTAGAAAGACAAAAGCGTTTTGCTGTGTAAAATGAGGGCATGAAAGTGGAGGAGGCGGATGAACGTTTGACTGTCACGACAGAGCTTTGAGTTTTCAATGAGAAGACGAGAAAAAGAAAAAAAGAAAATTATAATGTAAGGCAGAGCTTCCCGGAGACCACATGGTGAACTGTGTGACCTCACCAGTGTGTCTGTTTGGATATGGAGACATGCTGATGTGAGAACACACAGAGTTCGGCTCAGACCACGTTAGATCACAGGACCGAACCAAACTGACCCAAACCGGCATCAAACCGACCCAAACCGGCACCAAACCGGCACCAAACCAACCCAAACCGACCCAAACCGAACCAAACTGAACCAAACCATCCCAAACCGACCCAAACCGACACCAAACCGGCACCAAACCGGCACCAAACCGACACCAAACCGACCCAAACCGACACCAAACCGACACCAAACCGACACCAAACCGAGCCAAACCGACCCAAACCGGCACCAAACCGGCACCAAACCGAGCCAAACCGACCCAAACCGGCACCAAACCGGCACCAAACCGACCCAAACCAACCCAAACCGACCCAAACCGGCACCAAACCGACACCAAACCGACACCAAACCGACACCAAACCGAGCCAAACCGGCCCAAACCGGCACCAAACCGAGCCAAACCGACCCAAACCGGCACCAAACCGGCACCAAACCGAGCCAAACCGACCCAAACCGGCACCAAACCGGCACCAAACCGACCCAAACCAACCCAAACCGACCCAAACCGACACCAAACCGGCACCAAACCGACACCAAACCGACCCAAACCGACCCAAACCGACACCAAACCGACACCAAACCGAGCCAAACCGACCCAAACCGGCACCAAACCGGCACCAAACCGAGCCAAACCGACCCAAACCGGCACCAAACCGGCACCAAACCGACCCAAACCAACCCAAACCGACCCAAACCGGCACCAAACCGACACCAAACCGACACCAAACCGACACCAAACCGACACCAAACCGAGCCAAACCGGCCCAAACCGGCACCAAACCGGCACCAAACCGAGCCAAACCGACCCAAACCGGCACCAAACCGGCACCAAACCGACCCAAACCAACCCAAACCGACCCAAACCGGCACCAAACCGACACCAAACCGACACCAAACCGAGCCAAACCGACCCAAACCGGCACCAAACCGACCCAAACCGGCACCAAACCGACCCAAACCAACCCAAACCGACCCAAACCGGCACCAAACCGACACCAAACCGGCACCAAACCGGCACCAAACCAACCCAAACCAACCCAAACCAACACCAAACTGACCCAAACCGCCACCAGCCCACCACGACTTCTCACGTCGCCTCTTTCTGCAGCACTGCTCATTACACAAGAAGAAAACATAAAATACATGACACACGTTATGAAAGTAAAGCAATAAAATGTAGTAAACAATAAAAGGGAACAACAAACAACATAAAGTCTGAAAACTAATATTAATGAACATTAATTACTTGATAAAAGAGATGAAACACAAACTAGAACAGACGGAGCGTCAAGGAAAGTATCTACTACACAGTACTACTGCAGTACTTTAACTACATCAACATCACAGTACTTATGTACTGTTACTGCAGTACTTTAACTACATCAATACTTATTGTGTTGTTTTCATTAAATGACTTTATTACTTGTTATTTTCAGTCTCTTGTAATTTTTTGGCCCGTTCGAACATCTTAAACTTTAATGTTTCCTGTGAAAAGCTGTGATTCCTCGTTTCTCATCAACAGAACCGCAGAACAGAGCGCGACCTGCTGCAGCCTCGGGCTGCAGGTAGAGCGGGGAAATGCACGCATCAAAATACCTCCATTAATCATCCTGTATGCAAAGATGTCTGCTGCGTGTTTACTAGCGATCATGGCAGCCTGTAATTTGACTTTAAAGCAGACTTTAGTTTGTTAGTTTTAATTTTTAATTCTTCAGCTTCTCTTTCCAGTAAACGAGCTGAAACTTCATGAAGTTATTCTACATTTTTATTAAACTCTTCCCTCCTTCCTCACTGGTTCCTACTGGTACCTCACTTATTCACTAAAATAAGATATGAAATATCATCAAACTTTTAGGCCGTTTGGCTAAAACTACATTTTCTGTTCCTTCATCTCTGGAGTGATTTTGGACGGTAAAGTTTAAATCAGCTCAGATCAACGTTAAAAAGATGAACAACTCTGTTAGAAAATATCTAAACGTTGAAGGTTGAAGGACAGAGCAGAACTGAAACACTGAAACTCTCAAAATTAAATTTATTTTATTCATTTAAGGTTTTTGAAGTACGTCTTGAAAACCTTTTAATATTTCATGGATGAAATAACTATAATATTGATCTTAATGTTAATTTCTGAAGCAGTTCAGGCAGTGGAGAGTGGAGGAACTGCTTCAACCAGCAGGAAAGATGCCAAAACTGCAGCTCAGGTTGGGTAAAACTGGAATTTTCCTCCTTTGAAACAAAGACTAAATGATGAGGCTGCATTCCTTCAGCAGGGTGTTAGCTGCTCTGAGAAACATTTATCCATATTATTAAGCTGTAATAACTGTGATTTTCAAGCTCTAACGTGCCTCCGCCTCGCGCTTCCTGCAGCCGAGAGGCCGAGCCTTTTCCTCTCTGCAGGTTCGAACCAGCACATCGGTATTCTGTCGCCGAGCCAGATGAAACCAACAGAAAGCAGCTTCTGCAGCATCTCGCAGCATCAACGGGAGGAAACGTCACCAGGATGACGAGGGCTGATGAAACTAAAGTCTTCAGTCTAGAAATGACTCCATCATGTCATGCATCATCTCAGGTATTAATTTCAGTCAGCATCACTTTATCAGATTTCCTGGTTGCTTGTATGGTTGCGTACTGAGAATTCAGATTGATGGAAACCAGTTTCTAGACATGTATACACGTTTCTAACCGTCTTTTTACGAGTGTCTTAAAAGTCATATGAACGATAGCGAGCTTTTCCTCCTGTTCATACTGGATACTATAAGATCCCCTTCAATACACACACATCTTCATTCTCATATATACAGTTAATAATTACACTGAACCTCCTCAATCAACGACCTTTTTCATTATTATTATTCATTAATGTTTGCATATCCATCTGTCTTTTGTTCTGATATGTTTTATTCATCCAAATCAGTACGTTGGTACCATCCCGGTCTGGGCCCTGGGGTCCATCCTCAGACCCTCCTGAAGGGTTGGGGGTTGACCTAAAGGGAAAGAGAAGAAAAGAAGGAAGAGAAGAATGAGAAAAGGATAAAAAAAAAAATAAAGAGAAAAGCAAATTTAAGACCAAATTCTCTCCTCCTGAATACGTCCGTATGAAACTGAAACGATGGAGGTTGGTTTGTGCGAGTCGTGTCTCATAAACACCATCGAACAGCCTTAAACTGAGATTTTACTACAGCGTGACACTGAGATTTTACTACAGCGTGACAGATTTATTAAACCCACGTTTCCCTGTGAAACCCCCAATAGACTCACATGTACAATAAAACTGTATCCAATCAAATATCAGCATGTGGCTAAGTGGCTCTTACTTGCATCAAGTGCACGTTTTGACAGATTATATTGCAACATGAGCAGAAATAATAATTGCTTTAGATTGTCCTATAAACAGCAGAAGTCACACACGTGTTACTGTGCTGGATTTTATTTCAACATACCAACACAAACAAAGGTTGCAGCAACATACCGGTGTTAAACTGACTGGCATGTTGTGTGAACAAAAGAGTGACCTGACTGCTGTGAGAAGATATTCCAGTGACGTACAAACAGCTTTGACTTCATGTCAGCAGACGATTCAGGCGTGTAGACAAAACACTGTTTACAATAATGTTGAGGCTTAAATTACATCAGCTGCTGCCTTCTGCATCAAAGCCATTTATTAATGTTAATGTGATGAATGTGATGAATGAACGTGAGATTACCTGCTGGTAAAAATAGATTTACATGGTTTCTGGGATCATCTGCAGCGTGTTTAAGGTGTTTCCTTATTTACATTAGTTTGAACACACACAACAGATACACACAAAACAACAGACGCACACAAACAACAGACGCACACAAACAACAGACACACACATTCAACAGACACACACAAACACCGATACACACAATCAACAGACACACACATTCAACAGACACACACAAACAACAGACACACAATCAACAGACACACACATTCAATCATCCTGGCAGGGGTTCGTGACAGATGGATGAAGTTTGGTTCTGACATTCATGGTCCTCAAAGATAAATCATAATAAATGTGGAGATCTCCTGACAACATTTTTAACTCATGATCGGTCTTATTCGTCAATATCTGTTTAAAGTTTTTCTTAAATTTGTTCTTATGAGATGTTCTAATAACGTCAGATTCATGACGTGTTCTTATGATGATGAATCCCGCTGTCCCCATTGGTTGAAAACGCGTGTCAGGTGATCCTAATTATCCCCAAACATCCTCATAAAAGGGTTTGAGACACAGGAGCACACAGAGAAAAGGAAAGTTGAAATAGTCCAGAAAGTCCAAACAGACTCCAAGTGTAAGAACATCTCCAATACTTGTTCTAAGTGGATGTTCTGCTGGGTTCCCCTAAGAACACATCCTTCTAGTGATCGTCAGTGGGTCTAAAATTGATTCAGCAGAACCAGCGGTTTTGTCTTTTTTGTTCTACACGTTCTTCTTCTTGTCAACCTAGTGCCTACATTACCCACAAAGCAGCTCAACTGCTGTTCATTGTGGTTATATTATGCTAATATGCTAACATGCTAACTCAACACCACTGCTGAACTTTAAATTTATCGTCCTGGAAAAGATAAAAATGCAACTTTTTAATTAACACAATACGTTTAATAAAAAGAAAAAAAAACTCAAATCAAACAAAAAACTCAAATACACACACACACACACACACACACACACACACACACACACACACACACACACACACACACACACACACACATTCAGGGGAAACTAACGTCGTCTTCTTTGCGTTTCAGTCACTTCACAGGTAACACCTCAACCTTTAAAGGTGTGTGTGTTCTTTTAATGGATCTGTGTGTGTTGATAACATCAGTGACAAATTGTTCAACATGTTTGGATAAATGAAACAGTAATGAGGAGTTCAGTTTATCTGTCTGGCTGCATCACTGTTCTGGTTCACTCTCACCTGGTCACCTGAGCGCTGACTAAGCTCTTTCAGCATCAACCTGATCCTGCTTTCGCCACATGGAAACGTTTTCCAGAGAAAACCACCTGGAGGAATCAAACATTCCTGCGTTGACGTTCAGGTTCATAACAGAAGCAGATGGTTGAAAAGAAGTTCAACTCTTCAGGGTAATTTGATCCTTCCACCAGTTTGGGATTAATAAAGTCTTCTTACCTATGATGCTGTTTCAAGCATTTGTCAATCTTTCAATAATTTCATAAAAACGTTAACACATCTAAAAACAGTAAGAACACTGAATGATAATATAAAATAAATAAAACAGACTCATCAATCACATCGTCACAAATCAAGCAACCGCTTCTAGTAGCACACACCTGAATGAATGAGTGAATGGATGGATAGATGGATGGCCGGATGAATGAATGAGTGAATAGATGGATATATGGATGGCTGGATGAATGAATGAGTGAATGGATGGATATATGGATGGCCGGATGAATGAATGAGTGAATGGATGGATATATGGATGGCCGGATGAATGAATGAGTGAATAGATGGATAGATGGATGGCCGGATGAATGAATGAGTGAATGGATGGATATATGGATGGCCGGATGAATGAATGAGTGAATGGATGGATATATGGATGGCTGGATGAATGAATGAGTGCAGCAGGCCGTCAAGTTAGCTGGTAGGAATGAACAATGTGAAGGTGACAGAAAATCTGCTGCAGAGATGCTGTTTACTGTGTTTGTTGTTCTATATGTTCATATGTGTGTGTGTGTGTGTGTGTTGTGTGTGTGTGTGTGTTTGTGTCGTGTGTGTGTGTGTGTGATATTAACTTTTCAGCAGCCAGGATGTCATGACTTGTGTGGACTTACTGATCTTTGTATGCAGGACTCTACATGTGCTCAATTACTGTACATAACATGCTGTAATGTAATAGTGATATACAATATGTTGCGTGCAGTGATGCAGTGTGTGTGTGTGTGTGTGTGTGTGTGTGCCGTGTGCCGTGTGTCGGGAGGAATCGCACAGGCGATCAAAGCAGCTCAAAAACATTCCAGAAGTTTTAGTGAATTTCTGTGGTCGAAGCCTCAGGAGAGACAAGGAAAAACAAAACCAAGGTACACACGCGAGGAGAGGAGAGGAGAGGAGAGGAGAGGAGAGGAGAGGAGAGGAGAGGGGAGGAGAGGAGAGGAGAGGAGAGGAGAGGAGAGGAGAGGAGAGGAGAGGAGACATGGACAGGAGAGGAGAGGAGAGGAGAGGAGACAGGAGAGGAGAGGAGAGCAGAGGAGAGGAGAGGAGAGGAGAGGAGAGGAGAGGAGGGGAGAGGAGAGGAGAGGAGAGGAGAGGAGAGGAGAGGAGAGGAGAGGAGAGGAGAGGAGAGGAGAGGAGAGGAGAGGAGAGGAGAGGAGAGGGGAGGAGAGGGGAGGGGAGGGGAGGGGAGGAGTAATATACGGTCTATGAACTTTTCACTCAGGCCAAACATTACAATAAATACGACTTTCAGTTTGCTGACAGCTTCTTCATTTCCTTTATTGCTGCCTGTTGCTACTGACTGTTGCTACTGACTGTTGCTACTGACTGCTGCTACTGACTCACTGTTATCAGAGGAAACATCATTAAACTTAATTAGACTAAAATCTGCTGTGAAACCTGTCAGCTCAGCTGATAAAGATCTTGATAAAACATCTCTGCTGTAGGTTGTGGGTTCAATTACTGCTCAGCTCATCTTCCTTCCTTCATGTTGTCATCTTTACTGATTGTGGGTCAACCTGCCAATAAATATCCACCATGCAACACCTTATTTGTATTTAATGTTTATTGCAGCTGCAGCAGGAACACGATGCACACAGCAGAGTCGGAGTTGGAGGTGGAGTTTTCTGGGAGTTGAGTTTGCATGCATCTAAAAATAAAGAAGAAAATAAAAGTCAAAACAACAAGAATTCCAGAGAGGGGACGTGGCTTACGTGGCCACAGGCAAGCTGACTACACCCACTCTGCAGATATTTAAACAGACTGTGAGCTGAGTTTAGAACGAGATGGTGATGGAGATACAAAAAAAGAGACTGACGAGAAAATAGAAGGTGCAGGTTGCAGACTGTGAGACCAAAATAAAGTCAGGGAAAGATAAGCAGAGGCAGGTTCTTGGGTAAGAAGACGATTATATACTGAACAGAATGAGTAATGTTTGTCGATGAAGAGATTTCAGTGTTCAGGCTGACTGAAAGGAAAAAAAGCACTGGAAACTGAAAACAAAAAAGCTTTAAAAGTCAAAGAAGATCAAGATCATCAACCATGCCTTCCTCCTCCTCCTCCTCCTCCTCCTCCTCCGCCTGCAGCATGCTCCCTGTGGCTCTGGGGCCTGTGGAAGCACCCACCACCTTCACCACCTCCTCATCTTCTTCCTCCCCTCGTCCCCCACCGTCACGAGGTCGTCGCCCTCGTCGGGTTCTGTACCCGGCCTCTCAGAGCCGGAGACCCCCGCTGAGGGAGGCGCCAGACCAGGCCCTGCGCTGGCTGCTGCTCTTCTCGGCGCTCGTCTTCCTGCAGATCTACACAGAGGAGACGTACACCTGCACAGGTCAGTCTGCACATGTGTGAGTCTGTGAAAGATATCTGTCACTGCAGAGATATAGACTGTATCTGTATGAATGAGATGATGTTAACATATACCAGTATATGTTAAATACCTGCATGCAGACAGAAATCAGTCTACGTGGTATTGATGAACAGTCTTTATTAATAAAGGAGCTACTTTCATGGTATTTGTTGTCCAATAAGAGAGTATTAATTATTAATAAAGTTAATAAATGTTTGATTACTGTGTAGCAGTAACAGGTGATTGGTGTTATTGAAACTTGAATTTGACATTGAGTGAATAAAGACCTTTAGAGTACCTTGACAATACTGTACGATTATTGATTAGTAATAAGTTGTCAGCTGTTAAACTCCTGATGATTGCAGAGGCGAATCCATTTACTGATTTAATGATTTTTTAACATTTTTTGTTTTTGAAGCAAATGTTTAATTTAAGTGTTTTTCTTTTTTTTTGGTCCAGAATAAAAGATAATTCTCTTCTGTTCTGAACCTGCAGAGCTCCAGAGCCAGAGCCCAGACATGGTGGCATGTCAGCACCAGGACGGTGAGGGGAGCCTGGGCACAGCGCGGCGGTGGACGGGCGAGGAGCCCTGGGGGGTCCAGACTGTGGGTGGTGCTTCAGAGACTCATCTGGAGTGTGTGGTGGCCTGATGGAGAAGCGAGTTGTCTTCACTTTAACTTTTTTTGTCCCCAAAGAAAATAAAACTTTTGGGTGAGCAAAATAGAAGAAGTCCTGACGGTAGAGATGACGTCAGCTGAGGATCAATGAGATCACTTCTTCTGAAAAAATATTGAGAAGGTGTGATGAGTCGGGGTCTCATATGACACCAGTGTTGTATCGTTGGATTTCAGTTGAGACTTCAGTTGAGATTTTTAAAGATATTTTTGAGTGCAGGTGACCTCTGACCTTTGACCTCATAGCACTCGGATACTCGTAATGTTGCTGACTGAGAACACAAAGGCACGCTGACACTTGGTTCACGTTTCTCCCTGAAGAAGAATCTGAAAATGTTAACGTGCAGCGACTGTGTGAGCGCGTACGCCGACGATCATGTGTTTTATCTCAAAGGTTGGATTCAAACCAGAATGAAATCTGTGGTGCATTTCTGCAAAAATATCAAGAGAAATATGTTGTTCTAAAAATATGTGCAAGACATCAATGATACATCAGCTGTAAATATGATAAATGTTTAATATCAGTGTTAAGTTTACATTGTAAAAAAATTATAATAAATAAAACAAATAATTAAATGTTTCTTTCCGTCTCTCTCTGTCTGTGTGTGTGTGTGTGTGTATATATATACTATAACAATATACTTGAGGTACTTGTACTATAATTGAGTACTTCCATTTTATGCCGCCTTATACTTTGATTTTTCTGAAAAAAATTCCCCACAACATTTACAGCTGAAGCTATAGATTACTGATAATGATATCACACAAATATATAATCAGCCTATAAAATATGATCAGTTGTTATAATTTAAACTACATGAAATACCAACTTGACCTGCTATCATATTTAAATCCTTTAAATCCTTCTGGAAGTTTCTCCATCTCCAAACTGGAGCTCGGCTCGAATGACCATCAGGTTGGTGGTCACCGCTCTTATCACGACCCTTCGTCCCCGATTAATCAGTTTTGCTGGACGGCAGCTCTAAGAAGAGTCCTGGTTGTCCCAAACCTCATGAAGGCCACTGTGGGAACCTTATAGACAGGTGTACACCGTTCTAAAACATGTCCAATCAGCAGAATTTACCACAGGTGGACTCCAATCAAGGTGCAGAAATGTCTCAGAGATGATCAAGAGAAGTGGACGGTGTGTCATAACAAAAGGTCTGAATACTTGAGTCAAAGTGATATTTCCATTGTTTTCCTTTTTTTAAATTACAAAACTTCAAAAACTAAAAATTCTGCTTTTGCTTTGTCATTACGGGGTACTAAGAAGAGATTGATGAGGGGAAAAATTAATTTAAATGATTTTAGCTGCAAGGCTGCGATTTAGTACAAACTTTAGTTTTGACAGCATTAAACATGAACTTATTCATTTCCCTGATTTTGTATCCAGAATGTAGAAAAACAAGAAAATATGATCAGAATTACACATTTTGTCCAGACCACCTTTTTATTGAGGTTTTTTCACTGTTTTATTTAAGCACAGATCGATAGGTAGTAATATTTAGATTGATTGTCTGAAAGTGAGATTTGTCAATAAAAGGATGTGAATACTTCTTCCACCACTGGTGTGCAGTATAAACTCAGTATAATCAGACGGTGAACCAATCAGTTTCTGGTTAGACCTGCTCTCTGCTCTGAAACTCGACATCATGTCACTCAGGTGTTTCCTGAGGCAGTCTGGGAGACCGTGTGAGGCCTGAACTTGGGGTGTCTGTTTCTGTGGGTGTTTGCTCTGAACTGACGCAGTGACTCAGAGATGGAGCAGGATAGAGGAGTAATACATGAAAACAAACACACAGCAACACAAGTCTCACACTGTCAGATGAAACATACAACCGGCTGGTTTCACTGTGTGAGAACATGAGTGTGTGTCTGAACATGCCTGGTATGTGAACATGTGTGTGACTGGACCAATGTAGTTTTAATGCTTTAATTTACCATGTTTAATCATATAAGATACGACTATATGGAGCTAATGTTACTGAAGAAAAAATAAAAATGAAATTAATTCAATAACATTAGTAATAAACCTGAATATATGCTATATGATTGATTGATTGATTAATACATTGATTGATTAATACATTGATTGATTGATACATTGATTGATAGATGTATACAGTAAAGAAATGAATAAAAACTGTCAAACAAAATACTTATAAAGCTTAAAACATTAATAATGTTAATAATGTTAATAATCTTTGAACCTGTGACGTGTGGAGCAGCAGCAGCAGTGGTTCATACGACGGCCTGCAGGCAGAATTACGTCTCCGTGATTCATAATATTCGTCTGTTTTATGTTTCTGTCGTATGATGTTAAATCTGAGCTCACTGTGTCGTTCAGCACTGTGAACTCAAACATGTTTCTGTCCTCATCACCAAAACCTTTGCAGATAAATAAGTAAACATGTAACGATGTAACGATGTAAACATGTAAATAAGTAAACATGTAATTATGTAAACATGTAAATATGTAAATATGTAAACATGTAAATAAGTAAACATGTAATTATGTAAACATGTAATTATGTAAACATGTAATTATGTAAACATGTAAATAAGTAAACATGTAAACATGTAATTATTTAAATATGTAAACATGTAACCATGTAAACATGTAATTATGTAAACATGTAACCATGTAAACGTGTAATTATGTAAACATGTAAATATGTAAACATGTAAATATGTAAACATGTAAACATGTAAACATGTAATTATGTAAATATGTAAATATGTTTTGTTTTTTTTAATTTTCTGCTTTGTTTGTTTTTGTTTTTTTCCCAAGACAAACAATAACATGAATTGAGTTAATGTGCTGATGTTGACCAGCAGAGTTTCAGTATGATGACCGTATGATGTCTCACTTGTACCTGACGTTTGCTTCTAAAAAGTTTCATAACACACTTTTCCAAATGTTCACCAAAAAAAGAAAATGAGTTTTATGTTTTATGACGATGATGCACATAAACACATAAAACACATAAAACACGTTTCTGCAGAGACGTTGTTTCTACGTTTTGTCACACAGGAGTGTCGCTGCAGGAAAACTTGATGCGTTTCCACCGAAGTGTTCAGATTCCAGCTGCAGGTGTCATCATCCTCAAACTATTTCCTTTTGGCTTGATCGTAAATAAATCCTCCGCCCAATACCAATGAAGTGAAACTGTATTGATTAACGATGAGGCGTTGTATTAATAATAATAATAATAATAATAAGCTTACATTACTGTTATTGTCGGAGACTTTAAATAACCTCATGAACATTATGAAAACAAAGGATGTGTTGAAATCTTATTATGTGAAGCTTCATGGGAAACAACTCTCTGATTAAATAAAGATTTAGTGAGAACTGAAGGAGAAACATCGTCTGTTTGTTTGTGACTGTTTGTCTCTGTTTATGAGGACCGTCCAGCCAAGTCAGGCGATGTTTTAGAAGGATGCACAACAGGATCTCGAGAGGTCTTGAGACACTTGAGACACTAAAATTGACCTGTTTTTATGTCTCTTTCAGTCCTGGAGTTTTGTCTCCTTGTAGAAGGATGCGGGGACGTCTTTGTCCAGGAGTCCATGTCCTCCTCATCTGTGAATGCAGTCAGAAATAAAGATCAATGACCAAACATGAAGTGTAGTTTGCCTTCAGCATGTGAGTTTCATAATACAGTTTCTTTACTTAAATTGACATCTTAAACTGTCAAAAGTGGAAGTCATGCTTCTCTCTGCTCTTATTTGCTGATCTGTGTGTTTATGAAGGAAGTCCTCATATTAACATTTAAACGTGTGGTTTAGGAATCAGTTTGTCAGCGTGTGATGACCCATCAGTTGAATTTCCTTGAACTCAGAGACCTCTGGGACTTTCCAGCTGCTGGTTTGAGTCCAGCAGTTACAGTAAAGAGGACAAACCCGTAACACAGCAGCGTGATATAAAACCTCCTGCGTGTGTTTTCCTCTGTGAGATGAGCTGTGGGCTTCAGATGTTGCTGACGTGGAGCGGCAGTCACAACTTACTCATCTGTTTATTTTAGACCAAGCCAGTCCCAGGACCCCCCCCAACTCCACCTCCACCCCCACCTCCTATGACATGGAAAAGTAACGGAGGGGCAGAGAAGACGAGGAGGTCAGACTCTCCTGCTGTCCTGGTTTAACTCTTTACTGGACGGTGGTTTAAACACAGTGAAGGATTCATTTCAAAGATCAATAATCTAAAAGTGTGAATGCAACACTATCGCTTCAGATATCACTGATCAGTGCTTAATTAAGGGGCCTCAACATGTGGAGAGTGTGTCACCTCCACATGGATGATAGAGAAATAAAGGATCCATCCACCGTTTTAATGTTTTACAGCATATTCAGTCACGTCTGCGGCTACTTTAGATGCTAACAGACGCTTTGTGGTTGTACTTGACTATGAGACCTTTTTATTGCCTCTAACTTTCTCTGTGATCACTTTTTAAATGTCATTAACCTAAATGTCTGTTTGTTCTGTCTGATGATGTCATAGAATAATGATTTCAATGTGCGGCGGCAGCATAATGACTCCCAGTTAACGGGGATAGTATTTATAGGCAGTGATTATGTGTGTGTGTGTGTGTGTCTGTGTCTGTGTCTGTGTGTGTGTGTGTGTGTGTCTGTGTCTGTGTGTGTGTGTGTGTGTGTGTGTGTCTGTGTGTGTGTCTCTCACCCAGTCGTCGTCCAGTTCTGCACGTAGGCCCGTTCACATGGCAACAAGCCAGCATCGCCAATCAAAAGAGTCTTTGATGGGAATTAACACACAACAGTGACCCACATCACACTGTCGCCTTGACGACCTGACAGTCATGTGATGGAGGAAGGTGAGCAGTCCATGTGTGCGTTTGTTGGATGGGTCATACGTGTGCTGACTGAAACTACCCATGACTCCTCGGTGGTTCAAAGGATCGGACATGCAAGGAGAGAAAGTGAATACACCATAAAACAAACCATGTGGTCAACATGACTCAAAATAAAGAAAAGAAATCTGTCGACGCTCCGCTGAGGGTCTCGCCGTAAGTTACAGTAAATCTGGAAAAAGGCTGTAAACGACGTGGAAGCTGTGAATACCAGACAGCAGACAGCTGAGGTCACTACACCGGGCACAAAAGGAGCATTAGTGACATTAAAATAACACGTGGGAGTTAGTAGAGACATGAAAGTGCTGTTTTAATGTTTAACCCTTAAACGTTCAGACATCTGAACCTGAGCTGGTGTTTAACCCTTTAAAGTCCTAAATGTTGGAGGAAGGAAAACCTTTAAATGGGATTAAACTACGTTTCTATCTATAAACTTTTTAAAGGGACCATATACAGTATGAACTCTATATCATAATGCAGTGTGTAAATCCATCCGCTGCACACAGTCAGTTTCCTTATAGTCTTTAAATGGATCCCTTATCGGCTTATCAGTGAGATTATCAGATTCAAGGTTTCCATTGCAGTGTGTGTGTGTGTGTGTGTGTGTGTGTGTGTGTGTGCGTGTGTGTGTGTGTGTGTGCGTGTGTGTGTGTGTGTGTGTGTGTGTGTCATGCTCATGGTGTCCTTGTCCTGCAGCAGGTTCAGATGCCGAAACATAAAACATGTTTAGGTATTTAAAACATGCAGCATGTGAACGCGACAGGTTTCACTTTGACTCTTAAAACTGATGAAAATATGACGATAAGCAGCTTTAAAGCTCCTCCCTGTGTTTCAACATTTGAACAAGTTATTTTCATAGCAGTGTTTTCTAATCAGGCGCCTCTATTGGCAGTAATCAGAAGAATACTGTCCCTACTTGCAGCTGGAAACGGGAAGCACGGTAGTCAGTGTGCACGTAGTTGAACTGATTAAAGACATCTAGAGAAAAGATATTATCAGAGGATATCATCATATGGAAACAAAAGCTGTATATGATTCATTTTATTGTGAGAGCTTTTGATCTTCCTCATTCTTGTGAAAAACACACCCACCCGTGCGTCTCAAAGACTAAATGCATTTTAAGATCACCTGTGGCGACAGCTCAGAGCTGGATTCTGTTAGCTCTGACTTCATCACTGCTTTCTACTCATCTACAGACTCCAAGGAAAACACCTCAACACCTCTCCAACCTCGTGCACCTTTCTAATGACTAATCATCTGAGGTCCAACAGTCGCATTACCCAGAAGTCTGCACTGTCTTCAGCAGGAACTCCCTTTGTCACGCTGCACCAAACCAATGTCTCATCTCTCCCATCAATCCTCACATCGAAACATAAATGACAGCATTGCATCTCATTATTTGATTTTAACTTCATCTTTGGTTGTGAGTCTCTTTATCTGTTTTTGTATTGTTTTGTTTTTCTCAGGTTTTACCTGAATAAATAAAGGTTAAATAAAAAAACGCTTACACGCTTGCTGACACTCAGAAACCTCAGAAATAAAAAATATTAAGTCTCTAGAAGGAATAAATCATGACGTACAGGCAAAAAGGGATTTGATTTGCAATTAATATAAAAATGTAAAAACTAAAACCTCAAAGATGCCAAAAACAGAAATCAAAAAAGCAACAGAATACAGTATCGATTTCATAATGCTGATTCGGGACTGTTGTATTATATTTCATTGTTATTTAAATTCATTGTGTTGTGTGATCATATTCTGAGTACTGCGAGGTATGACGGGAGCAGACATGTCGTAACAGATTCCTGCAGCTCTGCACAGATTCCAGGGAAGTGCAGGGTGATATTATGGGATGTATGTGTCACTTTCAATAAACTAAATGAGAAACCACACGTAGAGAAATAAACCAAAAACTGCACTGAGATGAATGAAGACGATTTCAGTGTCGGCTTGAACATCTAAAATCTGAAATATTTGAAAATTAATGTTGTTAATATAAAATGTGCAAATAAAAACAGTGTTGAAAATGAAAACAGTGTGAAGTTCAAACACCTGCAAATATACAGGAAATGAACACATGAATGATGAGCTGCAGAAACACTTCAAAATAAAATAAACTAAAACAAAATAAACTGACTGATATCAAATATAACAAATATCGAAGACACAGCAGCTGAAGAAATACAGCGTCATCCGCTTTGAAGTTGGACTTTCACACATGTAACATCCTGTGATTTCACACAAAAACCACATGTTGAAAAACAAGTAAAACTCCCACATTATTACGGTGGTTTATTTTTAGAAAACACTCAATATTATTATTATAATATTATTATTATCAATATTATCATCAACAGAAGAATCTCTTCTGTTGGATATTCTTACAGTAATATAACAGATTTCAACTCAAACTGGAGCTCACAGTCTATTTCTGGTTTTCTTTGTCTTATTATTACAACATAATACTGAGAAACATATTAATTTGGCTCCATATGTTTTATTTCAGTTTATTATCATGTGATTAACAGATTTACATTGAGCCTCCCTGCTGATCAATAAAGTCATATCTGAGCCTTCCTGAAGAGCTAAAAGGATGAAAAGTTTGGATTTATTTACAACTTAAAAATGATCTTTAAAGCTTCAGTAAATTTATTGTTTTTAAGTTTCATATACTCATATTTGAGTTAAATCTCGACTCTGCATCCAGTAAACAAACCTTCACATGTCAGCTGTTTACAGTAAACTGGAAACCTTCAGGTCTTATGAATCTGAACCATGTGGAGATCATATTCCTGCAGTCACGTGTGCAATGAAATAATGACTCATCATATTGTAAAAAATCTGTTTTATTAGTTTGTTTTAATAAAAAATAATTAATAAATCAAAACTGATCAAATGATATGGAAGTAAAAGTTGTGTTGTCACATATACACCGTAGTATCATTTTATTAACAATGATGGTTTTCTGCTGTTAAAATGGAAAATGTTTTTAATAAAGCTGATTTGTTTTATTGTTATGACTGATGATCCAGCTTCTCTCCGCGGCCTCGCCCCTCATATGCCCCTCCGGATTCCGCCGCGCTCCTCCGGTCTGCTCCGGTGTAGAAACATGCAAATATTCTCTGTTATTTACCGACTTGAGCAACACGGTGCGTCGGCTCAGCTCCGCAGGGAGTGGCCTGCTGCATGGGCGTCTCTAAAACACACAACCTGACCTAAGAAAGTATAAAGTCTGAGCTCTGCGCTGCTTTACTCACATCTGACTTACAGCTCCGAGAAGCAGACAAACTCAAAGAAAATGTACTCACGGTCTGACAGCATGACTCTGACTCTTCACCCGCAGGAGAGCTTCGCTTTCCCCGGGATGGCGACCCGCAGCACGGAGCCGGAGGTCTTCACGTTCGAGCGGATTCCGGCTCAAGCCACCGCCGTGCGCTCCTTCGTGCCCATCCGGCCGAAGAAGCGCTGCACCCGGGTTATGTACCCCGCTAAAGTCCGCATGCACCTTCCTCCACCAGAGAAGAACCAGGCCAAGCGGTGGCTGATCATCCTGTGCCTGGTGGTGTTGTGGCAGATCTACACCGAGGAGCCTTGGGCCGAGACGCCGCTGAACAGTGCAGACAGTCCCGTCAGCGACTACCAGGGTTTCCCCTTCCAGTCGGCGGAGGACCAGGCGCGACAGCTCAGCGCCAGCTCCGCGGCTCTGACAGCCTCACCGAGCAGCTGTGAGGACGGCATCCTATCCAGTGACCAGTCCATCCCCAGCACCACCTGCCCAATGCCCGACCAGGACACGGAGAGCAACCGTGGGTTCGAGCAGAGCGCCGGGAACAGCTACATGGTGGCTCTGCTGGTCTACCACAGACTGGGCAGCGACAGCTAAACCACCCGGGACTGGTTTAACCTGAACCCGCCTGAATCTGGGCTCCTGGGATCGAAAACTAACCGAGCTGGAGTTGATCCTGATTACCGTCTGGAGAGCAGCGGTGCGCCCCACGCGGCGCAGCCGGGGAGGGAGCTCCATGCGCCGGCTTCTCCCTGCCAGCAGTCCCTCTGTGAGCGGATGAGGACGCAGTCTGGTGACACTAGAAACACAAGAAACTGTGAAAAACTGAAACTTGAACTGAAATAAAACTACAAAACTTGAACTTTAACTAAAACTGCACTTCTAGGCCTGCAGACAAACTGGATGTTTTTAATTCTGACATGGAAAACTTCACGAAATGAACTGACTGTCTGTTCTGTCTTATTTAGTTATTTATCTGTTCTGTCTTATTTAGTTATTTATCTGTTCTGTCTTATTTAGTTATTTATCTGTTCTGTCTTATTTAGTTATTTATTTTAATATTTGCTATTTATTGACTAATGATTTTAATAAAAAAATGTATAAAAGAAGTTACTGTCTTCTGTCTCTTCACTGAAATGCACAAAATGATTTTATATTTTCACCAAAACAAAATAATTCATAAATCTTGTTCAGATGTTGAATATCTGGCAGCGTTTATTGGATCATGATCAAGAAATCATAATTACATCTTATAAACTGCAAATTCCATTAAAACTAAAAAGATATTATTTTTTTAAACTAAAGGTATTACATTCAAAATGAATTTAATATATTATACATTTAATATCCCAGAAAACAAGTGTTTACATGCAGATTCATATATTTGGCGTTCAACAACTTTGGAAACATGATTTGTTTCTAATAACTGACACAGACAGAAAGTCCTCACATAAACTCAGTGGGTACAACTGCTAAACTCTATGCAATGTTCCTTTACACTGGACAGAAAGCCAGGTGCATGAGTGCATCAACACACAAGTGCAGCACATTAATCAAATCAAATCAAATCAAATTTTATTTATATAGTCCAAAATCACAAAATACATTTGTCTCAGAGGGCTTTACAATCTGTACAGGGAGTGACACCCTCTGTCCTTAGACCCTCGATTAGTGAGGAAAAACTTGACCACCAAAAAACCTTTTAACAGGGAAAAAGGTGGAAGAAACCTCAGGAAGAGCCACAGAGGAGGGATCCCTCTCCCAGGACGGACAGACGTGCAATGATGTCACATGTACAGAACAAATCAACACACACATATTGTACACTCACAATGAATAATAATGAATTACAATGGATGATAAGAATAGGTTACAATGAATGATGAATTATTACAGTAGCAGTGGAACCTGTGATAGAACTGTGTGATTAATGGAGCCAGAATCACACACAGATACTTCATCTAGACCTCTTGAAATCTCTCCTCAGACTCACTTTCATTTTTTTAGTAGTCTGAGCCATAAAATGTCACCAGTGCTGAGTCACGAGCACATTATGGTGGAGCAGCTACTGCTGCCGGTTACATAACAGCTTCACACAGTGATGAGTAACCGTCCCAGTGTCTGCAGACTGCACTGTTGTTCTAATGATTAATCTGCATATGCATATAGCTGCATATGATGGATGAGCTCATGGAGATCCTCCACCTGTGTTGGTGCATTACCTCATAGACAGAAGGTGTCATGCAGGTTCGCCTCAGGGCTTCAGGAAAAGACCCGTTGATGTTGATGTTGGAGGTTGCCATGAGGGCAGGTAGTACGACCGGTGTGGCAGGTACGGGGTGGGGATGGGGAGGGTGGAGGTGGGGGGCAATGACAAACTGGGCTGTGAGGGAAGGACGGATGAAGTCACAATAAATATATAAAGAAGCTCTGATGTTGTGGGTCAAGGTTTGAACCGTTTATTGAAACGTGTCATGTGATGCTCTGGAACAAATCTGACTGGCTGTCCCTCCTGCATCAGATACACAACATCATGATGAACATGAACACAAACAAATGTTGTGTTACTGACTAACGTACCCCCTGATGGGTGATGGCCCGCTGTTCTCAACAGCCAATCAGAGAGCGTTTTCACTGGTTCATCATGTGTCACCTGTAAAACCACAGGTGACATCTGTTCACATGTTAAGAAGGTGTCAGTCTGGCTTTAGAGGACCTGCACCTGTGTTCAGAGCTGTAGGTCATACATGTGATGATGAACAGTTTCAGTTTGCATGACAACCAACAACAATATCACATTATTCAGTGATATTTTACACGATATTAGAAGGAATAAATAGCTAGAAATAAAAGAGCAGTTTAAGAAGCGTGAAGCGTCACAGCAGTGATGGAGGACGAGCGGTCAGACAGAACGAGGAAGTTTTCACATCTGTGACCAGCTCGAGGAAATAACAGCACACACGTCTCTGTGTCCTCTGATGGTTTTAGATTTCAATATTTCCGTGTTGATGTTGAGTATAATTTTAGCTCTAACGTCCAGGAAAATAAAAAGTGTTTTTGTTGTTGTTGTTGTTGATTGTATCTTTTCCTTTTTCTAACCCGGTGTGATCGTATCTTTCATTCTTGTTGTTGCTTTGCTTTGAGTGGAGGACGTGCTGTAGTTTCCATAACCTGAACTCTTTAGTTTTATGTGTGAATGTGTGTGATGCCAGCAGGTCTCCGTCCAGTCACAGTAAAACACTTCATGATGTAACGTTGGTTGCAGATCAGCTCCTTCCTGGAAGTTAAACAGTAAAACCTCCTTCATAAAATTCCTCCCACTGATGGAAAAGTGCAGCTCAGCATTTTCAAACTATTTCTCCCCCTTAAAGTGAAAGTGCTGCATGATGTTTATGAGGTATTTCAATCATTTCTGGTTTAAATACCTCATTATGAAATCACATGAAATGGTTCGGTTCATGTTCAGGTTTCCATTTGTACCTTTTATCACATTTTGTCATTTCCAAATGTTAAACTTCGGTACACATTAAAAAGTAGATTTTTGGTGAAATATTCATAATGTAAACGTCATGATGTGTGACCCGTTGTGTAAACAGAGAGTTTGAAAGCCACTCCTCATTCAGCTCTTTGTTCAGACGTTACATAATGATTAAAGATGTTTGGAGACACGTCTCAACCTGTCCTGGTTTCTCCTGAATGAACCACAATGGAAAATTTCTGTCTTGTTCTCAGTATTTGGTTCATTTAGGCTCAAACACTGTTAAATATATAAAGCCGTCAGTGGTCTGTGAGGTCCAGATCAACACATAAATATGAAGTGACAGCTTCATTGTTCAGGTGTTTGTCGTCAGACAGAAACAGGTCAAGGTCAGAATAACACAGTTTACTCAGTTCATATCTAAGCCGCCAGCGTGGGATCAGTTCCTGCTCCTCGCCGTGGAGCAGGACGCAGGTTCGACTGTGAAGGCCTTCATACGACACCTCTTCATGTTTTTAAACTGTTTCAGCTTCCTGGTTTGGTTTATTCATCTCTGTCTGCTCTACAATGACTGTTATATGTCAGAAAATTACCCAGCATCCTTTTCAGTCAACGTTGGGTTCAGCTTTCCTTTCTCATACATCATAATAAACTGAATATCTTTAGCTTTTGTCTGTTGATATTTTTCACTATTTTCTCACATTGTGTGGACGTGAAAACCATGAATAGAGCCTGATTAACGTTGTGTCGTACTTCCTTTATTTTTCTGACAGTCTTGCAGACCGTCGTTGTCTGTCATTCATCACGATGGTTTAACTGCACATTGAATAAAAAAGTCTGTTCTGCATCATATACAATAACAAAAATGAAGTTTTATAGGTCAAAACTGCACAGATGCTTCTAAAAAGTCATTTTATTAAAAACGCCGTCTTCAGCAGACGCTACTGCACATGTGACCCAGACGGTCCACATACACGCTCCACCTGACTCAACCCAGATGTGGATCTCTGATCAGGTCAATTAATTAAACATCAAATTATTATAACACAAATAAACCTCATCATGTTTAACATGAGATCCACGGTCCAGTCAGGTGACGTCTACATACATGTATCATGGAGGGATAGAAGTATGAAAACTGTTGGCTTGGTCCTTTAAACGTGTGCATGTGGTTGTATGGACGCCGTGTGTGTAGTGTTTGTGAGTCTGCTGGACTGTGTGTTTTGATTGTGTGACCTGCTGTTGTTGTTGCTGAGGTTCTTCGTGCGGTTGCATTAACTGTTTACTGTCTGACTCACTGACTGTATCTGCTGAGGCTGTTAGTCACTTCAAATATCTTTGAGTGTGAGAGAAACATTAGAGTCAAACGTGACCTCATCTGGGAAACGGAAGATGTGGTCATCTGCTGCTGCCGCACACTCACACACACACACACACACACACACACACACACACACACACACACACACACACTCATACACATACACTCACACATACACTCATACACACATATACACACTGATACACACATATACACACATATACACACTCATACACACTCATACACACTCATACACACACACACACACTCATACACACATATACACACATATACACACTCATACACACTCATACACACTCATACACACATATACACACATATACACACTCATACACGTGCAACCGAAACCTCAGTGGAAAGTCTCCGCTCAGCTTCTTGAAAGCTCTTTATACACAACAAGCAGATACTACAAACACACTTCATTCATATCAACTCACTGATAAACAGCAGCGGACAAAGTACTCAGATCTAAAGTACTGCAGTAACAGTACATAAGTACTGTGATGTTGATGTAGTTAAAGTACTGCAGTATCAGTACATAAGTATAGTGATCTTGATGTAGTTAAAGTACTGCAGTAACAGTACATAAGTACTGTGATCTTGATGTAGTTAAAGTACTGCAGTAACAGTACATAAGTATAGTGATCTTGATGTAGTTAAAGTACTGCAGTAACAGTACATAAGTATAGTGATCTTGATGTAGTTAAAGTACTGCAGTAACAGTACATAAGTATAGTGATCTTGATGTAGTTAAAGTACTGCAGTAACAGTACATAAGTATAGTGATCTTGATGTAGTTAAAGTACTGCAGTAACAGTACATAAGTATAGTGATCTTGATGTAGTTAAAGTACCGCAGTAACAGTATTATATATAAATAATGCAGTAAATAAAACAGGTACGTCAGTGTCAACATTTTAATGAACATTTTCTCATCATGTTGATGAATCAGCATCATATTTTCTATTAGTTTATTTGCTGTTGCAGTTTATATGAATGTGATTTATCAGGACAGAGAACTTCCTAGAAATGAGAAAAGTTTTGAACGACACATCTGTTGCTCGTTTGTATGTTTCTGTTGTGTCATTTCCACTATTTGCTGCTGCAACCTTGTTGACTTTCTAACCCGTGTAACTGTGAGGGTGATCCTGTAGAGACAGGAAAGACATGGATGAGAGATAAAACACACAAATATTTTCTTTACCGCCACCTCCACTTCCTCCTTTTTGTTTCCTTTTTGCAACATGACTCATCTCTGGCAGGAAGCATTGAGACACTGGCAGCTGGTATTTGCAACTGGAGAGAGAAATCTATGAAATCTAAGAAAGAAAAAAGGGAGGAGGAAAGGACAAAGGAGAAGGAAGAGAGGAAGAAATGAGGAGATTCATGAAACCTGAGCCATCAGTGATGTTATCCTGAACAGAAACATCTTAAAATCCATCATAATTCAGCGGTAATGAAAAAGGTTCTTCTGTGAGGGATTGTTGAGGCTGAAACTACGGCTGTATCAGTGTGGAGAACAGCCTGAACACAGAGAAGCTTTCCTACAGTCCAGAGAAACACCAGGAAGAAACGCTGCAAACTAAAATAGATCAAAAACACAAAGAAATTCTTCCTCATTTGTCCAAAAATAGAAAAATGTTGGACTCCAACCAAGACGTCCGTGTATGTAGCACCAGAGAAAAGCTCAACGTCATGGTGTCAGTTAACGTCTGTGTTTGAGTGACAGGTGCCACAGTAATTATGACTCGGAGCAGGTTTTAAAATACTTTTGTAAATATTGTATCCATGACAATGAAGGTCACCTGACTTTAAGGAAGTAATAACTTTAACCCACACCACATGTTTCTCTAACCTTAACCACAGCTTTGACACATCATTAAACATAATTATTGTTTAACAGCGATGTGTGATGATGCCGCTCTGCTGATTCCTGCCAACAGGAAAAAACCTAAAATCACTGAGGACCATGAACATCACACAGGAAAAGTCATGCAGTAGTTTCTGTAAAAGTTAATCCTTCTTATATGGAAAAATGAAAACATGAAAACGCAAAAACACGTAAATATGCTGCAGTCAAAATGCTCTGTAATAAGTGTTTCTGTTAGCTTTTAATATTAATCATCAGCATCAGATGAAAGTTAAACATATGAACATGTGTGGTTTTGTAGAACATGCTGGAGCTGTTGGAGCATGATTCAGTCCGTAGGCTACAGTTGGTCTTTATGCTTGAAAGGTGACTGATATTTAATCCTTTGATGAGTTATTTTAAAGCTTTTGTGCACTTTTTGTCCCACAGTCACATAAATCCAGGATTAGAAAAGTATTTGTGGAATGTGAAGCATGTGTGTGGTCGGGAACACCCAGAGATGTGTGGCATTCAGGTGCAGAGTCACATATGAGTCACACATCCGACACCTGTGAACTAAATCTCTCGCTGTCATTAATCTGAGCTTTTTCACACGCATTACGCAGAAATGCCACCATCATACCTGAGACATGACAGACGACATGCTGCACATACCGGACGAGGCACAGACGCTGAAACAGCATGACAGCAGCATCCGAGAGGACAAAAGAAGGTGCAGCGTGAAAGTCACAGACCTGACATTTACTTTATTATCATTTATTTTACTGTAACTTCAACCTTTAACCATCCCTTAACCTTAAATACTTGTGACTTCAAGGTGTGTTTCACCTGCGCCCTCCTGGTCCTGGTCTCTCAAATCTAGTTTGAAGACTTTATTAGTTTTAGTTTATATTGAGCTCAGTTGTTGTTTTATCAAACTGCACACAGACAACTGAGGGACGGTTGTACTATTACATCATAGCAGTAAAGCTGCAACCAACCAACCAACCAACCAACCAACCAACCAACCACCAACCAACCAACCAACCAACCAACCAACAACCAACCAACCAACCAACCAACCAACCAACCAACCACCAACCAACCAACCAACCAACCAACCAACCAACCAACCAACCAACCAACCACCAACCAACCAACCAACCAACCAACCAACCAACCAACCAACCAACCACCAACCAACCAACCAACCAACCAACCAACCAACCAACCACCAACCAACCAACCAACCAACCAACCACCAACCAACAACCAACCAACCAACCAACCAACCAACCAACCAACCAACCAACCAACCAACCAACCACCAACCAACCAACCAACCACCAACCAACCAACCAACCAACCAACCAACCAACCAACCAACCAACCAACCAACCAACCAACCAACCACCAACCAACCAACCAACCAACCAACCAACCAACCACCAACCAACCAACCACCAACCAACCAACCAACCAACCAACCAACCAACCAACCAACCAACCACCAACCAACCAACCAACCAACCAACCAACCAACCAACCAACCAACCACCAACCAACCAACCAACCAACCAACCAACCAACCAACCACCAACCAACCAACCAACCAACCACCAACCAACCAACCAACCAACCAACCACCAACCAAACACCAACCAACCAACCAACCAACCAACCAACCAACCAACCAACCAACCAACCAACCAACCACCAACCAAACACCAACCAACCAACCAACCAACCAACCAACCAACCAACCAACCAACCACCAACCAACCAACCAACCAACCAACCAACCAACCAACCAACCAACCACCAACCAACCAACCAACCAACCAACCAACCAACCAACCAACCAACCAACCACCAACCAACCAACCAACCAACCACCAACCAACCAACCAACCAACCAACCACCAACCAAACACCAACCAACCAACCAACCAACCAACCAACCAACCAACCACCAACCAACCAACCAACCAACCAACCAACCAACCAACCAACCAACCACCAACCAACCAACCAACTATTCTTTTCTTTAATAATCTCTGTATTGTTGAGTTTATTATTCAGATTACTTGTTTTAAACAGAAAAAAAGCTGCAACCAGGGAAGTTTTTTATATTTTTCCTTTAAAGATGCAAAAAAAATGATGAAAAATGAAAAAACAATTAAATTTTAATCAACTAATTATTTACTACATGATGCTGGCATCACATTCAAATCTGCAAATTTGCATTTTTAGTGGTTTGTACAAATGAAACTGAAAGAAAATACAAGTACTGTAAGTCAAATCATCATAAACAGAAATATACAGTAAAAATAATTAAAAAAACATTGAACAGATAACATTTCCTGAATCTGAACCGTTATTGTTACTCATAATCTCTTTATCTGCTCAGATGTGTTGAGTTCAAACACACCCAGACACTCCCTCAGTTCAGGATAAACTCAATATGACTAAAACAGGATCTTCCCCTTGTGATGAAACACCTTTAGAAAGAAAGATGACTTTACTTCAACATCCGTTTACTCATCCTGAACAAAAAGGAAGAAATTCAGTTTAAAATATTTCATAAATAAATATTCATAAATAATAAGTTTTTGTCTTTAAAATACCTTAAAAATGTGAGCTAACTGAAAATAAGAATGAATTCATAATCGTACATTTATTTAATATGTTTTAATAAAGGGATATGTTTATTTTTTTAATTAAATTTCATAACTGGAATAACACACTTTAATATTCTGAATTATGACCTCCTCCCTTTATAATTATTGTAATTATTGATGTTTTATTATCTGGTAGCTGCTGCTCTGTGAAGACTTTACACTTCCTCATGAACGTCTTACTCAGTCAGTTCTTCCTCTTCCAGCTCAGACGGCAGAAACTTCAGAGGAACGTCAGGAATGTTGGCCGAGAGTCAACGTTGGAGTGGACTTAAGTAAACTCACAGCGTCAGCGACCAGACGCGGGTTCGAGTCCGCCTGAGCCTGCAGCCAGAGAGGAAACCACAGCAAGAGAAGCAAGTTCAAAGCTGTAAAAAGTCATTTAGGTTCTCTAAGTTTTATATGTTGTATTTACATATTTTGCCTTTCATATAATAATCATCATTCAGATGTTGTCAAGTAAAACGAACACAAGCTGACACACAACAGCTCGTCCTGTTCAGAGGAAACAATGTTGGATGTTTGGTCTCAGAAGCAGAAGTGGTCATATTTGTACAGGATGACGTGTGAGCTCAGTGGTCGGGTACGAAAGGGAAACCCCGAATCAGAAAATCACAAAATCTATCCATCAAAATTCACATTTTAACCTAAATTTGATCCTAACTGAGTGTGATTGTGGAGGAATTTCAGCAGGAACAAAGAGCAGCGGTGGCGTATACGCTGTATGTAAATCAGATCCGGTGTGTTAACATTCACAGGAGCTCTTCGACCTTCAGCTTCATGAAGACCGCCTGCTGCTTATGACTCCCTCTCATTGGTATTTTTTCCTCTGGCTATGTTTGACATTTTCTGAACATATACGGCACCGTGAAAAGCTTCAGATGTTTATATTGATATCTATAAATCAATCAATCCAGGAGGCACCTGACTGCTCTACTCCACTATGATCAATAACTATTCAACTAATGTTTAGTGACTTTTTAAATCCAGTTCTCCTTAAATATTACTGTAAATATGTAATTATATTTTAAACACAACATCTGATGATGTGATGAATGAATAAAAGTCATAAAGAATCGCTCTACCTGTTGATAAAGATCAAATCACCATAAAAAGATGTTTTTACAGTTATCAGTTGTGTTATCAGGCCTCCTCCTCCTCCTCCTCCTCCTCTTCCTTCCTCCTCTCCTCCTCCTCTCCTCCTCCTCCTCCTCCTCCTCGTCCCCTCCTCCTCCTCCTCCTCCTCCTCCTCCTCCTCCAGGATCAGGCTGTGACTACTTTCACCCGTGATAACCTAAAAACCCCATCAGTGAGGTTAATATTAGCGTTCCTTTAGATGCATGTTGATGACTAAAGTGTTATTTTCAGAACTGGATTTTTTGAAGCTGCTCAGTTTGACTCATGAAAAAAATGCAAAAGAGTTATTTATGTTTTATGCTTTAAATCTATGTTCGTCCCTGCTGACTAACTAAACAAACCATAACCTGAACATGAAGCTTTTAGTGCAAAGCTGGTCACTCGTCTACGGTGGCCTTTAAGGACAAAAGCACAAACATTAAGGGAAAAACGCACCGAATACCAAAACACAAACCAGGACTTTCCCAGATGAGGCCTCTCAGATAATGATGATAAAAATGTTGACAGTTATCTTCATACCTTTCATACCATTCATATCTTCAGCAGTATAAAAACATCATGGTGGAGGTTGTTTAGCTGACAGCAGCTCCGTCAGTAAGATATATGATAACATGGATGAAGACTGCATCACAGCTAGGTGAGCCAGTACCTGGCAGACACGAGTAAGGTCACTGAAATCCCCTCCAGCAGGATCTGTCCAGGTAGATAGGTTTAAATAGAAGCCTGATTACTCAGGATAATCCACAGACTTTATTGGGGATAACCTTTAAATAATGGAGACTGGATCCAAAGAATCAAACTTTAAGGAGCCAGTTGAACATTCTTAAACCAAGACGTCTCCATCCTGACCCGTCCTGACCCGTCTTTGACCCGCCCTGACCCATTCTAACCCATCTTTGACCCGTCTTTAACCCGTCCTGACCCGTTCTAACCCATCTTTGGCCCGTTTTTGACCCATCCTGACCCGTCTTTAACCCGTCCTGACCCGTCTTTAACCCTTCCTAACTAGTCTTTGAGCCGTCCTGACCCGTTCTAAACCATCTTTGACCCGTTTTTGACCCGTCCTGACCCATCTTTGACCCGTTTTTGACCCGTCCTAACCCGTCTTTAACCCGTCCTGACCAGTCTCTGACCCGTCCTGACCCATTCTAACCCATATTTGACCTATTTTTGACCCGTCCTGACCCGTCCTAACCCGTTCTAACCCATCTTTGACCCATTTTTGACCCGTCTTTAACCCATATTTGACCCGTTTTTGACCCGTTTTTGACCCGTTTTTGACCCGTCCTAACCCGTCTTGACCAGTCTTTGACCCGTCCTGACCCGTCCTGACCCGTTCTAACCCATTTTTGACCCATTTTTGACCCGTTCTAACCCATTTTTGACCCATCTTTGACCCATCTTTGACCCATCTTTGACCCTCTTCTTGAACTTTCCTCAAACCCATACGATGTTGACCTTGACTCTGCTTATTTAAGCAACACTGCAGGATGGAACAGAAACATTTCTCATGACATGTCTTACAACATATATGGTGAAAGCTTTACTCACAGTGTAATCCTAATTTTCATAATAGACAAACTTGAACACAACAGAAGAAAATCGGACTTTCTACATGTAACACAATCGGTTTTCCTCGTGATTATGTTTGAACCTGCGTGTAGATGAAGTGCAGACCGTGTTTGTTGATAAAAGGCCATTAGCAGAGTTTTATGAGGAGGCTGGAAGAGGAGGAGGAAACTGACGATGAAAGGAGCAACTGATGTCAGTGTTTACAGTCTGTGATGGATGGATCACATGAGTCAGAGATGTAAATGTTTGGACGGTGACTCGGTTTCTGCTGCCGTCGATGGTTGAGATCTGTTGGACTTTTCCTGCAGTTGATGGATTTCTCTCTTTCATTCTGTATTTGATTCATAAATCTCAACACCTACTGGATGAAGTGAGTTCAGCCTCAGCTGTACGTTGCGTTTAGTGCTAAGAAGAAAACAAGTGTCCATGATACAAATGTAATGAATTTAGTTTGATAAACAATTACAATGATAAATATGAATATTTATACTGAATATTAACTTGCAGAAACAGAATTTAAATCTTCTCCCGTAGAGATCAGTCCGTCCTCTGCGTGTCACGATGATCCTCAGCGTGACGAAACAGCAAATCTGTGACTAATGTTGTCACGACATCACCGCCGGTGACATCACTTCCTCTTTTAACTGCACCCAACTCCTGGTAAAATCCATAGACGTATGTGCAATTAGAAATATGTACAGTTAATGTATTTCAATCAGTTTCACACATTTGCATTAAAAGAAAAACACATTATTTATTAAAAGCTGCATTCGTTAAGTTATAATGAAACTATAAATAATGTGATGGTAAAACGCCATTATGATTATGATTATAAACGTTTGTATTTATTGTGTTTTATTTTATTGTTATCCTTCATTTGTTTGATAAAACATCATTATATTGTAGTATTTGTACATTTACACTAAATTTAAATGTATTATACTTTTATACTTCATACTGTGACACATAATGTGTCCTGAACTGATTTATTATTCAGTTATATTCCAGTAACTTTATACTTGTGTTATAATGTGTGTGTGTGTGTCTGTGTGTGTGTGTGTGTGTGTCACCATCTTTGTTTCAGTGTCCACAGTGCAGAGGCCTCTTGCGTCATCACAGCCTGAAACTGCAGACAGGAAATGAAGCAACATAAGAGAGTGAAAGAATGAAAAGAAGAGAAACAGCGCCACCTGCTGGATGTTTAAAGCAAAGGAAAGAATGGAGAGAGGTCAAGAAAATGAATGATGGATGTAGTGTCACAAACTTGACAAACAGAGAGAGAAGAAAAGAAGAAAGGAAAAAGAGAAAAAGTCACACTGCTGGATTATTTATTAGTTTATTTATAGAATACAAAAAATGTTTTAAGGAAGTCTAAATGAAGGCATAACAGAGAAAAGGCTTTTATTATGAAACTCTGCTGCCACCTGCTGTCTAACACACACACACACACACACACTCACACACACACTCACACACACACACACACAGAGCTACAGACATCTTGTGACTGGATTATTCTCCTCTGAGGTAAAACCTTGTCGGGCCTCTGTTGACTCAAACTGAACAGCAGGAGCTGAAATGGAAATCTACATTTTGTCCTTTGATTGTAAAAAGTGAAACACAGGATGAGACAAAAGCTCAAACACGTCCTTCCAGTGAAGAACATGAGATAAGATGACTGATAATTATTATCACTATTATGAAGTTATGAATGTATGTAGACTGGTGTATGTTCAGGCTACTAGTAGTAGTAGTTGTAGTAGTAGTATAATAATAGTAATAATAATAATAATAATAAATAATAATTATAATAATAATAATAATAATAATAATAATAATAATACCTTGGTGTTCTCTGTGTAGCTCTTTTTTTCAGACCACATTGAGGTCACAGACCAGTGATGTAAATATTTGTTTGTCCTATTTTCTCATAACAATAAAAACATGTGTCATCCATGAAGTCCTGAAAGAGGATTTTATTTTATTTTTATTTTATTTATGTTGTTTACTTCTGTTTACTGTTTACTTAATGTTTTTCCTCGTGGTTTTTAAAACATGTATTTTCCTCTTTTTTAAACGTTTTAAACTTCAACCTCCATCACAGTCCTGAACTTTATATTATTACAGGAGTAAAATCACAGTAATCCTCCGTAGTTCCCTTCATAGTTCCCTTCATAGTTCCCTTCATAGTTCCCTTCATAGTTCCCTTCATAGTTCCCTCCGTAGGACTCTTCTACAGACTTCCTACAACTTCCCTCTTCTCACATGTTAGACAGTCCAGGGGCTCATGTTGCCTCCTCCTCCTCCTCCTCCTCCTCCTCCTCCTCCTCTTCCTCCTCCTCCTCCTCCTCCTCCTCCTCTTCCTCCTCCTCCTCCTCTTCGGAAACGGGATGTGATGTAAATACACAGAAACTTTTCTTTTTTCTCGTTCCTCTTTTTTGAGTGTCCAGATCTTCTTTTCTAAAAGACGTTTGTTGAAGTAAAAGTGGAACTCAGAGGAGACAAAGAGCTCTCAGGAGACGTTCAGGGACTTAAAGTCACCGTTAGTTTTTTCCACGATGATCCTGTGAGTTTCTCCTTTTCTCCCGACAACACGGACTCCGAGAAAAACGGAGAAACCCGGAGAGAAGCTCGCTGCTGTTGTGGATCCGGAGGGAAACTGCGGACAGGTAAGCAGCTCATTAACCAGCCTGTGTGTCTGTAGACTGACTTTAACAGTCTGGAGGAGCAAAGACCGCTCAGACTGCTGCAAACTCTGATTGCATGAAAACTGAGCTGAGATCAGTGTTGGTGCTGCAGATGAGGCCTAAATGTCACAACTCAGAGCTCAGCTTTGTTATCTGGAGGAGACGAAGTTCAGCTCAAAGATCATTTAATATAAACCAGAAGCTTCTTCAATACAATATTATATTATATATATAATATATATATAGTGTATCTACAGAAGATATTATAGGATAAAGTTTCAGCAGATTATAAATGATGTGATAAAATTAGAGCTGCAACAGTTAACTGATTAATTAGTTAGTTAGTCAACTGTTTTGATAATCAGATAACTATTTGTCTTCTCAGATGTGAAGATATGAAATGATTTTGAATGTCTGCGTCATACATGATGATAACATGTTGAACATATAAAACAAGACGTGTGACAAGTTAAGATGAGCATGTTTCACCCTTTAATCACGTTTTATAGTTTAATCAATTAGAGTGATTATTAGTTTCAAACCTAAACAACAACGTTATCAAGTAGACCGAAGTTAGAGATTAAATAACATCAAGCACATTACAGCTGTATGATGCATCTTCATCTGATGATTGTTTTCTTTAAAAATGTCTCAAAACAACTAATCAATAAATCATCTTTAGTAACATTCATACTCACAGTCAGAGTCAACAACACAAAACACAAACAAAACAACAAACAACGTAACACTTCAACACCTGAAGGGTTTCTGTATCAAATCGTCACATCCGAGAAGCTCGATTCTGTCAATATTTGTGTGTGTGTGTGTATTTGACGTGTGTGTGTGTTAGTGTGTGTGTGTGTGTATTTGACGTGTGTGTGTGTGTGTGTATTTGACGTGTGTGTGTGTGTGTGTGTGTGTGTATTTGACGTGTGTGTGTGTTAGTGTGTGTGTGTGTGTGTGTGTATTTGACGTGTGAGTGTGTGTGTGTGTATTTGACGTGTGAGTGTGTGTGTGTGTGTATTTGACGTGTGTGTGTATTTGACGTGTGTGTGTATTTGACGTGTGTGTGTGTATTTGACGTGTGTGTGTGTGTGTGTGTATTTGACGTGTGTGTGTGTGTGTGTGTGTGTATTTGACGTGTGTGTGTATTCTGACGTGTGTGTATTTGACGTGTGTGTGTGTGTGTGTGTATTTGACGTGTGTGTGTGTGTGTGTGTGTGTGTATTTGACGTGTGTGTGTATCTGTGTGTGTGTGTGTGTGTGTATTTGACGTGTGTGTGTATTCTGACGTGTGTGTATTTGACGTGTGTGTGTGTGTGTGTATTTGACGTGTGTGTGTGTGTGTATTTGACGTGTGTGTGTGTGTGTGTGTATTTGACGTGTGTGTGTATCTGTGTGTGTGTATTTGACGTGTGTGTGTGTGTTTGACCGTTTGACCTCCTGTGCAGTGTATTAGGTGTCATGTTTGGTTATTTTAATGCTCACAGCTGAGTCAGCTCAGTTTACCAGGATGAGCTGATGACTAAAGCAGTTTAAAACATAAACTCATAAACATAACTCTTCGCTTCCCTCTGAACACTCATAAAGTCATAAACTGAAATCACATTTAATCAGTCAAAAATAATCTCAACGTGTTTTTAAAGGAATCGTTTATAGTTTGTTATTATGAAAATATCAGAAATGCTCCTTTAATGTCAGCCGGCTGGTGGGAGCATGTTGGCGTGTGTGATTGACAGCAGGTGGAGGGGGTGTGCCATTGTGTGTGATTGACAGCTGGCAGGTGTTACAGCGTATGAACAAAACGACCAAACCAGCATCTAACGGGCCTGAAGTGACGTTTACATCGATGTTTACATCGATGTTTACATTCTGTTTACATTCTGTTTACTGTCCACTTCTACTCAGCGAATGTTTGTTTGGTGGCTCGTTCAACAAGCTGAGTGCAGAATGAGGTGTGTGTTCATGTTGTAAGTTAGATAATAAATAAGAAGGAGACTTTAGCAGGAGGCTGATGTGGGTTGTTGTTCAGAGTTATTGTGTTGTGTGGCAGGATGCTGTCAGGCTCAGTGTGACCGATGATAGAACGACACACTAAAGCTTCATGTAAAGCAGATGGTTGTTGAGAGCTCTGACAGCCAGTCATTGAGCCATTGACCTGCAGGTATATCTTAACAGCTTCACATTTGTGATATAATGCAGTAAAAATGTGATTTATATCTTAAGAACGGCCTGTGAGAGCCGTCCGAAGATACAAAGAGTCTCAGTGTGATTTCACAACAGCAGCAGCAGCAGCAGCAGCTCGGTGTTTGGCTCAGACTGTGAGAGCTGACAGCTCTGATCGCTTACAAAACAAACCCAAAACTACACAATGGAAGACATGTTGATTCACACTCCTGACAGTCGGCAAGATGGGATTCGTTCAGGTGGATATTAACACTTTGACAAGGATAATATGTTGAATCAGGTTTATATTTCCTCACATGATGATTTGTTCTGTTTAAAAAAACAAGAGAAAAAAGTCAGTTTCACCTCTTTGTTTCAGTGTTTGACCATCGAACCTGCTCTACAGCGAACCACAGCATATTCAATCTCTAAAACTCACGTTTATTCTTTTCATACTGTCTATTTGTGGACTAAAAGCAAGAAAAGTTTAGTTTTCTGGCTGTCCTTCACCTTCCTTGTTATACATTATAATAATCTTTATAATAAGTAATCTAATGCTGCTTACACAGGTTGTTAAAGGAAAAGTCACTGCACGCATGTGTCTGTAAACTGCAGGCAAATGTTGTTCAAATTTTAACTAAATTTCCAGAAAATCAGCAAAAGAAAATGCAAATGAGTGTTTGTTTCCGTCCACTGCTGTTGTGTAAATATTAGCAGATAAACAGCGTGTAGTGTAAACATGGTGGAAATATGATATTTCTGTTTGTTTCATGTATTTATTTCTCCTCCACACTGATCTGATGTTTTCACGTCTTCACGAGGTTTGAATGATGTTTAAGACGCATCAGAATCACAAACAGGTTGTTTTTTACATAACTGGAAGTAGCCTTGGTGTATAAGAGTCAAAGTACTGTAAATATAATTAAATATATAACAGGCACGAATATATATACACAACATACATCATGATTTATTCACTTTTTTCATTTAATAAAAACATTTTTTTGTGGTATTTTGACCTTTTTATTTTTATTTTTTGCATTGTTTCAATGCACAATTTAAAAATGGCATAAAAACAGGAAGTGGATGAAAACACACTTAACACCAGGTTAACACACACACACACACACACACACACACACACACACACACAGTCTGTTGCTTTCTAATCAATGATGATTGGTCCCACTGGATATGAAACACACAAACCTCAGATCATTATGTCACCAAAGTCTTTGACCCTCTTACTGAGCGATACTCACACACACCGACACACACCGACCACTTCTCTGATGTGAGCGATACTCACACACACCGACCACTTCTCTGATACTCACACACACCGACACACACCGACCACTTCAGCCACACCGTTAAACACTTACAGGAATCAGTCAAAATGGCTTCTGGTTCCAGTGGAAGCATCAGATTACAGATGAGTGTAAATGAGTGAGTCGAGTTTCCATCTGCCAAGCGGCTCATTAAACCATTAAGAAACCACACGGAGGATCTGAACATGGCTGCTGCTGGTGGTGCTGCTGGTTGCTGCTGCTGCTGCTGCTGCTGGTTGCTGCTGTTGCTGCTGATGCTGCTGCTGCTGGTGCTGGTTGCTGCTGCTGCTGGTGGTGGTGCTGCTGCTGCTGCTGCTGCTGCTGCTGCTGGTGGTGGTTGCTGCTGCTGCTGGTGCTGCAGCTGCTGCTGCTGCTGCTGGTGGTGCTGCTGCTGCTGGTGGTGGTGCTGCTGCTGCTGGTGGTGCTGCTGCTGGTTGCTGCTGCTGCTGGTGGTGGTGCTGGTGGTGCTGCTGAGGCGAGGTGATGCAGACGGAAATCATTCAGTTTTAACAGGCAGGACGATATAACATCACATCGTCTTCAGGATAGACACACAGCAGGGATGAGTTATGTATCATCATAACTGTCTGCAGAGCCAGATCTCCAACCTGCTCTGAAAGCTTTGTTTTCGGCTCCCGTTCAGTAAAAAACCAGCTGTGCTGACGTCTTTCTGTTCTTTCTGTGTGGAGATTATACAGACATGTCCCTGATTCTGTGGGTTTCGTGTTCATGCTCCAGTTTCTTCCCACAGTCCAGACATGCAGGTTCAGACTTCAAACCCAGAGGTGTGGATGTGGATCACATGACTTTGTTGTGTAAAGCTTCAGTTATTTTCTTTCTCTCCATCTTAAATGTGAATCTTTTCTGATTTTTTTAGTCGTCTGTGACAGTAAACTAAATATCTTTGTGTTTTGGACATTTGAGGAGCGTTTTGTACTTTGGGAACATTTTCTGACATTTTATAAACAAAGCAAAAACTACACAGTGTTAATGTGAAGCTTTGATGCTGTTTAATGCCGTAAACAAATGTTAACTGATCAGTGATAACTCATAGACACAACTGTTCCTCCCTGCATACCTGTGTGTGTGTGTGTGTGTGTGTGTGTGTGTGTGTGTACGTACCACAAGCATGTAGGTGCATGTGCATCTGGAGTCCAGAATAGATCTACGTGTGTGTTTTAAATGCCTTCAGGTGCATGCAGGTGTGTGTGTGTGTGTGTGTGTGTGTGTGTACATTCCTGTCTCCAGTGATATGAATTCAAGGGCGTTTTTAAACCTGTACTTGGGTTAAATCAGTGGATGAGTTGGTAAACTTGGTTTAGTTTCTCCAAGTGAACGAAGTGAATCACTAAAAGGTGAGAACGTTCTCTCCTCTCATTGGTCAGATGTGTCTGGGGCGGAGTAACAACATAAACACAGGAAGAAGGTCCAGGTTGTTAGTCCAAGTCGGACCTTGATTCCCGTTTAGCTCAAACTTCATATCATTCCCACCACAAACAACCCGAGACCACTTCCTCTGAAGGTCTCTGTTTGCAAGGACGAAACCCAACCAGAGCCCCGTTCCACCAGACTGACCTGCACAGGGTTGGAAACACCTGAAGTCAAACTAAAACCATTTAAACTCATGGAAAACTCTAAAAAATTGATCCGCACACATGTTAGATCATAGAACCACATTTTGTGTTTGAAAAGAGACTCTGAATATACAATCTTTATGTCCTGTATAAATCATAAAATGAGGTTTCAGGCCAGATTGAGGCCTTCAGGTGTGTTTGGTTGTGATCACCTTGGCTGCAGTGTTTTCTGACAGCTCTACATGTTAAATCAAGCGCTCCTCACATTCCTCAGATGCCAGCGGCTCCGTTTGAACCATCTGCTGCATCGCTCCAGCTCGAACCTCGTAACTGTCACCTGCTCGGATGTTTCATTTGCATTTACGGCGTTTTGCTGATGCACACGTTTAATTTTACACACCAGGAGTGAAACTGAACACAAACACAACACAAACACACTGCAGCCTGAAAAGAGGTTCAAAACGGACCTGGGATGCATTTAGAGGAAGAGTTTAGATTAATTTTAGTGACTTTGTAGTGAAATACCAATAAAACCTGAAATATACCACAAATTAGAAATACTCAAGTAAAGTACATAAACCTCAGAATGGTCTTCTGAGGGTAAATATTTGTGGTATTTTTGTTATTTAATAAATCAATAGACGAGACACTGATGCGTTCACATGTTTTGGTGGTTGTTGTTGGTTCATTGGTGCTTTATTCACCTTTTAATGTTGCTTCTGATAATCTGGAAAAATAAATGTTCTGATAATCTGGAAAAATAAATGTTTCTGCTACGTTTTGGTTTTAATAACAAATCTATTGATGTGTATAAATCTTATGAAGTTACATTTCTGTTGCAGTTTCCTGTTGATAATCAGCTGGGAGTCTTTACTGTGTGACTGTGTGTCATTACAGACATCTGAACCTCATCTTCTGTGGTGTGTGTGTGTGTGTGTGTGTGTGTGTGAGTGTGTTACATTGTTTTGTTGTGTTGCATAATCACACTGACAGCACTGCAATTATAGAAAAGCTGCATTCAGCCTGGAAACAGCATCGAGTTAGTTTCAGATATAAATGAAGCTCCAGTCAGACGCTTCATGCTTTAAATATTTGAGATTATATATTGATTAATGTTACGATATCGACATCTCTGTTCTCTATGTTTTTAATTTATTACTTTAACTTTGCCAGCTACTCACAGCTACTGTATATTCACCGTCATCAACATTTATTTTTACTTTTTAGCGTCTCCATCGATGATGTTTTAAGTTTACGTTACCAATACCAATATATATATATATGAAATGACCTATATTGGGATATAGATCATACTGTACAGGCCTACTTTGAATTAATCACACTCGTGATAACAGTTTTAGGTTGTGCTTGCACCTATTTGCTGGATGTCGCTGTGTTTCGTATCTTCCCCTCGACGGCTCTATAATAGAATACTGCAGTATTTCAGCTCTATTCTGTTGTTTTCTATTGTCTGCTCTGCTTTGCTCCCAGTGAACTCTGTCTCATTCACCCCTCAACTGGAGGGAGAGAGAGACATTCAGATTCCTGTGTGTAGCTGTAAGTGAGAGAGAGAGAGAGAGAGAGAGAGAGACTTGGAGAAAGGCATGTGGATTCCTGTGTGTTTGTGTGAGCGAGAGACACAGAAACACAGAGAGAGAGAGAGAGAGAGAGCGAGAGAGAGAGAGAGAGAGAGGGTTGCGTTGAATGTTTGGAATGTTGAGGTTGCTGTTTGTTCTGAAAGAGGGAGGAGATACAGAGAGAGAGGAGAGGAGGGAGGAGAGGAGGGAGGAGATACAGAGATAGATGAGAGAGGAGAGGGGGGAGGAGATACAGAGAGAGAGAGAGAGAGAGAGAGACAGGAGAGGAGGGAGGAGATACAGAGATAGAGAGAGAGAGAGAGAGAGAGAGAAAGGAGAAGAGGGAGGAGATACGGAGAGAAAGAGAGAGAGGGGAGGGAGGAGATACAGAAGGGAAGAGATACGGAGGGAGGAGAGAGGGAGGGGGAGGATTTGAGAGGAAAAGAAGGACAGAAGGAGGGACGAGGGAGGATATGAAAAAGAAGACAAAAGAGAGAAAGCAAAGATGGAGGAAAAGCAAAACAATTAATTATAAGTTCTTATCATTATATTCAGGTTTATGTGTAAATGTTCTCCTGAGATGTCCCCCCCAGGACTGTAAATATATATTAACAGCTACAGACACTGTCAGTGAGAGTACAGCAGCTGGTGAACACAGTGGAGCATTCAGATGTTTCCTTCAGGAGTTGACTAACACTAACAGAGAGTTGGACCAGCTGGACTCCACATGATGATGATGATGATGATGATGATGATGATGCTGGATGAGCAAATAAACAACTGTTTACTAACAAGTTCAACACACAAACTTAATGGCTGATTATATGTCAGTGTGACGTTCACAACTTGTTTCTACTGAAAACTAGTGAACAGGACTCTCCCTCTCCCCCCCCCCCCCTCTCTCTCTGTCTCTCTCTGTTTCTCTCTCTCTCTCTCTCTGTTTCTCTCTCTCTCTCTCTCTCTGTTTCTCTCTCTCTCTCTCTCTATCTCTCTCTGTTTCTCCCTCTCTCTCCCTCCCCCCCCCTCTCTCTCTCTGTCTCTCTCTCTCCCTCTCTCTGTTTCTCTCTCTCTCTCTCTCTCTCTGTCTCTCTCTCTCTCTGTTTCTCTCTGTCTCTCTCTCTCTCTGTCTCTCTCTCTCTCTGTCTCTCTCTCCCCCCCCCCCCCCCTCTCTCTCTCAGATATAGTTTCCTGTGGTCTGAGGTGTAAAAGTAGTTGTGTGGATAAAAAGCAAATGTAAACAGACTTAATGATGATGCATGAAACAAACAGAAATGTCATATTTCCATCATGGTTTCCATCGTTCGCCCTTTGAGTGTCTCTCTGTTGATGACGTCTTCTCCTGCAGCGGTTTAATGGCACCGACTGGAGAATCAACTCAACCAATCACACGACAGTAGTTAATGAAAACAAACATTAATACACATTTTCATTTGCTGATTTCTGAGTCTTGTTTCTGATCTTACTTCAAACTTTGACCAGTGCTGCTTACGTGTTATGTGAAACACACCAACGTGACCAATCTCTTCATGACGAAGGATCATGTGACCCACTGACGTGTTTTTAATAGTTTCTGGACACCAACAGAGGAAGAAGAAACATCAGGCTTTGATTCACACACAGTATTTGTTAGTAGATCAGTTCATTAATATATATAATACTAAGATATTAATTGACTTCTACAAATTCACTAAATGAACTAATCCCATGAAATAAACTCTTGTCACAGACAGTTTGAGGATATATTAATTCTCTCTGGTATTTGCTTCCGTCCATTGTTCACCTCCCTCCTCTCCTTCCTCTCTAGCCTCCGCTTCACCTCCCTCCTTCTTCTTCTGTGTTTTCTCTCCTTTATTTCTCCTGTTTCTTGGCCTCTCCCTCCTCTGTGTCTCTCTGCCATCAGTCCGTGTTCAGCCTCCGTCTCCTTCCTCTCGGCAGCTTATAAATACGTGACACAAACAGCAGCCCACTCAGGTTATGCAACACTGAAACATCAACACACAGTCAGTCTGGAGTCATTGGGCCTGAATGTCCTGGTAGAAAACCAGCAGTGACAGTTGACTTCCTTTGATTCAGCGTAAACATACACGTCCTTTTATCAGATTTATAAAGTTGTCGTCCAGGCTACATTAGCCTCTACTAGCATAACACACCACGGCTGCAGAACGGACTGTCAACAGTCAAGTTGCATTGTGGGTAATATAAAATCCACTACTGATGCTTTAAAACATGATGGAGGTGGATTATACACGCTGAGCTGTTCTGATATAGATGATAATGCACACAATCATGTCGACATCATCTTTTTGTCAAGTTTTTTTGCTGTTCATGTTAAATATTAAAGTCATATTTTTAACTACGGTCTGAAACATCGTCCTCCACCTTCGTCTTCTCTGTTTCTCAGAGATGTAGCGTGTGTGTTGGTGAGATCGGCGGACCATCATGCACCTCTTCCTGCTGCTGATCCTTCAAGCCACAGCAGCCTTTGGACAGATAGACCCAGGTACACACACACACACACACACACAAACACACACACACACACGTATTTAAATGATTGATGTGTGTGTGTGTGTGTGTTTACAGCACACTGTCGCTATGCCTTGGGCATGGAGGATGGACGTATCAAAGACACTGACATCACAGCATCCAGCCAATGGCACGAGACCACAGGACCACAGTACGCCAGGTGACGTGATGCCTTAATCAGATGGCTATAATATATATGATCATTTTTACACAGAGTCAGAGAGCCGTGTTTACAGGTTGAACCGTGTGTTTGCAGGTTGAACCGTGAGGAGGGAGACGGTGCCTGGTGTCCTGAGGAACAGCTGGGGCCTTCAGACAGTCAGTACCTGCAGGTCTGTGCTCTTCAATGCTTGACAAAAGAAAAGAAAAAAAACAATCTCGAACATTTGAATCATCCAGCTACCTGTCGGATGTAACTACAGCAGGTTGGCGTCGGGATGGAGGGAGGAGTAACGTTACAACATTAGGAGAACATTATTTTACTCTGTAATGGAGACGTGAAAGCTGATTCTTAGCACTCAACAGGTGACATTCATCAGGCTGAAGGAGAGAGAGATTTAATACAAGTTAAGAGAGTTTGTTGAATCCGACTCGTACGAATGATTTATGAAAATGTTCTTTTGCACGAAGCTCAGTGTGTTTTGGCTGCGATGCCGTACATAGATTTACTTTATGTGTTTGACAGAAACACGTTGATGTGTTTCTCAGGTGGACCTGGGCAATCTCACCTTCCTGACGGTGGTTGGGACTCAGGGACGCTACGCCAGAAACTCCGGAAACGAGTTTGCCCGGGCTTACCGCCTCAACTACAGCAGGGACGGTGTGCTGTGGAGGTCGTGGAGAAACCGTCTGGGAAACACGGTGAGCGACTGAAATGTTTCACTTCACTTTAAACAAAGCAGCGTGTGTCACGACTGGCTGAGAGGACGTGAAAAATGAGGCAGGAAAGCGGAAGAATACAATCTGAAAGGAGCAATGGAGGAAAGAGTGGAGAGACGGGAAGGAAAAGAAAAGAAAAACGATGTTTTTTCACTCTTAGCTGCTTCTGGTCATTCACACTTGTATCAGAGGAAATGACATTTACACACCAGCTTCCTGTCGGTCCCAGAACGACGTGTTTCCTTCACATTCACTCAGGGAATTTCCCAGAGCCAAAAAAATGTGTCAGTCAATTATGTCAGTCGATTATCATTCCTATCATTAATATGAATCCAGAAACGTCTATTGAAACATGTGACTGTTAGTCGACTCAGACCCTGAACAGATGTTAAATAAGAATATAAAACCACTGATGTTCATATATTTATTTCTGGCACTGCTGACAGTCTGCACATCATGTTCCTCTAATACTGTATTTGTATCCAGGTGATGGAGGCCAACAAAAACGCCTATGACTCAGTCATCAACGATCTTCACCCGCCAATCATCACCCGCTACGTCCGCCTGATCCTGGTCACCCAACTGTCCACCGCTGTCTGCATGAGAGTGGAGCTGTACGGCTGTCCCTGGGACGGTACGCCGCACATCAACAACATCTGATGTTCTTGTTGACGTTAGAGGTTGTTGAGTCTGTAGATTCAGGCTTTTATCACTTGATTACTGTCATTATCCCTTTAAGCTGTGTTCTCCTCCTCTCTGCAGAGGGTCTGATCTCCTACAGCGCTCCGGAGGGTCAGCTCATGATGCCGCCTGGTTCTCCCATCGCCAACCTCAACGACTCCACGTATGACGGAACGCATGAGAAGAGGCAGGTCACACGCTCAGGACATATCAGTGTAAACTTACTCTGGTTGCTTTCTGTGACTGACAGCCCTCTCGTCCAATAGGAGGCTGTTTGGTGGGCTGGGGCAGCTCACGGACGGCGTGATTGGCCAGGACAACTTCCTGCGGACGCGTCAGTACCATGTGTGGCCGGGCTATGACTACCTGGGCTGGAGGAACGACTCTCTGGGAACTCAGGGATACGTGGAGATGGAGTTTGTGTTCGACCATCAGAGAAACTTCACATCCATGAAGGTTTGCAATCATCATGACAAAGAAAAGAGAAACAAAGTTGGGATTGAATAATATTATTTTAAATATTAGTATCCCTCTTCTGTCCGTCTGTCCAGGTTCACAGTAACAACATGTTCTCCAGCTTCGTGAAGATCTTCTCCTCCGTGTCCTGTTTGTTCAAGCCTCACCTCAACGGCGACTGGGAGGCGGAGCCTGTGGTATTCAACACGGTTCTGGACGACAAAAACCCGAGCGCCCGGTACGTCACCGTGCCGCTGAACCGTCGCACTGCCAGATCGCTCCGCTGCCACTTTTACTTCGCCGATGTCTGGATGATGTTCAGCGAGATCTCCTTTCAATCAGGTAACACACTCGCACGTCAAAACATTTCTTTTAAAACAGACAAATAAAATAAACTAATTAATATTATTGGTCCCTCAGAGGACACCGTACTCTCGACCCAGATGACCCTGGCCGTGACGTCACCTTCAGCCAATGAGGAGAGCACCATGACAGCAACACCAAAGACATGTATGACCTCTAACAGAATGACCACAAATGAATGCATGACGCCTTCCTCCTGAAACTCAGCAGCTTGTAGGAAAATGTTTGTAATTTAAATCTTAATTTTAAACTCCTCCACAGCAGCTAATCCATCAGCCAGCGACCCGCCAGAAGACAGCAACACGCCCATTCTGATTGGCTGCCTGGTGACCATCATCCTGCTGTTAGTCATCATCATCTTCCTCATCCTTTGGTGCCAGTACGTCTGCAAGGTGCTGGAGAAGGTGAGGACCAGAACCAGAAAGAGAAACAGAGCAAAGAACCGTGAAGAGAAAAAATGATGAAAAAAATGTAGAAACCCATCGAGTGGAGTCTAAAAAAGATTTCTAAAAGCGGTTCAGTATAAACCAGAAGAAGCAGCCATTAATAAATAAAAATCAAGATGTTGTTGTTCTTCAGGCTCCTCGTCAGATCTTAGATGAGGAGGTGACGGTTCGACTGTCGTCCTGCAGCGACACGATCATCCTCCAGACCCCCCCCGTGCCCCCGCGGTCTGGACACGCCTCTGCAGGTAGACGACCACAGACACATTTTCTTATACTAGAAACATTAGAAATAGAATAGAGTTTTGACTATTATGTTGTCAGAAAGTTCAGGGTACTTATTTAGTTGATGTTGAAATGGAGTCACTGAATGTCTTTGTGATGATGGACTCCTTGTTTTGCCTCAGGCCCGGCTCACACAGACCCTCACTATGAGAGAGTTTTCTTGTTGGACCCGCAGTACCAGAACCCGGCGCTGCTGAGAAACAAGCTCCCGGAGCTGTCACAGAGCGCCGAGGCTTCAGGTAAACACACAGGAACACACCAGCACCTGTGTCTGTCTGTGCAGTAACATATAAAGATTTGATGGCCTGTCTCAACAGTGGCAGGGGCTCATGTAATATTTTTACATGAAACACTTTAAAATCAGATTACATGAAGGGCTGTAAAATGATTGACTGCAGATATGTATCAGTGGTTATTTTGGCCTCCAGTAAAACACATTGAACTACAGCAGTGTGCCCCCTGCTGGCCAACTCGAGAAGTTTCAGTCTGCAGCTCGAACCCTAAACCTGCCTAAACCTGTCTGTCATGTCATGAAGTGGGGGTGTTGTGTACATACTGCAGGTCTGCACATAGACCTACTTGGACTACTTAACTTCACACACCTGGACAGGAAATACCCTCCCACCTCCTGTCAATCATCTGGTATCTTAACACGTTTCTCTGCAGTTAATTTCCTGTTCTTCACTCCTACTTTCCCTTCTCTCTTTTTAATATTTTCATGATGAAACTCTCAGCCCTCTCTGTCTGTCTGTTCTTCGTTTCCTCTTCCACCTCCTCCTCCTCCTCTTCCTCCACCTCCTGCTGACTTCCTGTCACATGACATCAGGCTGGCTGCGTGGTAAGAGCTGAAAGGTGTGACTTCTTACGTTTATAGAGAGTTTGGATTTCTGAATTACGATCTCATTCCATGGAATATTTCTCTGTCAACAAACACGTCCATCTTTCTCCTACAGCGTGTGGAGGAGGCTATGCCGAACCGGATATCACTCAGTGCACGCCGCACCAGTGTTTCCATAGCAACGCGCCGCACTACGCAGAGACGGATATCGTGCGGCTGCAGGGTGTCACTGGCAGCAACATGTACGCCGTCCCTGCCCTCACCGTGGACTCGCTCACCAGGAAGGACATTTCCGCTGCCGAGTTCCCACGGCAACAGCTGATCTTCAGGGAGAAGCTGGGGGAGGGGCAGTTTGGAGAGGTGAGCCGGGGGGAGGGCACCAGGAAGTGAAGGCAGGTTTCTGCTTCCATACTTGTGTTTATACCTGCTCGTCTCCTACAGGTCCACCTTTGTGAGGCTGAGGGACTCCCAGAATTCCTCGGGGAAGGGTCGCCGCTCCCCGATAGAGACGGCCACTCAGTACTGGTGTCTGTTAAACAGCTGAGAGCTGACGCTACCAGCCAAGCCAGGTACAGTCAGTGTTGTGAGAGTGTTTGTTTCTTCTTCTTTCTTCTCCCATTAATCATCTCTGGACCCCTCAGATTTATCTGGTGACCCTTTGGAGGGGCCCGACCCCTAGGTTGGGGACCACTGGACTAAACTAGCTAACTGTATATAAAGTAGTTGAAACTAGCAGAGGTGGTTGGTGACTCTGATGTGGACTAAGAACCAAACGTGAGCACGCCTCCTCACTTCTGTCCTCCAGGAACGACTTCCTGAAGGAAATAAAGATCATGTCTCGTCTGAACGACCCCAACATCATCCAGTTGCTGTGTGTGTGTGTGTCGTCCGACCCACTGTGCATGGTGACCGAGTACATGGAGAACGGAGACCTCAACATGTTTCTGTCACAGCGGGAGATCGAGAGCACGCTGACACATGCCAACAACATACCTTCAATCAGGTTAGTGTGTGATACACACTGTTTGTGAGTCATATTTCATGTGGTGTAACCTCCATCTTCTCTCCTCCTCATCTCTCTCTCCCTTCAGTCTGTCCGACCTCCTCCACATGTCGGTGCAGATCTCATCGGGGATGAAGTACCTGGCGTCTCTGAACTTCGTGCACCGTGACCTGGCCACCAGGAACTGCCTGCTGGACCGCCGCCTCACCATCAAGATCGCTGACTTCGGAATGAGCAGAAACCTGTACAGCAGTGACTACTACCGCATCCAGGGCCGGGCGGTGCTGCCCATACGATGGATGGCCTGGGAGAGCATCCTGCTGGTGAGAGAGGGAGGGAAGAGGAAGTCTTTAAAGTGACCCAAACTAGATCATTTTGTACTGAAATGACACTGTATTCTTAGACAAAGCGATGGCATGAAAAACTGCTGGGCCCATTTTAACCATTTGGACCCAAATAACACAAATTCCATCAATAACAGCTGAGTTATAACAATTTGACGTTGGAACAGCTCCATCGGTTGTCTTCTGCCTCATCACCCCACTGCTGTCTCCTCTCTAGGGTAAGTTCACCACGGCCAGTGATGTGTGGGCGTTTGGTGTCACCCTGTGGGAGATCTTCACTCTGTGTAAGGAGCAGCCCTACAGCCTGCTGTCCGACGAACAGGTCATAGAGAACACTGGCGAGTTCTTCAGGAACCAGGGCAGACAGGTGAGACGAATCAAACGCACTCACAGTGGAGGACACAGCTTATTGGACAATCTTCTTCTTCATTATTAGTCTGACTTCATTAACTCTGCTGTATTTCCCTCCCAGATCTTCCTCTATGCTCCCCCACTCTGCCCTCCCTCTCTCTTTGAGTTGATGATGCGTTGTTGGAGACGCGACATCCCCGACCGACCCACGTTTGAGGGGCTTTACCAAGCTCTGAGGCCCCACGTCAACCAGTGAGCCGAGGCCTCTGGGATGAACCACTCAGGCTCTCTGTCCATCTCTGGACTCCTGTAAGATGACAGACTGACATGAGAAGACAGAACGATTGAATTGCGTTACGATAGCGAGTCGCTGTCATTGGGATTGAGGTCTGTGAGCAGAAGGTTGGTTAGCTTTGCAGAATTAGCAGCAGCTATTCTGAGAGACACGAAGGAGATGGATGGAAGAAAGTCTGGTCAACTTAGCAGAGAAACATTTTGCAAGATCCAAACCTTTGATTTCTAAGCTTCTAAAGATTTCTGTCGTTTTATCCACATCTTTTCATTTGAGCTGTTCAAAGACCAAAACCTCTTGTCGGACCTTTCGACATATCTCATTTTCATGTTGTTTTGGTACCAAAGGTGCCGTAAATTTTATTTTCTTCCTCACTTTGGCTTTTAAAGATGCCAAAAACTGGACAGACTTCAGCTTCGGTCTTGGTAGTTTCTCCTGTCCCTGTGGTTTTTATTATTATTGTAAAGCACTGTGTCTGTGTCTCTCAGTTATTCGTGTTCATATATTAACCCACACTGGAGCTAGGGCTAGGGTCAAATTGTAGTGTAGGATTTTATTTTTAGAATTTTATTCTATTTTATTTTTCTTGGTTTACCGTTTTTTTCTGTTTTGTTGGTCTGTTTTTGTGGTTATGAATGTTTGAGGCTGCATTGAAACCTGTGTGGTTCACAGACTGAAGATCAGTCAGTGGGTAACTGAGGGCAAATATTGAGGCACACTGAAACCAAATAACAAAAAACGTAGCTGTGCTTTTTCCTCAAAGAGAAATGAGTATTAGCATTAAAACAATGACATGATTATGATAAAACTGTAAAACTCATCCTCCAAAACATTAAACCATCTACCAGTTGATGAATGCTTTAATTAGAGCTTAAATAGAGCCCATAAACTTGTAGGTGAATAACTGGCCAGCTAGATCAAATCAACACTCAGAATTACAAAATCATTTCACAATCAAGTTAGTGTAGTTTAAGGACTAGAATGAGATATATTTTCTTCCTCAAACAGAAACACGGCTTCAACAAAGGATAGAAACTTTACCTGCCTTTCTGTCATGTTGTCCAATGTTGTAGTTAAACCACGTCGCTGCAAAACTAGCACAACTGCAAAAATACAGGGCGAGCAACAGTTGGACCTCATTTTCCCTGCAAAAACCCAGTTAATTAATTTCCTGTTGCCAAAATGGGACATGCTCAAGTTTGTTTGGATTGTCCAAGTCAAAGACGGATGCTAAATCACTTTCTACACATCTTAGTTGGTGGAGTCTAGTCGCTACGTGTCCACTTAGTTTACTGGTGCTTTGAAAGATAACAGCATGTGTAGATAGACCCCAGAAACACGGGCGTGGAGACAAGACTTAACTTTACTACATTTGGCGCTGTACGTAGTAAAACTACTGCGTTAGAACGGGACGCTCTGAGCTGAGGCTCATTTAAGAAAATACAGGCACAGGCTTCTTGAAATGCATACTGATTCTTAAGATGGAGCACAGGGATGTACAGTACACTAGCAATCAAAGGTAAATGTATGGAAAGGTGAAGCGATGATGATGTAAAACCAGGCTGATGACATGAACTCAACATTACGTATAAGTCTGGACTTCCTGCTGCTCCAAACGCTTTCAGACAATCAATAAACGTTAGAAACGTAGCAAGGACGTAGCATGAACGATTTCTGCAAAGAGACGCTTTGAGTAAACGTTTGTTATTGAGTCTATTTCTGCAATAACTGCACTTATGCCTGTGTTTACTCCAACGTTAACATTAGCACTTGTTGCTTCAGGAGCAATGCCGTTTTCCTTGAAATCGGGTGCGAGAAACAGGAAGTTCAGAATGATACGTACGGTGCAACTGAAATATTGAGCACATGTGATCAGGATGGTGTTACTAGCCTAATTAACTTCTACATATATGTAGCATTTCAAGTCATAATGTCAGGATGATCAGAAGAGCTTTGAGCAAGTAAGTTTATTGGCCTCTCTGTGCTGTTTTGCAGCTCAGTCTACTATCAGAAAGACTCCCGTGTCAAGTGAACGTCCAATCAGACGATGAGTTGATGGTGTGAGGCTACAAAACACTGTGCATTAAAAAAAATCACATTATATCCATTAAATTTGGGTTTGAATGGCAGACTTTGGCTGATGTCAGGTATCCATCGGATACTTTCAATCCCACTTTTCCTAATTTCAGCGAGGTATCATAGTACCATCTTAACAGAGGTCGATGATCACCATCAGGTCTTTAGTGGTCGGTCAGAATGGGACAGAAACATGAGCATGTTTGATAGAGATTTACGAAAGTGAAATTGACTTTGTGGAACAGAGGTTACTTAAATACTTCTCATTATTCTAAAGTCTCAGTTTCTTGTTAGAACAACTGGCAGCAGAAGTAAAGAGCAAAACTGGACCAGTGATTTCTCTGAAATGTAGGTAACTGCTTTTTTACTGGATCACCTGGATGGAGATATGCACGTTTACACTCGTGGCACCGCTGCAGTGATGGTGACCCAGATTTGTTTATACTGACTGACCGATAGTTCCTGGTGGTAAACGTAAGCAGTACGTGTGTTTAGTATTTTGAATCCTCCCTAAGAATCAAATGTAAAATGGCTCAATCCAACATTACCTTTGCAGGAAAGAGGGAGAAAGACCAGGTGTGTGCTGTTACAGTGGTGTCTTGGTATCTGTACTGTATCTGTAAGTGTGTGTGCTTGTGTGTGTGTTTTGTGAATGAGTGTTTTCAACATTCCTTTGAGCACTGGGCGCTAGTTGGGATTGAAGTGGTTAACTGGAGTTGCTCTGTTGTACCAAATGACGTGCTTAAACGCAGGAGAGGAGGAATTAAAGGACAGGAAGTAAGGAAACCACTAAACTCAACCTCCCAGAGTCCTTTGCTACAGTGAGCCGGTGTATTTTGTTCTGGTTCCATTAGAGAGACGGAGGGTGTTTTAGTTTGATAGTGTACAGTATACGTGATCTCTAATATCTCAGTGTGTGAATGCAGATTAGGTGTGATAATTGTTATTGATAATTGATTATCTATCAGAATTTATCGTAGCTATTTCTCTGGTTATTTCTGGGAAGGTGTTGGGTTGTTTTCTTTTTTTTCTAACAGGAAATCAGCAGTTTTGAACATTTCGAGTCGAGATGTCCTGATTGTTTTCCTGCTGTGATTTCTCCATATTTCTTCTCCACACTGTTTGATCTTCAGTATTGTTTCAGTATATTGTACATAGGCTGGTAGCTGTCTATATTAATATATTGGGAGCTGAGAACTTTAGTGTTCTGTCGTCCCAAGTCATTTTCACTCTGTACCCTCTCATGTCTTGGTTTGTTTTTCTTTATAATAAACATTCAAATATGTCAAAAAGAAGAGTTGAGATTGTGTCTTGTGTTGAGTTTTTAAAGAGAACCAAAAGCTTCAAGAGATGCAAATTACTGGTAAATAATAATAAATATTAATATAATAAACCTTTATTGTGTAGCACTGTTCATGTAGCCTGAGAGGCTTCAAATAAATCGCATAAAAATATTTAAAGGTTGTAAACAAGCAATACAATTAGGGATTATGTTCATCATAAAACCATAAAATGAGAACATCACCTCCAGCTGTTTTCACTGCAGTAACAGTTCAATCTAGATGAGAGAATCAGCCATAGTGTTCACTGCTGGGTGTCAGTAGGGGGCAGCAGAGACAGAAACCCCGTCACAACATCCACCCTTCACAGCAGTTTACTGTATGTGAGGTTATTATATACACCTCCGCCTATTTTATAAAACATGCATCTTCCAGTAATGCATCAACAAAAAACAGAATAACAAAAGGGAACCTCAGTCACAGCATTAACGTAAATATCAAACACTTTTTTTTCTTCTCACAGGCTTTTTTTTTTTCATCTTAAGTGTTTCACATGTAAACAGACAACTCAGTCTTTTTGCACAATTCATATTTACAAAATCACTTACTGTGTAAATAACTAAAAGCCAGTTGTGGACGCCAGAAGGATCCAATTAAACAATATTTGATATTTGATGGGACCTTGTGTGATTTTGTGAGGATATTGGACCCATTTGGGTTTTTTGATCATCTCTATTTTATAGATTGCTAATTCTTCGAGAGCTGCACGAACTTCAGGCCTCATGAAGCCTAACAGGGTGGATTATTTCCCCCCGTTTTTTCCAGGATAAACAATGGTGTATTATGTGTTCAGGTTTAACAGCAGTGAGCGTGGTGGGCAGGAATGCTTTTGTTCCCCATGACACTGCTAATAAAACTTTACAGCTAATAAAGAAGGATGTAATTAATAATTTGCATTGATTAAAGCTGCATTGACCTATGATTTGTTTGGCAGCTAGGGGGCACAACGAGCCGACAGATGACATGATCAACCAACTCCTGATGGGAATATCTTCCTCTGTCTGCTGCTGATCAGGTGTACTACCTGATCAGGTAGTACACCTGATCAGGTAGTACACAGAAAACAAACCGAACCAGTCAGAAAATACACAGAAAAACCAAAACTAGTCTGAAAAGCTTAGCAGGACAATTCTTTTTTTTAATGGTATTTTGAGGCACATTTGATCTGGTTTGGTCTCTGGATAAAGAAGCTTTCAGAGGTATGAAACTTCTTCTCTTTAACTTTGTGAGAACCTCATGTGCTGTAATTGTCTTTGGTGGAAGCAAAGCTAAATTTGACAGACTAACGAAACCAAAAGCAGAGGTTTGTTTGCAGACGTGGGCTCAGTGACTGCAGCTTTTCACAAGGGTGGTTCAACTGTGGTTCAGGGTCAAAAGGCAAGCCACTAGGAGATAAACAACAGCCCAGGTTTCACTTTGATAAGAGCAGTAGTGAAAATACTGTTTAATGCTGCCAAAGCTCTCTGCAGATTCAGATATGAGGAATAAAAGCCTCTTGGCTGGTTGAAGACTCTAAAAATAAAATGGCACGATGGGTTTGAGCAGCAACAAAAACTCTCCAAACGTGTGAAGGTTTATACAACACTGGGCGAGGTGACAACAGCTTTCATAAGAGTGGTTTTTAGGCTCAGCCAAAACCGACCTGGCTGTAATTGTTGGTGCTGGTGTCCTCCTGAATGTGTGAGGATGTTTGGCAATGAAGATGAAGATTATTTTGTTCTCATAGATGTGAGCTCTGTCACGTCTACAGGATACTCTGAGGAGCTGAGCAGAGATGTATCTGGTGGCTTATTTTGACCCGCATGTCTCACTGGACATCTTCTGTGCCTGTGTCGTCTTTCTCTTAGAACATCACAATGTATAATGTTGAACTGTATTTGCAGCCCACTTTATTGAGGAACGAAGCTGAGGGTAGATTTACTATTGAGATAAATAATTTGGACAGATCAGACTAATGTTGTGTCTCTAATGCTAATTCATAGACCTTATAGTGAATATGTACCATGGCTGGATCCTGTAGAATTAAAGAGTTTATTAACATCGATGTAGAGCTGTTGTTGGTCCACAGATGAGTTTAAGCATTTATGTTTGACATGTCTCCATTCATGCTCTTGTACTTGGCTTCTGGTGAATGCGGTTCGTACCATTTTAAGACTTAAGTTTTGATACTTAAATAAATTTCTCTTGATAAGTCAAAACTGTGGAAATTGCTAATTTCTCTGGAACTCAAAGTTCAGAAAGATAAGAGGTGAATGTGAGGACCAGCAGGTCTGAATGAAGTTTAATTGTGTAAATGAACTTTTAATGGTCCATGTTGGCAATTTGGGCCACTTTATCAGTTAATATGAAAGAACAAATAAAAAGAGTTCAAACGTTCAAATGTGTGCAAATGACAATTCTGTATCTCTTCAATGTGCCACAAGTGGAGAAACACCATCAACAGAAGCTAAACGCTAGCTGCCCCGCCCACCCGTCTGTCTGACAGCTGATCGCTGAAAAGCACAGAAATATCAGCAGCTTCTCTCTGATGTTTATTAGAAGTTTTATGATCTTCTCTTCAGTTGTGTGACCTCAGGTTGCAGGTCAGGGGTCAGTTGTTCTGGTTTACAGTGATTTTATTGAGCCTGGCGTCCATTAGCTCCAAACAGAGCAGCTTCACAGGTGGATGATAACAAAGAATGAGGCACTGTTCTCACTGACTGACTGATGAAGTCAACTACTGTATTTCCATTTAATGTCGTGCAAGTGAATCGGCATCAGAAAAGGGTCCACCATCTGTACAAACCCATGCCGTTTTTATTGATCATTGTTCTGGTGGAGTCGAGACCAGTAACGGTAAGAGGCACGAACATCTACAGGACTGAGACGTCAAGGTGTGTTTGCCAAACGTCTCCATTTCAGCCAAACATAAATAATAATAGTTGTTTGTATAGCACTTTAATACAAACCAATTATACTAAACAATAGAAATGTGATAAAAATGTAATATAAAATATATTCAATGTCATACATTAATGTATGATTATTAGCCACCACTGACTATTTGCTTTTAACCTTTTTAACAGTACATGTAGTAGTTTAACACATGGCTGGTCTGAAGTTCTAATTAGCTGAACGCAGGTGTGACGTTGTCCAGCACCACCGCATCAAGTCTTAAACACCTCTTTATAGGGTAAAAGGGTGTGGCTCAACACTGCACATACATTCACTAACATATGAATCATATGTGTTCAACTGTTCATTAGATGTTTATGTGGCATTATTAAAAAACTACAGACTTCCTTTCATTGTCTTCCACACACTAATACAGCAATGTACAAATACTCTATTACATGTCCTAGTAAAAGTACATGAGTATTAGTAACAAAATGTAGTTAAAGTCGACCAGATGGGCCTTATCCTGGAACCCACAGAGAAAAAGAAGGCCAGGAAGGCCCAAGAACAGCTGGAGAACGTCTGTCGAGGTAGAACTCAAGGAAAAGAGAACGTCCTGGAAGGAAGTGGAGAAGTTCGTCTAACACTGAACGAGCTGGAAGAAGATCCTGAATGACTCGTAACCCCCAAAGAGCAAAAGGGTTTAATTCCAGTAGAAACCCTGATAGATTATTATATATGACATCATTATATTATTAATACTGAAGCATCAGTGTTAGAGCAGCATGTTACTGTTGTAGCTGCTGGAGGTGGAGCTAGTTTCAACTACTTTATATACAGTTAGCTAGTTTAGTCCAGTGGTTCCCAACCTAGGGGTCGGGGCCCTCCAAAGGGTCACCAGATAAATCTGAGGGGTCGTGAGATGATTAATGGGAGAGGAAAGAAGAAGAAACAAAGTTCTGATACACAAAATTATCCATTGAGTCAAATCTGCATCTGAACAGTAACTAAAGCTGTCAGATAAATGTAGTGGAGTAGAAAGTACTAGATGTACCTCTGACATGTAGAAAGTACTAGATGTACCTCTGACATGTAGTAGAGAGGAAGTATAAATACTCAAGTAAAATACAAATACCATTGTGAGAATAAGATAGTAACCTGGAAATACACAAATCAAGTACAAGTACCACACAATTGTACTAAAGTACAGTACTTGAATAAATATACTGTACACACATGCAGTATAGGTGGTGATGATGATGATGCTGGAGCTGATGAAGGCAGTGCTATTGTGTGTGGTGTTTCCATGGCTCTTTATGTGTCCTGTGTGCAGGAGGCCCCTCCAGGCGCCCAGCCCTCATTATGAAGCAGTTTAAAGCGCTCAGATGAGGCCGACACCTGCTTCTCATTGGAAACAGCAGCCGCTGCTGCCTTGTATTCCTGAGAGGGAAATGCAGAGCGCTGCGATAAAGTGGGCCTGCCTTTGATCTTTACACAAACGTCATAAAAAGCAGCTCTTGTTCAGCTCGATCATTTTTTCCTTCAATGGTGAAGGAATCGGTTAAAGTGCGCACACGTGTTGCTGCTATAAGCTAGCTAGCTGCAAGGCTATCCACGGCTACTAAAGGAAACCATGAAGCGTCAGCATTATAAATGGTAAATAGGAGACTTGAAGTTAGTAGTAAAGTTTCTTTTGCAACACAAAAGATGGTTTTAACAAGTTGTGGTCCATCATAACTGGCAGTATATTCACATGTGTATTTCATTATGTCACAGATATAGTCTCAAAGGGGATCACAAGAAAAACATGAAGTAAAAATAAACAAACTACAAAAATATCTGGTGTCACAAAGAAACATCTGATTGTCTGTCCACAATTACTGGATGGATAGATGCACTTTTAAACTCAGTGGTCCATTTCAAAGATGGCGAGGAGACAAGGACAACTGGAATTAAGGTGACAACATTATTAGTTACAGGAGTTTAGTCTATTTCATCACCATAACAGTCCTATGATACTTGTGAAAAACATATTTAAAACAGTTGTCAGCAATGTTATTAACATCCTAAACTCGGGGTCACTGAGTCGTGACGGCCGGGGACAATGAACAGGTCATTACAGAAATGTGGTAACACACTATACAAACTATAAGTGGACAAGGACAAGCTGTAAACAACATGCTCAGGGTTCTGACCGGGACTCACAGGTTGTACGTTGTTTTGCTTTGGTGCAACGTTTTATGACATGTGAATCGCAGGTACCGATACTGGTGCCGATACTGGTATATGGGATTCTGTACCAGTACCCAACAATTCCTTTTTTCAGTACTTTACTCTCTCTGTAATAGCAAAAATGTAATTTTAAAGTTATGAGTTGAAACTGGTATTTAAATTAGATCTAGCCTACAACTGTAAAGAATATTTGTAAGTGAATAAATTTTTACTGGTAGATTTGGTTTGTTGTCAGTCACTCAGATAAAACACTAATAAAATATGATAGTTGTTGATAAAAATAAAAAATGCTTGTCAATCAAACACAGACACCCAGACACCGACACGCCCCTCCAGCTGCTGTCAGTCAAACACAGACACCGACACGCCCCTCCAGCTGCTGTCAATCAAACACAGACACCCAGACACCGACACACCCCTCCAGCTGCTGTCAATCAAACACAGACACCGACACACCCCTCCAGCTGCTGTCAATCAAACACAGACATCCAGACACCGACACGCCCCTCCAGCTGCTGTCAGTCAAACACAGACACCGACACGCCCCTCCAGCTGCTGTCAGTCAAACACAGACACCGACACGCCCCTCCAGCTGCTGTCAGTCAAACACAGACACTGACACGCCCCTCCAGCTGCTGTCAATCAAACACAGACACCCAGACACCGACATTATTTTACACTGTGAAAACATGAACAAATGTCATTACTGGTCACAAAAAATGGGTTACTCACTCTTAACTAACTGAAGAGACTTTAGAGAATACAACATGTCTTAAGTCTGTGAATATTCTCATTCATCCAGGTCATAGTTATCTCAAGTAGATTAAATCGATCGCAACTGGACTTGGTTATTTGTCTTTAAAGACGTTTCACCTCAAGCGAGCATGAACTGATGAAGCCTCTTGGATGAGAGGTGAAACGTCTTTAAAGACAAATAACCAAGTCCAGTTGCGATCGATTTAATCTTTAAACTTGAGACAACATGTCTTAAGTAACCTGCTGTATATGGTGTGTGTGTGTTGTTATTGTCGTTGTTGTTGTTGTTGTTGTTGTTGTTGTGCAGCATGTGGGTGGCAGGTCGTGTGTTTTACAGTGAGGGGAGGAGGAAACTTCTCAGTTGGTAAGTGCTTCAATATCAGCTTTTTTAAAGCATCCTGAGCGCCCAGCGGGGGAGGGAGGGGTCATTTCTCCAATAAAACCAAACAAAAGATGAAGCATCTTGAATGGATTGAACCTAACAGCAGTTACAGAGGCCGGCTGTTTCAACACGGACTCATACATGACATTTATTCTTTCACATACTAAAAAGATGCATTGGACGTCCCAGAAAAGCAGGAGTGAACCAACGAGTTGAACCTCTGGGCACCCGGAGAAGCCTGTTTTCATCCAGTATGGACCCTCTTCATGTAGCTTGACTCAGTTCAGTATCTTCATTGTAAAATTAAAGAGCAGCTCTGACCACAGAGATAATTAGACTGAGACAGGACAGTTATGAGGCCAAAGCTTTGTGCTAATTATAGCGTGTCCTGTGGAGAGAAAACAATGGTTCAGAACGTCGCTTTCAGAAAGAAGAAAGCTGCTTATGCATCTTTTTATATATTTCATATCATGTTGTTCTTTATTAAAACATCTGTATTTTCATAGGACAAGTTGTCAAATCAATTCTACTTTTCACTTTTTTCATGTCATTTTTTAATATGATATTAGTTATAGATAATCAATAATGTGAACAGTTGTTACCTGCAGTGTTGCTCCATACAAACGCACCTTACTAACTGATGCATCAAATGAAAACAGGTTTGATGTAACTTTGACTCATCTTCTGGTTTGTGCATGTTATAAAACTTCTCCTCCTCCTCCTCCTCCTCCTCCTCCACCCCCTCCTCCTCCTCCTCCTCCTCCTCCTCCTCTCTCCTTTCTCTCTCTACAGTAGCAGCAGTTGAGCTTCATCAGTTGACAGAAACTCTCCAGATCAGCAGCTGTGTGTGTGTGTGCGTGTGTGTGCGTGTGTGTGAAGAACCGTTTCTATCATGAAGGAGCTCTCACCTGACGCCGTGTTACTGTATTTTGTACATTTATGTTTCCTCTGTAGTTTTCTGGACGACGCTCGCGCTCAGGAGGCTGCCGGTGATGATGACGCGCTCCAGCGGGGGTTGACATGGCAACATAACGGGCAGGTTTTCAGCATCCTAAGCCGCGGGTCTCAGTACCGGCCGTCCGGCAGGAGGCAGACCGGGTCAACACGCCGCGGCAGCACCGTGGTCGTCCTCAGCAGCGCTAACGACACGGTCTCCACCGAGTCCCGGGGCTCCCCGCGGGTCCCCGCAGCCAGCGGCGCTGCGCAATTACGCGCCATGACGCGTCAACGGCAGCGGCCGCAGACGCCGCCGCCAGGCAGCGACCAGCACCCTGCCCCGGTCAGACGGGAGGACATGATGGTCGGAGACGATCCGTACAACCCGTACAAGGCTTCTAACTACTACCCCTACTACAACTACTACAACTCATACTACAGACCCAGACCTCGGACCCAGCCCCGGCACGGATACGGCACCAGCTACCACCAGAACGGTAGGACACATCTGAGCCTTTACATATATATATCATATATAACATCTCTGGAGGAAGTACTCATAACATTTACTGAAGCAAAAGTATCACAAAATGTAAATACTTCATTACAAGTATCAAACATGAAAAAACTTAATTAACTTCAAGTACTTCATGTACTTCATGTACTTTTGGTTGGTTTAATACTTTACGTTATATGTTAGAAGTAAATCAGACATTAGTAGTAGAAAGTAGCCTGAACATAAAATACTCAGGTAAAGTACAAGAACAAGAAGTTGTAGTGAAGTACTGGAGTAAAAGTACTTTCCAACACTGCATCTGTTGTTCTGTCTCATTTTAGGTTCCTCTGATGAACCAAATCATCATCAATGTCAGTTTTTAGTATCTATCTGTTTCTATAAAGCAGGGAGATCATAATACCAATCAATCAATCAATCAATCAGATCAATGCTCTACTGTTATAATCTGCTGTGAGGACTCGTGTTTAAAGGGGAATTCCACTGCATCTTTTAGCATGCAGCATGTGTGACAGGGTGTCTTAGTGAGCACTGACTGAGCTCACATTTAAACTGGTTATAGCCCCGATCCTGTGATGTCATAATGACGGACAGATATGTGTAATGACATCTTCCTGCAAGGTCAGACTCAGGGCATAATGCTCACATCCTTCCACAGCAGAGTCACGTCTAAAACCAAAGCTGAGCCGTCACCTGTCGTCCATCCCACCAGTCAATTTTAATCTGTTTTTATTTACTGTATATATTCACTTTACTTCTGTCTATAGACCCTTGATACAAATAAAGAAAAACTTCCTGAAACTTTTACCAGGCGGGGATCCCTGTCCCAGAACAGACAATAGAAGATAGATGTGTGTACAGTTATAGGATAGAAACAACAGAAATACAGCATGAAAACAGGCTGACAGTTTAACAGACGGTCTGACTGTTCGTCCTGATCGCAGGTCTTCCTGATCTGGTTCCTGATCCATATTACATCCAGATCGCCACATACGTCCAGAGACTTCCCATGTACAACCTGCGCTGTGCTGCAGAGGAGAACTGCCTCGCCTCGTGAGACAACACACACACACACACGAAGTGATGGAGACTAAACCCACAAACATGGATTTAAAGTTTATGTGAAGCTAATCTGAAGCTTCAAATCCAGCAGATATGTTTCAACGTTACAGTGTTTTTAGAGCCAAAGTCCCTCTTTTTGTTCCTATACTTCCACCACAGCTCAACAGGGAAACACAAAGAGGGAATTTGATGCTAAACAGACTGTAAATGTGTCAGATATCCACTTGATATGACTAACTCACACTGATGAAGCCTCAGAGAAGCTTCACATCTACTTTAAATGACTGCTTGATGATTACAGTCAGTCATTTTCATAAATGATTTCATTGTTTTGTTATTTCTGCTTCGTTATATTTGGTTATGTTCAACCTGCTGATAATAAACGTGCTGTCTCCTCCTCTTGTCTCCTCCAGGTCTTCTTCTTACGCTCAGGATTATGACACCAGGGTTTTGTTGAGGTTTCCTCAGCGGGTGAAGAACCAGGGAACAGCAGACTTCCTGCCCAGCAAACCTCGATACGCCTGGGAGTGGCACAGCTGTCACAAGTAGGTAGCAGGTAGTAGGTAGCAGGTAGTAGGTATCAGGTAGTAGGTAGCAGGTAGTAGGTATCAGGTAGTAGGTAGCAGGTAGTAGGTAGCAGGTAGGAGGTATCAGGTAGGAGCACTAATAACGGTGTCAGTGTGTAAACTGCAGCTGATGTCGCTGTTTTCCTTCCGGTTTGTGTTGCTGCTCAGTCACTTTCACAGCATGGACGAGTTCAGCCTGTACGAGCTGCTGGAAATCCAGACTGAGAGGCAGGTGGCCGAAGGTCACAAGGCCAGCTTCTGTCTGGAGGACACGTCCTGTGACCCGGGATACTACCGCCGCTTCGCCTGCACCTCACACACTCAGGTACACACACACACACACACACACACACACACACACACACACAGACACACACACACACACACACACACACAGACAGACCCACACACACACACACACGCACGCACACACACACACACTCAGGTACACACACACACACACACACATGCCAGTATTATCTTATTCTTTTAAATAATCTTTATTTTTAATGATGATGATGAAAAATGTATTATCTGTTTTTATGTGTTCAGGGTTTGAGTCCAGGTTGCTATGACACCTACAACGCTGACATCGACTGTCAGTGGATCGACATCACCGACGTCTCACCTGGAAGATACATCCTCAAGGTGTGACGGCTACAGGGGAAAAAAAACAAAGAACGACACATGGAAGCATTTTTATCAGCAGGACCATCAAATTAAATATGTTTTAAGATGTGACAACACTGGTTAATACACACACACGCACACACACACACACACACACACACACACACACACACGCACACACACATACACGCACACACACACACACACACACACAGTTTTAACTGTAAACATTGAAAACACAACAGGAGCATTTTATAAATATTATTAATATTTTAATGTGTAGCCTCCATGTTGAATGTTGTTAGATTCATTAACAATAATTTTAATAATGTGAATATTTTCTGGTTTCTTTAGTTCTCAGAACGAGACATGTGAGACATTTAATGGACCAAACAACTAATCGGTTATAATAATCGATAATAATAATCGATTGCCAGCAGCTCATGAACACTCGGCTGCTGTGTTTCTCCTGCAGGTGACGGTGAACCCGAGGCAGCAGGTCCCAGAGTCCAACTTCAACAACAACGTGGTCCGCTGTGACGTCCAGTACACCGGCACCGCCGCACACGTCTCTGGATGCACCATGACGGCGTGAGGAACTCATTTTATATTACACATGCATTTATTAAGTTATACATTATTATTATTATTATATGCTCCCAGAGAGAAAAGAGAGTTATCATTCAACAATCCTTGTCTCCACAGAAACAAAATCTGATGATTCATTTGAATGTTTAATGTGCAAGAGACAAGAAACAAACCTTTAACTATGATCAATATGTTCTATCAGTGGGTGATTTTGTTTGTTTGTTTCTTGCAGCTACTGAGATGAAACACAGATGGAGGAAACGGGGAAGCTGCAGTGAAGCTTGAAGCTACATGTGACATTAATAATTAAATTTGAACCAGATTAAAGCAAAAACTGATTAAAACATAAAAACACCTGAAACAGGTGATTTCAGTCGAAGCATGAAGTGAGTACGATTACTCAACAACAGACTGCAGCAGGTGAAGCAGAGTAGAGCTTTATATGCACAACAGGAGAAAAGTGACACCTGGATTTCACCTGAAGTCCTTCTGGGTTTTTCCATTCTGGGAGAATTAGTCATTTTTATCTGGTTACGTCTTTTCTTTGCATATTTCACATCGATTGACAGAAACTGAATCAGAAACTATTTTGATGATTGATTAATTGTTTTAGTTATTCTTCAGCTTCTATATATAAAAACAGACATTTTTCATAATTTTTTAAAAAACATTTTATAGCCAAATTATCAATAACTGTTCGATGCAGCCCTCATATTCTTAATTATTGATTTCAACATTTATATCAGGGGGGTGTACATGTTTTATGATCTTTACATAACCACCTTGTTTTCTTTAGGTCAGAAAGTAACATTATTATTATTATTATTGTTGTTGTTATTATTATTTCATGATGTAGAAAATGCATCTTGAGGTTTACTTTATAACTTCTGATCTTCTTCTGTGATCAACGAGCTGAAAACAAACAAACTCTTGATCACAGATTAATAATTTTGTGATTTCTTCTGTGCATGTCCTCTCTGGGCTTCCGTAGACGCCACATATACAGATTAATTTTAAACTTTAGAAATTCCTGTTAATCCTCAGAGGAAACGTTTGTGTTTTAAGCTTCCTGTAAGGTTCTCGTTGATTATTGGTGCTTCGGAGGAGATCTTTGACTTTTGCACAGTGTGTACGCATACGTACCTGCAGAGCTGTATATAGGTGAGCTCATGTTAACCTGCTTCACTGCTTCATATCACACTAATAAAGTTTGCTTCAATGTCAACTGTGTCATCATGTGATTATTCGTGCAGCCATCAGCTTTTTATGTATTGTCAATGTGTTCATGAATGGAAAAATGAGGAATTTACAACATATATATTATATATATTATTATATATTATTCATAGTCCAACTATGGAGCAGAGCGATAACCAGGATATAAAAATAAAAACAAACATGAAAACTAAAAAAAAGGAAAAACAAACAAGTTACATAAATTAATGAATGAAGTTGAAAAAAAAGATAAAAAAAACATCTCAAGAACAAAAACCTCCAGCATGAATCTCCAGAAAGATAATAAATAAATAATATCAGATCATTTACATGAATTATTTTCACTCTTCATATAATAAAATAAAACAGATTCAGACTGAATGTAAAAACTCAACAGGGTTGTTTAACAGTCGCTGGGTCTTCGCCTCGTCTCTTCCTCTCGTAATAATAACTGTCAGCAGTATTTGACTCTTTTTGGTCAACATTTCCGCTAAAAACAAACTAACATAAAGCTTCATTTTATATTTTAGCTCTTCAAAGTGGTGAAACTTGTGTCCATGTAACGAGTAAAAACACAGGATGAAGTTCTACATGACTGCTGCTTTGACCTTTGAACCTTGGGGTCGGTGCATTATGTGTGAAGGCTTATGTGTTTTCAACACATGTGAGTTCAGAGACGAAATCCAAAACCAGTCGCTATAGTTACACAGTAAACCGTGACAGTGTCAGATTGTACCAGAAGATGATGCTGTTGAGCGTAAAATAAGAAGTGAGATAAACCACCGAACCCACAGCGGAGGCACACAGAGACTTACAGGCTGTCATGGAAACAGTTCATTTATAGAGCATCACTTCACTGCTTCTTCTCCCAGACAGGCTGAACGTTATGTAACTGATGTAAGAAGATGCTGACATGTAAATTAATAATGTTAATTAATTAAATGTTAATTAAATAACATGTTACACACGTACAGCACCAGTCAAACACTTTCTTATTCTCTTACATAAACTTTTGTCTTCTTCTTCTTCTTTTCTACAATATATTGTTTCCCATATTCTTAGTTTGACAGGATTTTGTGTGATCTAAACTTAAATAAAAATTAATAAAAAATAAATAAATAAATAAAAGAAAAAACTAAACTAAATAGATTTAATGTCAAAAGTACAATAGACAAAACCAATATGAATAAAAATACTGCTGTTATTACATATATAAGGCAACTTATTATTTGTTATTGATGATTTACATTGAATCATAAAAGCACAAAAGTTCAATAAGTAATAAATAAATAATAAACACGTGTGTGTGTGTGTGTGTGTGCGTGTGTGGCTGTAATTTTTATTCTAAGGATAACGGACCATCTAACGGCACTTCCTGCTGCTCCGAAGATCGTCTATGAAAGGAAGAATCAGCGGTTAGAAAAAAAAAGAACAGCAGAAGACTGTAATAATAATAATAACAATAATAATAAAAAATAAATAAATAAAAACAAAAAGCACATCACATCTAATTTTATCTTATGTAAAATAAATAAATAAATAATATATAATAAATTAAATAAATAATAATAAAGAAACTCACATTTTGACAGAGTGAACATTCCTCAGTAATTTTCAATTATAGATCAATTATAGATCAATAATCACTTCCATAATAAGTGTATTATGAAGGGTTCTTGTAATGATCAGAAACATGTTTCACTGACTGTTGTTTTAAGACACACTTAAAAACTTCATCCTTCATCCTGACGGTCCTCAGAAATGTGCTCAGAGTGAGGCTTCGTCTCGTTCCTCCTCTCTGTGCTGCCCATATGTCAAAGTCTTTGTGCTTTTCAAGACATCGAGGCGACAGAAGGAAAAAAACAGCTGGATCCGAGGATTCAGCCCAGCTAGCTACCAGCGCATCAAGCTAGCTCCTGCTCCTCGGCTGCCTCACTTCAAAAGGTACAGTATCATAAAACGGCCCGTTTACCGGGAGAAACAGCTCTATATCCCGGTACCGGGGTCGTTTTTACCTGAGCTTTCTGTTTTGACCTAATTTTCCAACTGCCTGGCTGTGCTAATCAGTTAGCTTCCACATTAGCTCCTCTGGATGCTGATTAGCGAGCTAACGTAGCTTAATTAGCCTCCTGGTGCTACATGAGCAGGTATCAAAGGATCAGAGTGGATAAAGAGAAAAAGCTGCTTTACAGGCACGAATTAATCTGAAATAGAAAGTACGCAGATTTACTGGCTGCTGTGAGTCTGTTTCATCATCATCATCATCATAATAATAATGATGTAATAATAATTATTCAGATAAATTACCTGGAAATGAAGCCAACATCACCTGGAGTTGGTCTCCAGTGTTTCTGTACTTTATTTTCTTTACCTGTAAAACCTGCTGTTGTCCACAATGATGTCATTAAAAAGCAGATATTTAACCACATCAGCACCTTGAGACAGTATTAACCTTTAGCAGTACAACTAGAAGGTACTTGTACTTGACTTGAGTATTTATACTTCACTGTACTACATGTCAGAGGTAAATCTAGTACTTTCTACATGTCAGAGGTACATCTAGTACTTTCTACATATCAGAGGTAAATCTAGTACTTTCTACATGTCAGAGGTACATCTAGTACTTTCTACATGTCAGAGGTAAATCTAGTACTTTCTACATGTCAGAGGTACATCTAGTACTTTCTACATATCAGAGGTACATCTAGTACTTTCTACATGTCAGAGGTACATCTAGTACTTTCTACATGTCAGAGGTACATCTAGTACTTTCTACATGTCAGAGGTAAATCTAGTACTTTCTACATGTCAGAGGTACATCTAGTACTTTCTACATGTCAGAGGTAAATCTAGTACTTTCTACATGTCAGAGGTACATCTAGTACTTTCTACATGTCAGAGGTACATCTAGTACTTTCTACATGTCAGAGGTACATCTAGTACTTTCTACATGTCAGAGGTACATCTAGTACTTTCTACATGTCAGAGGTACATCTAGTACTTTCTACATGTCAGAGGTAAATCTAGTACTTTCTACACGTCAGAGGTACATCTAGTACTTTCTACATGTCAGAGGTAAATCTAGTACTTTCTACATGTCAGAGGTACATCTAGTACTTTCTACATGTCAGAGGTACATCTAGTACTTTCTACATGTCAGAGGTACATCTAGTACTTTCTACATGTCAGAGGTACATCTAGTACTTTCTACATGTCAGAGGTACATCTAGTACTTTCTACATGTCAGAGGTAAATCTAGTACTTTCTACATGTCAGAGGTACATCTAGTACTTTCTACTCCACTACATTTATCTGACAGCTTTAGTTACTGTTCAGATGCAGATTTGACTCAATGGATAATATAAGAAGCTTTTAAAATCCAACACATAGTTAAAGATGAAACCAGTGGTTTCAACCTTTTAGTCTTTTGACGTCTTACTAAAAGCAGTGTGTAGTCGGGTCACATTTCAGATGTCTATGAGTTGTTAACAGCTTCACCAAATAGTGATTTTTACCTCTAAACTTCTCACATGGTTTCATTTCAATAAATGTTCAAATGATCCAATATTTCAGCAAAAATCAAAGATTAGAGAAAAAGTCCAAAAGCTGAAAACAGATTTGTGTATCAGAACTTTGTTTCTTCTTCTTTCCTCTCCCATTAATCATCTCACGACCCCTCAGATTTATCTGGTGACCCTTTGGAGGGCCCCGATCCCTAGGTTGGGAACCACTGGACTAAACTAGTGTATACTGCAGTACTTTAACTACATCAAACATACAATATTACGTCTCCTTAATAAAGTATCTGAAGTATTTAATGAAATAAAGCTGGTTGACATAATGCCAATATTGCTTTAATTAGATTTCTTTACAACGTAGAAAATAAAGAAAAGGTTCAAGTCTTCACTTTGAGAAGCTGCAACTAGTAAATATTTATCATTTTTCAGTCATGATAGTTGCTGATTAATGAATTAATGTCAGTAAACAGTTACCTGCTGCTAAAACCAGAATATGTCATGTTTGCTTTGTTTCCACCTGCTCAGTAAAACAACAGACAGACTTCTAGTTGAGATGAACAGGAAATATGAAGAAACGTTTGTCTTGTTTTACACAGTGTACGAAGAAGTAATCGAATGTCTTCGAACCCGTCCTGGTCTCTTCACTCTGAACATTAAATCTCTCGTCTGATTGTTTTTGCGTCTCGCTGCCTGGAGGGATTTGGACTCGTCGTATAAACACAGAAAGTAGACGTCCTCTTCCTTTTCTTTGGATCCGTCCTTCTTTTTTCAGGCCTGAACTGTTGTTATCGAGGATGTTAGACTCGACTGTTTCTCAAAGCTGCAATCAGAGGTTTTATTTTGACCTGTTTAGCTCCGCGGTCTCTCCCACACAGTCTGAAAACGGCTCCGCTTCTACATGGAAACTCGGCTCTTTGGTGCTTTCTGAACTTCCTGTGGCGACAAATGAAAGTTTAATTCCTGAAACAGAAATGTTTGTAATGTACAGAGTACGAGACAGAAAAGCAGAAACAAGTTCCAGCTTCTTAAATATTTTCTGGTTTCTTCAGACCTCTGACAGTAAACTGATCCATCATGAAAATAACCGTTTTGCAGCCTCAGCAGAAGAAATTTAAGGCCAAATTCTCACAGTGTGACTGAAACCAGCCAATCATGTCCACTGCTTTTGTTTTTCTTTCCATCGTAGCACTACGATCGTAGACTGTATGAAATAATAAACCCGTTTATTTGTGGACTCCTGTTTTTGCATTTTGTCCGCCGACATCTTGGATTTTTGGAGCCAGAAGCGACCATATTTGGACGGAGGGGGTGGAGCTAACCCTAATGTTAGCTGCTAGCTTGGTTAGCATGGTACATTTACAGTGATGATTCCAATGCTAATGCTAACTTTAATAGCAAAAAACAGGCTTACAGGCTTAAAACAAATTGTACTTTTGGGAAAAACTGAACAGTCGCGTCCTGAGAGGCTCGACGCTCGGCTACGGTTCATCAGACGCTCACGACGTACCTCCTGATATCGCACCGCCAGCAGTTTGATGTTTTTATTTGGTTTGACCTTGAAATTCACTCGGATGAGGCAGCACAAAGTGAGTTGTTGGTGTTTTTGTGGAAATTATGCCTTCGACAAGAATGAACGTTGTAGAAAAACATGAGAAGCTTCTTAATAGTTTTGGTCATGTTACAGTTTTTTCTGGGTTTTTTGTGTGAATTGAACCTGTTTGATCAGAATTTCAGCCTAAAAAATCAGCAGTTTGAAAACTTCCTAAGATTTTTTAAACAATTGTGGATTAATAAATTAATTTATGAAATCAAAAAGCCATTCAACAAAGAAATTCTCAGCAGTGGCCGTTATTGGTGCACCTTTGACAGATGTTTGGGGTCACTTCGTCTTCGTCTCTTCGTCTTCGTCTCTCTTCGTCTCTTTGTCTTCGTCTTCATCTCTTTGTCTTCGTCTCTTCGTCTTCGTCTCTTTATCTTTGTCTCTCTTCGTCTTCATCTCTCTTCGTCTCTTCGTCTTCGTCTCTGGGTCTTCGTCTTTGGGTCTTCGTCTCTTTGTCTGTGTCTCTTCGTCTTCGTCTCTTTGTCTTCGTCTCTGGGTCTTTGTCTCTTCGTCTTTGTCTCTTCGTCTTCGTCTCTTTGTCTTCGTCTCTGGGTCTTCATCTCTTTATCTTTGTCTCTTTGTCTCTTTATCTTCGTCTTCGTCTCTCTTCGTCTTCGTCTCTTTGTCTCCGTCTCTTCGTCTTCATCTCTCTTCCTTTTCGTCTCTCTTCGTCTTCATCTCTTTGTCTCCGTCTCTTCGTCTTTGTCTCTCTTCGTCTCTCTTTGTCTTCGTCTCTCTTTGTCTCCGTCTCTTTGTCTTCGTCTCTGGGTCTAAGCTGCTCGCTCTGATTATCCTGCTTTTCGTTACCTTTGATCACAACAGCTCAGGCACTTTGTGCACTTGACAGTTTGAGCTTTAAGCAGTTTTAAACCTCCAGTTTCGCTGAACACGAGAGGATTTTACTTTCTCTAAATAACGCTTTTATATTCAGCCTTTGTTGTTCGGAAACAATCCTCCTCAGAATAGAAGTCAGATTTGTTATTTCCACAGTTTCCTCTTTATTCAGTAAGAATAAAGCTTAACAAAAACACAGAAAGCACTTTAACACTAGTTTTCAACAGGACTATTCTCTGTTTCCTGCAGCCTGTTCCTGTCTTTTATTCCTGTCTGATCATATCACTGAAACATTAAAACCCAAAAGTGTTTTTCTTTAACATATTCATGGGTGTGACGTGACAACGCTGCTCCAGAACGAACAAACTAAAGTCTATTCTGGCTTTCAGTCAGCGGTTACCAAAGTTTTCCTCACGGTCAGGAAGACCCAGTACAAAAAAGTTAAATTCAACTTGTCCTCATTGTCTTTTGTATTTTACATTAGCGATGAAATAACAGCACATTTATTCATTGATCTGATGTCTCTGACGTCCTTCTGTGTGTTTTTGTCTGCAGCTGCTTGTGAGGCTGATGATGTTGTGTGATGATGGAGGCTCCTGAATACCTGGACCTGGACGAGATCGACTTCTCTGATGATTCAGTGGTGAGAATGACAGGAACAAACCAGCCACTTTCACTTGTATCTGCCTTTTACACCCAGACTACTGCAGCTTCACCAAATTCAGCAGCAGCAACTATATATATATTAGTATATATAAGTATATATAAGTATTTTGTATTTTTATTGAGTATCAGTGTGAAAGAACAAAAAGTTCAGGTGCAGTTTTCAACCAACAGCTGTGAAATATAAAACTATTATAGTCTGTCTGTCTCTCTGTCTGTCTCTCTGTCTGTCTCTCGTCTTGCAGTATTCTGTGGCGTCTCTAAAAAGCATCCCAGAGTTGTCCAGGCGGAGCGATGGCCCGGCTGAGGACAGACCAGGTAACAGAGTATAAAAGTCCTCTATGTTTGAATATTATGCACCATGATGTCCATCTTTAATTTCTTAAATCAATCACTCTGCTCGTCCTGTAGCTCCAGCCATCAACTGGAGTCGTGGTGTTTCCTCCCACAGCGGAGGGGGAATCAAACCCACGGGGCTCGCCGAGGTCCACAGTAAGTTCCGGCCGGTGAAGAGGGTCTCCCCTCTCAAACACCAACCGGAGACCACCGACTCAGACTCTGATGGTAAAGTCCAGAGCCCGGGGCTGGGCGTGGGGGAGCCGGGGGAGGGCAGCAAGGACGACCCCGGCTCTAACAAACCGACTCACGCCTCCTCTGATGTGCCGGGAGGGAAGGCGAAGAGCCTGGGCGGCGGCGTAGGCGGCGGGGGGAACAACCCTCAGGTTCTGTTTGGGGAGCTGGAGCACTACGATCTGGACATGGATGAGATCCTGGACGTGCCTTATATCAAGTCCAGTCAGCAGATGTCCACACTGCCTCGTGTCCCCCACGACAAACGCTCGGTGACGGGGAGCAACCTGAGCGGAGGCACCCTGGAGAGGAACCGTGGAGGAGGGCTGAAGAGCTCCGCTTTACCCCACAATGAGCCTCTGAGCCTGGGCAGCAGCAGCTCACATACCCCGGTACAAGCTACAGATGTACAGACGAGTAACAGATAAAATATAATATGATATTCTACACATGATAGACTCAGTAATTTGATTGTAGTAGTAAGTAAGTGTAGTAAGTAGTTAATTTAACTTGCAATATTGATTGTAAATTGTAAGTACTGTATGTATTATATACATATGTATGTATGTATGTATATTATATATATATTATATTCATATATATATTTATGAAGCTACTTTAAGGTTTTTAGTTTTCTCACATAAACATGTTTACAAGATTTCACAATAAGTTTTGATGTTGTTTAATTCAGGGTGAAATATTGAGTTGAACGCAGTTGTTTTGGATGTTTTTGCAGTATTGTGTTCTGTCTCCGGTCAAGTGGTCGGACCTGAGGAAGTCCAAGTCGATGGATCCGGATCTTCACCACCTCCACCGCTCCCCGGCTGGAGGAGGCTACCAGCCAGAGCTGCACTCCTCCGGCCTCCTCAGCTGCTCCTCCTCCCTCTCGTCTTTCTCTGACGCAGGTAAGTCACAAACAGACGTACAACACATCATCTTTGTGAGTGTATGTGTTGTTTAGGTGTGTAAGATGATGAAATGATTTCCAGACAAGCTGCTGTCTGCGCGCGTCTACCCGGACTCTCAGAGAGCAGCCGTGGAGCCTCCAGGGGGACCAGGGATGATGTTCCCCCTGCCTGGGTGCAGTGTGAGCAGGCAGGATGGCTCTAAGACCTGGGCCCCAGGACCAGGAGGAGGAGCAGGAGGCGGTGGAGGTGCAGGCGGAGGCGGTGGTGGTGGTCCGAGGGGATTTGGTGGAGGAGCAGGAGGGGAGGTGGACGAGGAGACCAAGAAGAACCAGAACATCATCAACATCGTCCGAGAGGGACAGATCTCACTGCTGGTGAGTATGTCCTCCTCCTCTTCCTCCTCCTCTCCAACCACTGCTCTCCTTTTTCTCCTCCTGTGTTTTCCTCCCGCTGATGTTTCTCCTCTTCTTTTTCCGCTCCAATATCCCGTTTGTTGCAGCCTCACCTGGCAGCTGATAACCTGGAGCTGATCAGAGACGAGGACGGAAACAACCTGCTGCACATCTCGGCCTGTCAGGGTCACGCTGACTGTCTGCAGCATCTCACCTCCCTGATGGGCGAGGACAGCCTCAACGAGCGCAACAACCAGCAGCTCACACCCGCCGGCCTGGGAGTCAAGGTCAGCCTGTGTGTGTTTGAGGGATAGTTGTCATCCTCAGTAAATATTAAATAAATAAAAACGGCTCAGTTTTGACCTTGCAGGTGAAAAGAAAAAAAAATCTGTTTGTTAAGACGGACCTGCAGACATCTGATTGGCTGTCGGCGGCTGGTCAGTGAGGTCATACAGTTTTTGGTGAAATGGTGTAAACTTGAACATCAGCCCATTTTCTACGACCTGCAGTGGAAACATAGCTCTTGATTGGCTGCCAGACAGGAAGTGTGTTATTAAGAGACAAGCTGGGCGGCTGTGTGCCGAGTTCTGATTGGCTCTTATCATCAAGCGTCTTGTTTATTCACTCAGATTAGCAGGATAACAGATTTCCAACTTCCACCTGGTCCTCTGTGTAACAACAGTCTCACTCAGTGACGTGTGTGCGTGTGTGTGCGTGTGTGTGCGTGTGTGTGTGTAGAACGGTCATCTGGAGTGTGTCAGGTGGATGGTGAGTGAGACGGAGGCGATAGCAGAGCTGAGCTGCACCAGAGAGCATCCCAGTCTGATCCACTACGCCGCCCGCTACGGACAGGTAACACGGTTCCACAGGTGTCTGTAAACGTGTCCGTCAAACATTTGACACTAAACCAGGTGATCATAGAAGTACCGGCTTCTATCTAACATATTCAAAGCTTCGAAGGGTAAGACGTCTCTGTCTGTCTCTCTGTCTGCAGGAGAAGGTCTTGTTGTGGTTGCTTCAGTTCATGCAGGAACAGGCGATCTCTCTGGATGAAGTCGACCAGAACGGAAACACGGCCGTCCACGTCGCGGCGCAGTACGGACACCTCACCTGTATACAGGTACGGCTGTAGAGGACTCAGAGAGTCTGTGTGTTTCATGATCAGGGACTTTCAAAGCCAGTGTGAGTAAATGAGTGAAGTAGCGTCTTTTTTATCTTTTTTATTGTGTTTTATTTTATTTTTCCAGACGTCAAACTCTTTTTTTTCACTTCCGTGTATTCACTCAGTTTGTGTTATTTTCCTGGGAGGTGGCTGCTGACGGAGGCGGATGTTATCAGTCCTGTGTGCTTCCTGTTGGCCAGCCGGACCGCCAGTCAAAATACTGATAATTAATGATCAGTTATAGATAAAGAAGCAGGAACAGAACTAATGAAGGAGATGATGGAGGTTTGACAGTAAACGTCTCCTCTGTCTGTGTCCAGACTCTGGTGGAGTACGGATCCAACGTGACGGTCCAGAACCAGCAGGGGGAGCGGCCTTCCCAGAGTGCTGAGCGGCAGGGACACACCACATGCGCCCGCTACCTGGTTGTCGTGGAAACCTGCATGTCGCTGGCGTCACAGGTTGTGAAACTCACCAAACAGCTCAACGAGTGAGTTGCATTTTAACATGTTTGTTTTTTATTCATTGTTACTATAAAGCTTCGTTACCAACTTAATGAAGAACATGTCAGTAATTATCAGAGCCACAACTTAAATAGTTATAAAAGAGGCTTTGAGTACAGTTCTGGTTGCCAGTAGATCAGTTGATCACAAACTGTTTCACCATGAAGTTATTTTAATTACACTGACAGTGTTGGTGGATTACAGCTTCTGATCAGGCTTGTGGGAAACTATTTCATTTTAAAGATAAAGGTCGTAGGTAGTTGATGACGAGGAACCCGAACCGTCCGCAGGTCGTCTGCTGTCAGGCGACCCAGCGGAGGCAGACAGACTGTCTCCTGTATGAGACATGCAGGACAGACAGACCTTATCTGGACATGCAGTAAGGATCAGTTTGGTGGAGGGTCTCTGTCTCCTGAGACCTTTGAGGTTAACAAGTCTCATGATTTTCATGACAACTTTCATTTATTTGGAACAAATAATGTCAAACTTACCAAGATTTCTATCACTGTTGAAATCTATAGAGCTGTACGCAGGTTGTGTGTCTGTCAGCATTAATCCTGGTGTGTGTGTGTGTGTGTGTGTGTGTGTGTGTGTGTGTGTGTGTGTGTGTGTGTGTGTGTGTGTGTGTGTGTGTGTGTGTGTGTGTGTGTGTGTGTGTGTGTGTGTGTGTGTGTGTGTGTGTGTGTGTGTGTGTGTGTGTGTGTGTGTGTGTGTGTGTGTGTGTGTGTTGGTCATGCAGACAGGCAGCAGAGAAAATTGCTCTACAGAAACAAATGCAGAGACTGATGGAACCGAACAAAGCAGAGGGGACCCCTTCCAGATCACCCAGGTATACGACACACACACACACACACACACACACACACACACAGGATAAATAGTTTTACACAATCAAGGGCGTAAGTCTAAGAAAATACTGCTTTTACTTGAGAGTATTTGTAGTATTAGTAGCAGTGCTGGCAGTAATTTAAAGCATTCATACATACACAATAAAAAGATGAAGACATAAAAAAGGATTTCTGTCCTTCTCTGGACTCCAGCTCCCATCAGCCCTCAGTGGAGGCGTGGCCAGAGATGATGCTGACGGCGGAGGGGACTCCCGGGGACAGTCATTGGTTGGTCCGTCAGGGAGGGGTGGGGCCAGACTCAGTGCTGCGGCAGCTGCTGGGGAAGGACGTGCCAGAGACGCTGTGTCCCAGAGAGAGGCCGCCTCTGGCGGGCGGCCTGAGCAGAGACGGCCCTGGGGCCCCTGGGACCCGCAGGACCGGGCTGGTGGAGCGGAGAGAGCTCAAACTAGCGAGACTCAAACAGATCATGCAGCGCTCTCTGAGCGAATCTGACTCAGACGCTTGTCCACCGGAGGACGGTAAAAGTCAAGGAGCCCCGCTCTCAAACACACTGCGACCTGATAGGCCGTCTCATCTGCCAATCACAGAGGAGGAGCCTGCGTCTAACCACCTCCAACTGATGATGAGGAAGCACCTTCCCCCCTCCTCCTCCTCCTCTTCCTCCTCCTCCTCAGCAGCAGAGAAGAAGCTGGCGTTCTCTGTCAGCGGGTCAAAGTCGGTGGACAGTGGCGGTTACAACCCCTCCCCCACCTCCAGTGACCCCGAGGCCGCAGACGGCAAAACACCCGACGCTTCCAGCGACACCCACGATGCCGCCAACGGCCAGAAAGTCGCCACAAGCCCCAAGAGCGCCCTGAAGTCGCCGTCGTCTCGAAGGAAGACATCGCAGAACCTCAAGCTGAGGGTCACCTTTGACGAGCAGGTCCACAAGGGCTCCAATCAGGAGGCGGAGCCAACCAAAGGGCATCATGGGAAGGAGAGGACTCCAACAGGAAGCTCTGAAAGCAAGCGGCCATTTGGAGCATTCCGCTCCATCATGGAGACACTGAGCGGGAACACAAACCACAGCAACAACAACAGCGGTGGCCAATCAGGCGCCGCTGTGAAAGTTTCTACCTGTCAGAACTCACCTGGCAAGAAGTCGGAGAGTAAAAGCAGCCCGGGAGGAGCGAAGGGAAAGAGCAAAACCAGCAACGTCTAACACAGTCTTATAACATCTGTTAATATTCACGTCTCTGTTCGTTGCCTCAGACTGGTGTCATAAATGTCTCCGTTGTTTTTTTCTGTGTTCGATGACGTTACATCAGATCACAAATCAAAACAAGCGTATCCCCGTTTCTGTTATTCTCTTACTGTACTCGTCTCTACACTAAAGATGAAAAATATTTATGTTTATGCACACAGTTATGAGTTTAAAATGTGGTTATAATCACGCACGTCATCAACGTGCACCAGCACAACAAATCTTAAAACCACTGTATATATATAGTAGTATTTAAATTTCATTATATCTCACACGTTTTATTTTTATTTCCATGATTATTATCTATGCAGTATTTTTGGCATGACGTAGAGGTTAGATGTGTGACGTGTTGGAGGACGCACCTTCTACAGCAGCTGACAAACAGATATGAACTTTAAGAGAAGAAGAATGAGAGATTAACAACATAAACCCAAAGCTGGAAACTGATGATCTGTGGTAATCTGCACAGGGAACAATATGATTGATTATTGGCACATTATTGATTCAGATGAAGGAAATATTTATGTAAATTGTATGATTATCTCTAATGTGATTTTATTCCAAATGAAAACTGATTAGTTCTTATTAAAAGCAGGTTACAGACGCGACTCTGGTTTGTAGTTTTGGGAGAAACTTGATCACGTTTACGTTCAGAGTGTTTTTCTGCTACGTTGCTGTGTGAGCTGCAGTTCACCGTCTCTTCATGAAGCTCGTATCAGTCCTCATCTTCACATCTGAGGGACACGAACAGTCTCAGAACCACAACTGTCTTCATTCACACAAAGACGAGCGTCCAAGTTAAAGTCAGATACACACACACAAAAAAGATGCTCCTTAAATGTTTGACTTTTCTCAGATGTACAATCAGTCAAGTCTTTAAGAATAACGAGCACATTTATAAAACAAGAACTTCACTGGTAAACACGGTTCTTCTGGGTTCTCTGGGTTCTCTGGGTTCTCTGGGACAGTTTCCTCCTCATGTTTTCTCATTTTCAGGACATTTTCCAGTTTTTATTGCTTCAAAGTATTTCTGTTGTGTCGTTGCTGAAACAATCATTGTTCTGTCTGTGAGGCTGATCGTGTTTATTTTATTTCACCTTCAGGACGAGAGACAGACGCTTCAACAGAGACGGACTGAATTGTGCCTGTTTGTTGTATTTTAATGTGTTTCTGCATCATGTTTACTCTCGATGCAAAAAAAGATGCAATATCAATGAATGTTGGAACGTTTTTCTGTGTTTTTTACTAACCAGCGTGTACAGAGACGGACGGCTGCTCTTCTGTTATTTAAACTGATGTGAAGGCTGAAGACAAACTGAAATAAACTGTTGTAATAAATAAATGTTTGTTCTTTTTTTATGCTGAAGCTTCATGATCGGATCAATAATTTATCAATACTGCTTCAGCTTGGTCAGGCTACATAAACAAACTATAGTAGCAGGATTTCACTGCACATTGAAAATATGAGTAGACAACATAAACAACCACAGCAACAGGCTGTATTCAGAACCGCCCACTACGTACTACTAACAAACACAGTACACAGTATGTACTACACAGCTTAGTTCATATGTGGCATGAAACTTTCATTTCATTTTCATTAATTTAAATTTAATTTGCGATATGTAAGGCCAAGCTTAGAGATGGATAACTGACTGACTGAGTGATAAAGTTACACCATTGGTGTGTAATGCATGCTACATTTTTTCTAGTAATTGATTTCGAATGCAGCCAAAGTTTAAGAGGACAGACAGATGGCGGTGGGATAAAACTTAGTTTAGTTTTCTGATATTGTACAAGTAAAAATAGTATAAAACAAATAAATAAAGGTATTTTAAACTGATCAAAATGGATGCAGAAGGACCACAGATCTGAACAATCATCCAATCAAAACAATCTACTTGATATATACTTGATTGTTTGCAAAGTTCAAAGACAACTTTTACAAACTTCACGTTTAAATAAATGAAGCCGTTTCCTCTTTTACTGAGACCTCCTCAGACGCTGTCAGAGACCCTCTGCAGGTCCCAGGACCCCACTTTTCACCACCGCTGATCGAGATAGATGTGGTGTGTGAATTGTGCTCTCTGGTAATTTAATGGACAATACATAACAGAGTAGTATATTTATTTCTGCGCGCTTCAGCAGCATCAAAAACAGTCACTTAACGGGGCAGGATTTATGGTGTTTGGCTAGCAAATTGGCCTTTGATGGTTCCCACGCAGGGTCGGCTGCTTCCCCACGGAGACTAATGGGGTTTGCTCTAATAGCATCCCTCAATCATCGCTGTGAATATGAAACATGAGCTCACCAGCTGACAATTAGCAAAACAACACGAGGACGTGATGTGTGAGGAGCGCCGGATTTACCCAAAACGCTCCTCATGTAACAAAAAATAAGAGCAATTTGTTTTCTGTTTTCCAACCTTAGCATTTTTTTATTTTTTTTATTTTTGAGGGGGTGGTTGGAGGGAGCAGGCGGGGTGAAGTTAAACTGATAAATTAGACCTCATTTATTGGACAACAGTTTGAGTCGATACCCAGGGGCCCCTGCTCTGCAGACTGGACGAGGATCCAGAGCCGCTAATTGGTTCACTCTGTGTGGAGTCAGTGGTGGGTGGGTGCGTTTGTTGTGGTGCAGGAGGGGTGGTGTTTAAGGGGGCAGGCCGGGCGTTTGGCCTGTGCTGATGCTCACACACACACACACACACACACACACACAAACAAACGGTTGTCTTGCGGCGGACGTGTGCGGCACACGCCACGAAATCACGAAAACGGACGAGACAAGCGCTTGATTTGACAGCCGGGGTGGACGGGGTGGACGGGGAGGGGTGGGGAGGGTGGAGGAGTCATGTATAGATTTTTGTGTCTGTTGTTTTGGCTTATTTGTGTGCTTCTTTTACTCAGTCAATCAAATTTAATTGACACCGCTGGGCTGGGGCCCAGGGCCCTGCGGCATGCTGGGATGACAGGCCTTTAATGCCAACGAGAGGAGAGGAGGTTCTTCTGCCTGTGAAGGATGAAGGTGGGGGTGGGGGGGTGGTGACAGTTCTTCAGCCCGTCAACAGCATTAATTGATGTAATGACAGCGATGATGGATACTAATAAATACAACCTTTAAGAAAAAAGGTAATTAGACGGCGTCCTGAGCAAACCGTCGCGCTCGGTGATAAACACCATTCGTCTTCCTCGGAGGCCTCGAGACGGACGTGAGACGTCCCCTACATGCAGATCAAAACTCTGCATTTGCATTTTTGGGCCAAAACAAGAAAACAAGTGAGGAAGAATTCAGTCGTTCAATTTGTTCTCCTGCAAAAAAACAAGACGAACTCGTTGATTTTCTACCTCAGCGTTTGTTTCCAGGTGTTCTGTGTAAAAAGTCATTTGAAGCCTTTAGTGTCTCAGAGGGTTTGAAATCTCATAAACCGACTCAAGACTCGAGTCGGCGTCGGTTGGGGCTTTTAACCACTGTGATGCTCCTGCAAACGTCACCTGGTTCATAGAAACTCTGCATATTTACTTTGAAGGACGTAATAATTTAATGTCCTCGACAGGACCATAGATACACACAGGCCGGGGACAAGAGGGCTGATGGGAATTACAATAAAAATAATGTAATTAATGACCAGACCTTCATTTGCCACAGGTGGTATCAATAAAAAGTAAAATATAATTTATATAAATATATAAATAAAGATTAAACTAAGATGTTTTTATGGTTTTGCAGCTTTAAGATAAAGTTGGTGATTAAATACCAGAGAAAACGTACAAAAGCCTGAACTTCATGTGACCAACCAGCCACCACAAACACAAACAAAACGTGTCATAAATACGAAGCCGGCTTAGTTTATTATCTACAAACAACTGGACGAGTATACAGAGCGTTATAGGACAAGTATACAGAGCGTTATAGGACGAGTATACAGAGCGTTATAGGACAAGTATACAGAGCGTTATAGGACAAGTATACAGAGCGTTATAGGACAGGTATACAGAGCGTTATAGGACAAGTATACAGAGCGTTATAGGACAGGTATACAGAGCGTTATAGGACAAGTATACAGAGCGTTATAGGACAGGTATACAGAGCGTTATAGGACAAGTATACAGAGCGTTATAGGACAAATATACAGAGCGTTATAGGACAAATATACAGAGCGTTATGGGACAAGTATACAGAGCGTTATAGGACAAGTATACAGAGCGTTATAGGACAAGTATACAGAGCGTTATAGGACAAATATACAGAGCGTTATGGGACAAGTATACAGAGCGTTATAGGACAAGTATACAGAGCGTTATAGGACGAGTATACAGAGCGTTATAGGACGAGTATACAGAGCGTTATAGGACGAGTATACAGAGCGTTATAGGACGAGTATACAGAGCGTTATAGGACGAGTATACAGAGCGTTATAGGACGAGTATACAGAGCGTTATAGGACGAGTATACAGAGCGTTATAGGACGAGTATACAGAGCGTTATAGGACGAGTATACAGAGCGTTATAGGACGAGTATACAGAGCGTTATAGTACAAATATACAGAGCGTTATAGGACGAGTATACAGAGCGTTATAGGACGAATATACAGAGCGTTATAGGACGAGTATACAGAGCGTTATAGGACGAATATACAGAGCGTTATAGGACGAGTATACAGAGCGTTATAGGACAAGTATACAGAGCATTATAGGACAAATATACAGAGCGTTATAGGACGAGTATACAGAGCGTTATAGGACGAGTATACAGAGCGTTATAGGACAAGTATACAGAGCGTTATAGGACAAATATACAGAGCGTTATAGTACAAATATACAGAGCGTTATAGGACAAGTATACAGAGCGTTACAGGACAAGTATACAGAGCGTTATAGGACGAGTATACAGAGCGTTATAGGACAAATATACAGAGCGTTATAGGACAAATATACAGAGCGTTATAGGACAAGTATACAGAGAGTTATAGGACAAGTATACAGAGCGTTATAGGACAAATATACAGAGCGTTATAGGACAAGTATACAGAGCGTTATAGGACAAATATACAGAGCGTTATAGGACAAGTATACAGAGCGTTATAGGACGAGTATACAGAGCGTTATAGGACAAATATACAGAGCGTTATAGGACAAATATACATAGCGTTACTTGTCCTATAACGCTCTGTATACTCGTCCAGTTGTTTGTAGATAATAAACTAAGCCGGCCTCGTATTTATGACACGTTTTGTTTGTGTTTGTGGTGGCTGGTTGGTCACATGAAGTTCAGGCTTTTGTACGTTTTCTGACTTTTTTCTGTTATTTAATCACCAACTTTATCTTAAAGCTGCAAAACCATAAAAACATCTTATAGTTTAATCTTTATTTATATATTTATATAAATTATATTTTACTTTTTATTGATACCACCTGTGGCAAATGAAGGTCTGGTCATTAATTACATTATTTTTATTGGACCTGTAGTTCATATTCAGTTCTGCCTGTTAGTGAAGCTCAGTATTGATCTGTAATATTTATAATTAATTAATAATATTGGCAGGTGAACAGAAGACATCAATACATGGACGAATGAAAACATCTGTTGTAGTTCAAATGAGACTTTAAAACTGATGAAGCTCAAAGAAAGAAGACAAATCTTTGTTTTAAATATTCTCATCTCGTCACATTTGACTTCTTAATATTCTGTATTTTTATACATTTGTACTGATTTTAAAAAATTATCCTTCATTTTTATTATTAATATAATATTGAGGCCATAATGTCAAAAAACACATCCTACTCAGACTTTTAAAGAAAATATTTATATTTCCAATTAACATGATTAATGACCTGATAATTATAATCAAATATTAAAACACAATATAAAAAGTTTCAGGATGAGAGTTAAATAAATTCATTTGTGGTTGTGTGATGAAAGAGTTTAAAACAGACGTCCTTCATCCTTCGTACTCCTGCAGCACCTTGAGATCAGGTCCTTTTTTTTAACTGTTGTATTTTACTTGTGGTACTTTTACTTCATGTGTTTGTGTGTTTTTTCATGACTTTTACTTTCCAGCTGTTGTTCTGCTGCCGGCCAGCAGGGGGCAGCATTGCTGTGTTTAATCCTCTCCTGCAGAGACACACAGACTGTCCAGACTGTTGGTCTCTGAACGACAGACACACTGAGAGCAGAAATCATGAATAAGCTGCAGTAAACTGGTGTCTTATTTTAACAGCGGCCTCGGTGTGTGACCCCGGAGACGCTGCATATATATGAACGTTACACCAAAAAACATGATTGATTTTTTAAAATCTTTTCAACCCCAATTTCTTAAACGTTGTCTGTGAGGATGATTTTAGCAGAGATGCTATTTTATAAAAGGTTGCATCTCTCCTTGTACACAGCAGATTTTCTTTTCAGTTTATAATAAAAATGAAATAAATTGTGACTTTGAGTATTTATTTTCCTCCGAAGACAAAATTTTAAATATAATAAGAGCAAACACACAAAAAACATGTTCTGATATGAATGAACACGCTTATAAAAATGTCTATTTACCAAATACATATCAGAAGAAAATCATATATAACAAATAATGATGAGACAAACTACTGTGCTTTCTGTATTGATGGAAGTATAAAATATGAAACTGACTAAGTGAGTAATTCAGACCATATCAATCATGTTTCGGTGCTATAAGTTCAGTTCAAATGTAAACGTGACGTGTTTTTTACTCCCATAAAATCAAATTATATTCAAGACTACAGTGACCCTGAGAGTTTAAGGCACCGCAACATAGAAAACATGCAAACAAAGAAAACATCTTCTTCTGTGGTGTTTTGTGCAACTTACAGCGTTTGTTTTCTCACTTTACAGCTTTTTTCTTTCTCTGAATGCTGTACGTGTTGGTGAAGATGTTTTCTTCATTTGCTTTGTTTTGTCTTTTGTGTTTTACTTGTTAAGTTTGACATTTTCTGTTCTCAGAAGAAATGCACCAAATAACAGCTAGTGTTTTACAGTGTATTTGCCCTTTAAATAGACAGCATGTATCTTAAGGTAATAAGAGCTGAAAGGATTTGATGTCACTTATTGTTTAGAGACTCAAACCTCTGATCGCTCATTCTCTCTCAGTCTCTGATCTCTTCCTGAATGAAATAATAGTCGAATAAAACTCTCTCATTTCACCGAGGGGACCCCCGGGAGCCTCGTAAGGGCCCCCGAGGGTCCCCAGACCCCACTTTGGGATTGAGCGGTCGGTCCAGCGTTTACAGGCTGTGGTAATGATGCTTGTTTGTCCAGCGGTGTGTAAATCACACCGACATTAGAGCTGTCACAGCATCCACTGGAGACACAGCAGACCATCACTAACACCCCCGAACGCCGGATCTATAAGAGCAGCCAAAAAACAAAAATAATCGCACCGCAGCGACTCGGACGAGGAGATAAAAGTAGTTTTAAACCGACACGGACCTCTGGAACAAACAGATCATTTACTCCACAATCTACAGCTCATAAACACAGTTATGTGTCCTTAAAGTGGAGGAACTTCTAATCTAGCTTTTGTTGCCCTCTAGTGGTTCAACATCTCACCTGTCAGACAGGTGAACTCCAGGCCTGGACGAGTCACAAAGTAAGAAGAAAAATATGGAGCAACAAATGGTTGTTCGCTGCAGATAGTACGATTACAGGGTTCAGCTTCATATCAGTTTTAAGATGCGTTTCTATCTGCAAAATTTTCTTTCCTAGGATGGCGACAGATTGTCCTACTCTGCCTCTGATTGGCTAGAAGTCATTGACTTCCTTGTTGCGGGTTGACGGTTGGTTTATTATTCATTCACATGTTTACATGTTACAGGAAACTCTTTTTGTGATATTACAACGTGGTCCTGATTGACGTGACCCCACTGATGCAGCTAAACGTCAAACCTGGACCCAAAACAGAAGCAAACCTTCATTCCTCTTTTCTTTCTCACATTTCTCTGCAGCCATCGTCTGCGTCCTCGGGTCCGACTCCTCCAACAACCTCTCGGCCCTCTGCGGCGTTCTTCCTTCATTACAGCAGCTTTTATTGGCACTGTGGCCTGTAAAATCAGTCAAAGCCGGCTGAGAGACTATAACCTTTAATCACAGAGAGAGAGAGAGAGAGAGAGAGAGAGAGTTTGTTAGAGGAAAGATGGACGTTCAGACAGTAAACAGGAAGCAGTCCACACACACACACACACACACACACACTACAGATAAACACATATTCAGCACTCTGCAGTGTGTGTTGTGATATTTATTGGGCAGCGACGGCTCCTTTAACCTCAGCCATCGACCACCCAGAGCTCCCATTAAGGCTGCCTGGGACGTCCGCAGGGAGAGAGAGTGTGTTTGTGTTTGGGGGAACCTTTAAAAGGCAATCGCTTGTTTCTTGGAGTGTTTATGGGTTGATATCTGTGTCTTTATAGTGAAGTGTCTACTGTAATAGTGGCCTTCATTTAGCTCAGCAGAAGAGAAAACCTGCAGCCTCATTTATCAGCAGCGTTTACGCCGGTTTGTGAATAAACTGGGCGTCTGATTTATCAGTTTTTCTTGACCAGGTGGAACAACAACGTCCCAGCAGAACCTGACACAGAATATGTTAGAAAACTGAATCATCCCATTTGAAGAATTTAGTCATGATATTATAAGAAAAGAGTATTTTAATAAAGATAATTCATATTAAATGAGAAAAATAATAAAAATTTAATACTTGGAGAAAAAAGACAGAATATTTAAGAGAAAAGATGTTTTAAAAAAAAGTAAATTTTCAAGACAAGAGAAAAAAATAGTTTATTATTTTAAAAGAATAAGAATTAGAGAGTGATGTTTTTTTATGTATTTTTTGAGAAAAACGTGTACATTTTAAAAAGTACATTTGCATTTCTTGAGAAAAAAAAAGTATTTCGGGGAAAAGGTAGTATTTAAAAAAAAATAAGTATGTTCTTGTACTTTTTCCAAGAAGAATTTATATTTTGGGAATGAAGTTCATTTTGGAAAAAGTTTTTACTTTACAAAAGTCACTTGGCGGGACAGAACGGACACGAGTTGTTCTTGCTGGACTGCAGCCACACTCGGATGCAGTCTCTGTGGATGACGTGGGAGCAGCTCAGCGGGTGTCGGCTCTCTGGATCCACGCGGTTCTGACACATCAGGCAGGGCTTATGAGCTGCGACAGCTTGACCCCCGCCCGCCGCCGCCGCTCTCTGCGTCCCGTCCAGGGGCCTCGTCGGCCTCTGGATGGGACCCAGAGGTGCCGGCCGGCTGATGGGCCCCGGCGCCGACCTCTCGTTCTGGGCCAGCTTGAAGCCGACCTGCTCGATGACGTCCTCCATCGACATGCCGGCAAGCGTGCCGCGCGAGCTCTTCACCTGCTGCAGCAGCGACGTCAGCTGAGCCCTGTTGCACTGTGGGTAACAAGCCCCCAGCCTCTCCAGGACTTTGTCCAGTTTGCCGGCGGAAGCGGTGGTGGAGGTGGTGGCAGGAGGCGGGGAGGGAACTACGGGGTGGGTGGGCTGCATGGGGGGTGACGGGGAGTGGCTGGGGGACGGGCTCACCCTCGCTGGAGCTCCCATGTGGTACTGGAGCTGGGGAGGCTGGAACCGCTGCGGAGGCTGGTGCTGAGGGGGGGGATGGGGCTGGAACTGGTGCGGAGGTGGGGGGTGGTGGCGGTACGTGTACTGGGAGAAGTGCGGGTGTCTCTGGGGAGGGAGGGATCGGTTCACTGGGTTTGGAGGAGGGGGGGTGAACTGAGGACGAACCAGAGACTGCATCAGCTGACTGAATCTCAGGTCAGTCTGAAGGAGAGAACACAGACACATCAGGGTTAAATCATCTGATCAATCCCTCACAAATGGTGAGAAATAAAGGTGCAGCAGGTTACCATGGGGACCTGCGGCAGGGACGGCATGTTGATCCTGGGGAGGGACTCGAGCTCTCGGCCCTGCTGCAGCTGCTGCAGAACCTCCTGGAAGCGGCTCCGCAGCTCAGCCTGGTTCCTCCGGACGAATCCCTCCTTCTTCTCCCACTTCATCTTCTCCCACTTCATCTTCTCCTGAGGATACTGCTGTGGGAAATCCGTCCTGAGAGCGTTCAGGTACTGCCCCACCTGGGACAGGTGAGCACAGAGGTCAGAGTGAAAACAGCTCCAAGCATCAACTGATCCTAATACTCTGGCGTCCGTACCTCCCTCAGCCAGGCCTCGATGCGAGCCATGGCCACGTCTCTCTGCTTCTCCACCGCCGCGATCTCGTCCTGTAAAGCCTGCAGCTCGGCCTCCTGCGCCTCCTTCCTGATGCGCTCCATCTCCTGCCTCAGCTGCTCCAGCTCCTCCTGCCATCGCCGCTGCTCCTCACTCTTCTCCTCCGTGAGCTCTATCAGCTTCCTGTCGCTCTCCTCCAGCTCCTTCGCCACCCTGTGACAGATATTTTTCACTAGATTAGAGCGCAAACACCAAACTAAAAAAACAAAGTGTTTTTGACCCGGTGTGAACGTTTACCTGTTCCTCTCCTCCTCTGCTCGGCTCTTCTCGGCCATCATCTCCTGTTTCTTGGATAAGAAGTTCTTCCTAGTGGCTTTGGAGTTGTTGAGCTGCAGTTTAACTCGCAGAGACTCCAGTTTGTCCAGAAGAGCCTGAGAACACAATGACAGCCTGATGGGAGAACATGCTTCGGACAAAACAATAATATCTAATGTAATAAAGACTATCTGCCTCCTCAAAGGTCAGAACTGTCAAGGCAACTAAAGCTGTGAAATATGGAGAAAAATTAAATATCACAATGTTTTTGAATACCTCGATATCGATATTGTGACGATAATGACAAAATATTGATGTTTGATAAATAATCATCAGTAATGTAGATATAAAAAGAAGCAGCTCAGTAAAAGTGTGAGCCTCACCTGGTGCTGGCGGGTGGCCTCCTCCTTCTTCTTCTGCAGCTGTTGTTTGTGTTTCTCGTGTGCTACCTCCTCCTGGTCCTGCTGCCTCATCAGGCCGTCATACTGCTCCTCCAGACAGGAGCTGTACTCAAACAAGGCCGCCACATGACTCTCCCAGCCTGGCTCCGTGTTGACGCCCGACTCTTGTGTCCAGCTGTCCGTCTGCACCGCCTGCACCTTCTGAAGCACGTCTGGGAAACACGGAAACAAAAACCAGCAGGCAGAGTTGTTAAGAGGAAACAACACGGAGACGCCCAGACACCTGCTGCTGGAGGCGGAGCTAGTTTCAACTACTTTATATACAGTTAGCTAGTTTAGTCCAGTGGTTCCCAACCTAGAGAACAACCTGTAGAAAGTACTAGATTTACCTCTGACATGTAGAAAGTACTAGATTTACCTCTGACATGTAGAAAGTACTAGATGTACCTCTGACATGTAGAAAGTACTAGATTTACCTCTGACATGTAGAAAGTACTAGATGTACCTCTGACATGTAGAAAGTACTAGATGTACCTCTGACATGTAGAAAGTACTAGATTTACCTCTGACATGTAGAAAGTACTAGATGTACCTCTGACATGTAGAAAGTACTAGATGTACCTCTGACATGTAGAAAGTACTAGATTTACCTCTGACATGTAGAAAGTACTAGATGTACCTCTGACATGTAGAAAGTACTAGATTTACCTCTGACATGTAGAAAGTACTAGATGTACCTCTGACATGTAGAAAGTACTAGATTTACCTCTGACATGTAGATAGTACTAGATGTACCTCTGACATGTAGAAAGTACTAGATTTACCTCTGACATGTAGAAAGTACTAGATTTACCTCTGACATGTAGAAAGTACTAGATGTACCTCTGACATGTAGAAAGTACTAGATTTACCTCTGACATGTAGAAAGTACTAGATGTACCTCTGACATGTAGAAAGTACTAGATGTACCTCTGACATGTAGAAAGTACTAGATGTACCTCTGACATGTAGAAAGTACTAGATGTACCTCTGACATGTAGAAAGTACTAGATGTACCTCTGACATGTAGAAAGTACTAGATTTACCTCTGACATGTAGAAAGTACTAGATGTACCTCTGACATGTAGAAAGTACTAGATGTACCTCTGACATGTAGAAAGTACTAGATTTACCTCTGACATGTAGAAAGTACTAGATGTACCTCTGACATGTAGATAGTACTAGATGTACCTCTGACATGTAGATAGTACTAGATGTACCTCTGACATGTAGAAAGTACTAGATGTACCTCTGACATGTAGAAAGTACTAGATGTACCTCTGACATGTAGAAAGTACTAGATTTACCTCTGACATGTAGAAAGTACTAGATGTACCTCTGACATGTAGAAAGTACTAGATGTACCTCTGACATGTAGAAAGTACTAGATTTACCTCTGACATGTAGAAAGTACTAGATGTACCTCTGACATGTAGATAGTACTAGATGTACCTCTGACATGTAGATAGTACTAGATGTACCTCTGACATGTAGAAAGTACTAGATTTACCTCTGACATGTAGAAAGTACTAGATGTACCTCTGACATGTAGAAAGTACTAGATGTACCTCTGACATGTAGAAAGTACTAGATGTACCTCTGACATGTAGAAAGTACTAGATTTACCTCTGACATGTAGAAAGTAGCATCACATGGAAATACTCCATGTATTATACTCCAAGTATAGTAAAAGTACCTCTAATTGTATTTAAGCACAGTACTAAAGTACATGTATTAGTTACCTTCCACTGTCATATCGGTTAACTGCAGCTCCAGGTCCTTTTCCTCCTCCTGAGCTTCTCCTGAAGTCATGTTAGCCTCCATGCTAGCCTCAATGTTAGCCTCCATGTTAGCCTCCATGTTAGCCTCCATGTTAGCCTCCAAACAACCTTTACAAACACAGCGTTTAGCTACATGAATGTATAAACAGAAGTTAGCAGCTAAACGCGCTTTAAAATAACCTTTTATCTAATTTAACGTTGTTTTTATACTCGTTTAGCTGCTAATGTTTAGCTGCTAATGTTCTGTTTATACATCGATGCAACTATGCGGAAGTTGTCGTGTGCCGCTGAAAACGGTCCGTGTGAAACATCGCTATGACATCAGATCCACAGTGTGACGCATAAATTAAGCAAAATTAGATTTAAAACAATTGATTGAGTTATGAAATAAAATTAAGTTACAGATTTATAGATAGGTTGGTGGTTGTATTATATTAAAAAAAAGTGTGTTGTTCTTAAACTTTGGTGATGGATATATCTTTTATGTTTACATCATTTTTTAAAATCATCCAAACACGTGACACCATCGCTCATGTTTGCTGGTTTATGAAAAGAAAATGCTGAAAAATTTTACTGAAAATCATATATTACACTTATATATATAATACGATGCAGGGTGAATCTAGTCGACACAAGACTGGCTCCGTATTGATGAATCACGGTGATAAAATGCTCTGACGTGTATTTATTAGTGATAAAATAAACAAGTTTAAAACTACAGGTGTCTGTAAACCGCGGCAGAGTGAGCCCTCTTCCCTCGTGTCGCCTCTCTGCTCCTGGTCAGGACTCCTGGTCACATGACAGCGCTGGGAGAACCTCCTGACTCCCCGCTCCTCCCTCCTCCTCCTCCCTCCCCTCGCTGTGTCAGTCGGCTGTTTTCTGGCTGCCTGTCGGTGTGTTTGAGTGTCTGTTTTCATCACCGTCAACCGGCAGAAACGACGCGAACATGGCGGACGCAGCCAGGGATCCTCCACCGGACCGCACCGACTTCCAGGAGCTGGAGGACGGGGAGGACCTGTTCCCGGAGCCGGCCGCCACACAGGAGGTGAGGAGGAGTGATGAAGGGGAGGCCGGAGGGAGCTGTGGCAGGCAGGGCGTGATGCCTCCAGCTGACCGTGGATGGAAACTTGAAGGAGGGGGAGAAAGCGGGGGAGGAGGCCCTAAAAACGGCCGATATTTGAACGAGGTTTGGTGGGAAGCGTCGGTTTTATTTACCGGGCCTCCGTTTACAACCTTAGAAAACACAGCTACAGGAGCCGGCGAGGGTCATGTCTGCGCGGAGAAAAACGCAGACTAGGTGTGTTTGCGTACTCGTCAGGTGACAGTCATACAGGTGTGAGTGGTGCGTTTAAGGCACACTGGAAAATAGAGAAACGGCAGGTGTGTTTTTGAATTCTGAATGAAGACAGTGGATGAAGATTTATTGATCTTAATTTATTTTAGGGTGTGAATACAGGTGTAACAGATCCACTGTTACACCTGTATTCACACAGGAAACATTTAAAGACAAATTATATTAATATCAGTATTATTAATCATGTGATCGATCACTTGATCCAAATATTTTTTACTGATCTTAAATTTTACTTATTTCTTTTTCTTTTTGTTTACATAATTGATGGCTTTTGATTGGACAGTTTGAATAAAAAGTGACACCAGACGAACAGGAAGTGACAAAATGAGATTTATCGTTTTTATTGTGATTTTGTTGTCAGATTCGTCAATATTAAAACTATTTAAACGAACTGTCGTAACATTTAACTAAGAGACAAACTTTAAACAAACTTGCAACAGAGCAGATGGAGAAAACACACACACGCACACACATACACACACATGCTCACACACACACACACACACACATGCTCACACACACACACACACACACATACAGACTTGTTTTTCTCTTTCCTTTATTTCGTTGTGTCAGCACTCTGGATTTCATTCCTGGTGATGATTGTCTTGAGTGTCACAACTTGTGTGTGTGTGCGTGTGTGTGTGTGTGTGTGTGTGTGCGTGCGTGTGTGTTTTCTCATGACCAACATGCTGTTTCACAAGCACCAATAAACAGATGAAGAATATTAAACACACACTTTGACTCGTTTCCTGCTGCAGTTTCTCCGTTTGCAGGAACGTGAAGACTCGCTTTAAACCTGTTACTGTCTAAATAAACACAATGAATGATGAACATGTACTGAACCTCAGTCAACACATGTGTATTAAATAAACTCACCTCAACATTAACACCAAATAAATAAACAATGCCATTAAAACACATCAGTTAACTCTCTGATGTGTTTAAATATGTAGTTGAGTGTATGAAAACCAACCAATCACCTGCAGGTGTGTTTAAAACCGCTGCAGGCGATGATATCATTTAGTCATTTGACGCTTTTATCCAAAGCAAATATAAATAATAATAATGACTCAGAAAGAGCCGCAAGCAGCTGCTGAGATACACGTGCAAAGAGCAGTAGACGGGTTTTTAAAAATATATAACAGGAAGTAGTTCATCAGAAAGTAATACAGTAATTCAGGTGTTCCTTGAACGCACCACAGGTGATTTTTCTTATCGCTTCACATTAAATTACATGTGAAAATATTGATTCACGATCAATAAACTTCTTCTCTGTTGTTTTGGTGTCAGCATCACTTTCTGGACCGGACGTTGTTTCTTGGTTCTAGTTAAATGTTTCTTGGCTGTAATAATTTGCAGGCGCTTTATTGATTGGATTTGATCAATATGAGAATTATAATGTTGATAATTAAAGTTTTAAAAGCGTCTTAATTTATATTATTAGATGTTAGAGTTGCAGCATTTTACTGTTTTTTTATTATTTTTTTATAAACTTGTAATTTGTCCTAGTTTTATTTGAACTGTGTGTGTGTGTGTGTGTGTGTGTGTGTGTGTGTGTGTGTGTGTGTGTGTGTGTGTGTGTGTGTGTTTCCTCTGACCTCTCTGTGTGTTTGCTGAGTAAGGAGGGAGGAAGCTCCTCGTTATCATCACTCATTTCCTCTGTTCTCTCCTCCATCCTCTCCTCTTTCTGTCTGCTCAGCTAAATCTCTCTCCACCCTCTTCCTCCTCCTGCTCCTCCTCCTCCTGCTCCTCCTCCTCCTCCTGCTCCTCCTGTTTCTGCTCCTCCTGCTCCTCCTCCTCCTGCTCCTCCTCCTCCTCCTCCTGCTCCTCCTGTTTCTGCTCCTCCTGCTCCTCCTCCTCCTGCTCCTCCTCCTCCTCCTCCTCCTGGTGATGAGTTTGTCTGTTCAGGTGTGTTTGATGCTGCACGTTGATGCTTTTTCTTCCAGTTGTTCATCACTGAGTTTCACTTTCATTGTGTTTTTTTCACACTTGTTATTATTGATTATTGATAACAGTGATTAAAATCATCACTTCTTCTCTTCCGTGTTTCCGTGGAGGTGAAAGGTGACGCAGCCGCCGCCGTTTCTTTTTATTGGGTTTATTGTTCAGACTGAAACACTTTAACAGCTATTGGCTGGATTGCTGTGAAATTCACACGTTCACGTCCTCTTCAGGATCAGTGTGATCATTTTCGGCTGCAGTGTTTAGTTTCGTTTCATGGTCAGCGTTCACAGAAATGTTCAGGCATTTCCTGGAAGGAGCCGAGACGGTCGCTGTGATGTCACTCGATGCTGATCGATCAGTTTTACCTCCAGTGTTTGTGGAGCAGCTGGTTGTTTCCTGAGGAAGCTCTGTGGTTCAGCCAGGATGGATGACACATGCTGCACGCAGCCGCCTGCTGCTGCTTCTTCTTCTGTGAAAAATGTTGAGTCTGCACAGCTACTGTACAGATGTGGCCGCTGCTCTGCTTCCTTTCTCCTCCTGCTGTAAAGGAGTGAAAGTTGAGACACGCTTATCTACTAATATTTAAGTTGAGGGTCAATAATCAATAAAGATACGTAGACGTATCTTGAGGCACCTATCAGGCATATTGATTGTAATGTGTAACATGTTGTGTGTAATTGTTCAGAACTGACTATCAATAAAATATCTTTGATTATAAACTTTCAACAATAGCATATTATACATTATAATACTAATCAATCAATCAATCAATCATATGTTTGCTGTTTGTTTGTGACATGTTGTTTGTGTGTGTTTGCAGTCAGAACCAGCCAGTCTACCTGCTGCAGACATCAGCACCAACTCCAACGGACCCAAACATGATTCACTGTTCGATGACGACCCAGAGGACCTGTTCGCAGGTAAACACACACGCACGCGCACGCACGCACACGCACACACACACACACACACACGCACGCACACACACACACACACACACACACACACACACACCTGGCCTCATACGAGAACATTTTGGTATTTTTCTCCTTTTTTTTTACCTTTTCCGTGACGTTTGTTGTATTACTAGTATTGTGGGTTCATTTCCATTCAGTGCTTTTTTGTGGATTTTAATATGCTTATATATATATATATTGTCTCATCATCTTTGTTTACTTAAAAAAACATCTTAAATAAACAATCGGGAAAAAAAAACATGTTTATGCTCGCTTGAGGTGGTTTGAGGCTAATTTGGTAGCGAATGTTAAACTCACATGACACATGATCACATGATCAGCTGTTTCTGCCGCCGGCGTCTTTCTGGGTATTAATACAATCTGCAAACATGGCTGACAGTATTATGAAATTCCTCGTGTTGATGGCGACTGGTTTGTTTCCAGTTCGCACCGTCGACTTCTTCTACTGTTTATTACAACCATGTGTAACGTTGTCTATAAGTGAAACAATGTTTCGTCCCGGCGTGGACGCCGTCTGTTCACGACACGTCTGAACAAACACGAGGCCCGTTGACTCCTTCAGCTCTCACTGTACAAGAACCGCTCATCCAAACACGTTCACACTCAACACCGTGTCTCCGTTGGGTCCTCGGCAACACACCCGCCAAGTGGGAAGTTGATTGGTTGTCAAGAAAGTCGAATGACAGGCAGGCAGGCAGACAGACAGACAGACAGACAGGCAGGCAGACAGGTTTGTCCCTCAGAGGGAACTTGTCCTGCAGCCAAGTCAAACATGCAGCACACAGAGACTTAAGCACACAGACTAAAGTACACACAGCGCTTCCTGAGCTCAGATGAAGACTCTCTCGTGTCTCTCTCGTCTCGCTCGTGTCGTTGCAGAAGCGACGGAGGAGGTTTCGTTGGACAGTCCAGAGAGAGAAGTCCTGCTGTCAGATGGCCCGTCGCCCGCCATCACCCCCATCACCCCTCCCACCTCCGTCATCACCCCTCGCATTGGCAACGCCCACGATGACATGTTCACACACTCTTCCTTCGACGAGGTGAGTGCGCTCTCACACACAGACACACACAGACACACACAGTGAGTTTTTCCAGAGGATTTTTGGGGGATATTTGAGTCTTTTTTTGATAAATAATTAAATAAATACCTGGTAAGTAAAGAATCATTGAATTTGATTTGTTTTATTATAAATTCACGTTATTACCATGTTTCTACCTTTGTTTATTGCTAATATATTATCCCATTATCATGTTGCTTCTACAGAGCTGTACTGTCCCATAAGGTTTGTATGGTTATTTTAGATTTTGCTTTTTGCTCATTTATTTTGGTGGATGTCTTCTTCTGCTTGTTTGCTGATAAAAAAAAAACCTGCTTTTTTTCTCATGAGCTTCACAATTTCATTCATGCTATATTTTTTCTACTTTCATGTTTGGGACATATGTTGATATTAAGAATGAGGGAGAGGAAGTATGTTTTAAAGTTTAATGTTCAGCCGCTGTGGTCAAACACGGACTGAACGTCTCTGTGCAGATAAAATCTGGAAAAACCTTTTTCAGGACAGTTTTCTTCCTCTTTTCTGTAGATTGAAGAAGAGGAGGCCTGCGATTCATTCGACATGCACATATCAGTGTCTGACCCCGAGAAAGTCGGTGAGTACATGCTCAATTCACTTCCCAGTAGTCCTGGAATATCCTGGAATATCCTGGAATATCCTGGAATATCCTGGAATATTATGGATTATCATGGAATAATGAGAGGTCTATTCCAGACAATGAAATAATGAACATAAATACAGTTTTTGTCCTCATTCACCAGGAATGTGTTTCTAGAAGCTAAAACTACATTTCCCATCAGCCCCCTTTTCTTCTTCGTCTCCCTGAGAAGAAGAAAAACTTGCGAGTGATTTTTTATTTTTTATTTTTTTCATCATCTTCACTAACTGGAGGACATGAAGTAAAGTGCACCGTCTGCTCCGTCACACTCTTCCTCATCAAATGATTGTGCAGCGCTGCTAGTGCCCCCTACAGGCTCTACTGTGTCATTACAGACCACAGTATAAAGTGTTTGGTGTTTAACAGAAGTTTTTGTCCTGAGGGACTTTCAGCTTCGCTGCAGCCGGTAATCTTTCTTGACAATCCCTTAATGTAAATACGAACACGGACACACGAAAAACAGTCAATAAAACAGTTGAAACCCTCAAAGATTCGCTGCAGGAAAACACATGAAACCAGTTCAACCGGTTTGATATCTGAGCCCATTCCTGCCTCATCTCTGTGTTTTTATGTTCGCTGTGTTTTGTTGAGAAGATGCATGATGGGTATTTGTGCCTCAGTGCTGATGATTATCTCTCTGTGTGTGACCAGGTGATGGGATGAATGCGTACATGGCCTATAAAGTGACGACCAAGGTGAGACTTTAACCAGACTCTATGTTTTAATGTCTCTGATGATAACATTCAATCACCAGAAGAATGTGTTCAGACCCTTTAAAGGATCAGTCCGGGGATTTTTCAACAAACCAACAGTGATGTGTCTTCTTCCTCTGTGCTGTAGACCTCTGTTGTTGTCAAAAAATATAAGACTCATTTTATTCAAATTTGAGGACGATTAGATCATTTGTGTTCACAAGATCAGATATCTGAGCATCATGATCAGTGTTGCATTATGGGTTGTTTGTAGCATTAATGTCGCTACGCTAGTGAGTTTCTTCAGTCATTAATTAAAGTGTCTGTGAAGAAGTTTGGTGCTACGTGTCTCAAACTCTTCACTTGACTGAAATATATAAATTTAAAACGAGCTTGTGACGCTGTAAACAGAAGCGTGTTCCCGCACATGCTCAGTAGTGTCTGTCTTACACAGAACTGCTCTACAGAGACTGAAAACATGATCTGTTATATCTGGAGCTGTTTCTACACAAACTAACGTGACCAAACTCTTCCTGATGAAGGTCATGTGACCCGGTGCAGCCGTGTGACTCTCTGATGTGTTTTTAATAGTTTTTGAACAACATATGATCCTCTGGTGTTCAACGTTTTAAAGTCTCTACGTGTTCTCACTTTCATTTTCTCTCTTCCTGTTTCTTCCAGACCTCCATGTCTGTGTTTAAACTCAACGAGTTCTCAGTAAAAAGGCGTTTCAGTGATTTTCTGGGTTTGCACAGTAAACTGGCCTCCAAGTACCTGCACATAGGCTACATCGTCCCGCCCGCACCAGAGAAAAGCATTGTGGGTAAGTATAGCCACCAAACTGTGGTCCAGAGGCCTGTATGGGTCGACCAGGACAAACAAACAAAATGCTGAATAGTTTATAATAGTCACATGTTCTTTTGGATATCAATGAGTAATAAAATCAATACAGACTCTGGGCACAGCTCATACCGACAGACACCTCAAAGACCAACCAGGAAGGTCGTATATGAAAGTTAGATAACAACAAAACATTAGATGGAGAGTTAGAAAATAATATTTAAAATTTAGTTAAATAAGTTAATAATGATGATAATAAAAAATAGAAAATGATCAATTACTCATTACTAGATCAACATGGTTCAAAACACACGTTGAAAACACTTCACACAGTCGACACAACGGCAACATACACAATAAAACATGATGCCACAGCGCCACCTGGTGGCGGGTTTTCATCTCATATGAGATGTTGTGTTTGTGTCTGCTGGAAGGATGAGCTGTGTGTTTGTATGATAATAACATTTCATGTATATTTGGTGTTTCAAAGAAGAGTAAATGTCTAAATATAATAATATATAATAATATATATTTTATATATATATATATATATATATATTTTATTTATATATATAAAAAATATATTTTTCTTTGCACATTGCAGTTGTTTGCACAACCTGGACACTTGCACATCACCATGGTGTTATACTGTTACTGTTGTTGTTTTTCTATTTATTGTATATACTTTTGTGCCTTACCTTTATATTTTATGTTCTATATATACATATGTGTATATATATATTTTATTTTATCTTATTTTATTTTTAAATTTTATTTTATATTTGGATAATTGGGCTGCTCCAGGACCAGGGGAAACCAATTTCGTTGCATCCCATGTTTACATGTGTTGTAATGACAATATAAAACTCCTTGAATCCTTGAATCCTTGAATCCTTGAATAATTTAATGACTGTGAATGGCTGCAGGGATGACCAAGGTGAAGGTGGGGAAGGAGGACCAGTCATCCAACGAGTTTGTGGAGAAGAGGAGGCTGGCGCTGGAGAGGTACAACAACCACTCAGGTTAAAGGGATAGTTCTGATGTTTATTGGCTGCATGCGGTGAGCTGACCGTATTACCCCTCAAACAGCAGATCTGCAGTGTGTGTGTGTGTGTGTGTGTGTGTGTGTGTGTGTGTGTGTGTGTGTGTGTGTTTCAGTTAAAGATCAACCTGGTCAGAACTTTACAGGCTGAATGGTTAAACCACAAATATTAGATACATCATTATCACAACACGTGTGTGTGTGTGTGTGTGCTTGTGTGTGTGTGGGCGGAGCTGACATTCTATTGCCCTTTACTGAAGGTGTTTGATTGACAGGAAGGTCAGCCACAGACAGACAGCTGATGGAGCTGAAAGCTGCAGAACTCCACGCTGATGGACACACACACACACACACACACACACTCACACACACACACACACACACACACACACACACACACACACACACACACACACACACACACACTCACACACACACACACACACACACACACACACACACTCACACACACACACACACACACACACACACTCACTCACTCACTCACACACACACACACACACACTAGTGTCCTAGAGCACAAACGGGCCAAACCCCCCAAATATTAAATTTCCATTCTGTATAAAAATATGTATTAAATTATTATTTTCATGTATTAAGTTTTTTCTTCTTGTTCCTTCAGTTAAATGTTGTTCTTTGTGCTGAGTTTGTTTCACCTGCAGAAAGTAGAAAGTTTCTCTGTGATCATTGAAAATCCAATTTTAAGGCGCGTAGCTGGATTCATAATAAATAAATAAATAATAACAACTAAACATGGTCCAATATTCAACTTCCACAAGTGTGATGTGGAAACCTGCGACTGAACTTTTATTTCTTGTTTCAGGTACCTGATGAGAACGGTGAAGCATCCCGTCCTGCTGAAGGATCCTGACGTCCTGCAGTTTCTGGAGAGCTCAGAGGTGAGTAAACAAAAAAAAACAAACTAAGACACGTTCAGAGTAACGTGAACGTTCAGGTGTGTCTGTTTGTTCTCTACACGCCAAACTAAATACACAACGCCTGTTTCATGAGAAGCAGTTTCTGTTGAAGCAACGCTGCCTCAAAACAACCAGAAATAATACTAAATAATAATAATAATAATAATAAAGACAGCTTTCAATGTTTATTGTTGTTTATTTATCACATCAATATATTAACTGCAAGGGTATAAAAGATATTTGTTTGGTGCTCAAACGTCAACTATGTTTGGTAATATAATAATAATAATAATAATAATAATAATACACTATTTCTGTGATATTATAAGTTGTTTGTTCTGCTGTAGTGGAGTTACAGAGAGATACAAGTGTGATGTTTAGTGTTTTAGTGTTAGCATGCTAACAGTTGCTAATTAGCACTAAACACAAAAGTACAGCTGAGACAAATTAAAGTGACCTGCAGGCGGCGCTAGACGGTCGGGGACCAACAATGTCCCTACCGGTTCACGACGTTGATGTTAAGATATTAGTCAGGATCATTAAAAGCCAAACATGTCGACCTGCAGGCGGCGCTAGAGGGAAAGTTAAAGGACCAACATCAGTAGGATTCATGCTCTGGGGAACATGAATAGTTGCCAGATATTTGAGTTTGAACCAAACTGACGACTTCTCTGGAGCTGCGCTGCTACAAACACAGAAAAGGTAAAAAACTCCGTCTCCGTTTTACCGTCTCTCTTCTTTTTCCCAACAAACACCGAAACGTCCCGACAAGGTCAAACCGGCGAGTCGCTCCCAGCGAGCCGAGCCTCTAAAAACTGCCTCAGGGTTTAAGGGCCTGCGGCGTTTCCTGTTTCCTCGCTTTATTGTCCACTCAGACTAAATCCTCTGTAACGTTTGGTGTTGTCGCCTCAACCTGCCACCGCCGTCCGCCTGACTGTTGGTGGGATTGCGTTGGGAAGGAGTCGGCAGTCGTTGGGTCCAGAATAAATGGCCTCGTGTCACTGATTTAACAGATGAATCGCTCGAACGCTTGACCGAGCGTGTCGGTCTGTCTGGCCCACTTAATGAAACACAACCAGAGCGGGGGGGGGGGGGGACAAATGGGACCAAGCTGCAATTGAATCCTATTTTTACCCTCCGCCTCCACTCATTTACCCCGGCCCCTCTGTCGGCGAGGCCCCGGGGACCGAGGCGTATCCTGGCTGCTGCTGCTGCCGTTAAATGAGATTGGAGGGGGGGGGGGGGCAATGTGCTCCACTGTCAAAGGAAAACCCTGTATGTCCCGGACTAAAGTAAACTTTTCCAAAATTAAGAAAAATGAGCCTATTTTCAGATGGACGTGCAGGCGTTTCCACGGTGACGTGATGGGTTCGGTTAAAGTTGCTAAAGCTGAGTGGAGCTAAAACGTGGGAGACATTACAACGAGAGAGGAGGAGAAAAGAAACGATGGAGAGAGGAGGAGAAAAAAAACGATGGAGAGAGGAGGAGAAAAAAAACGATGGAGAGAGGAGGAGAAAAGAAAACGATGGAGAGAGGAGGAGAAAAGAAACGATAATGAGAGGAGAAGAAAAGAAAAGGTAGAGCGAGAAGGAGGAAAAAAAACGATGGAGAAAGGAGAGATGACTGAAAAGAGAAATCAGTGAAGAAATGAGACAACAGAAAGGTGTAAATTAATGGAAGAATCAGAATCATCTTTGTTGTCGTTGTACTGAAGGGTACAACGAACAGCGCCACCAAATAATAACAAATAAAAAAAATAATAATAACAAAAGAAAACAACACAAGAAACGAGAAAAAGGAGGAGTAGAAACAATACAGCGCTTATAACAGAGATGACATAATAAAGTAGACATTATATACAAAGGAAGTAAAACAGCTGATTTTTGTTGATGTTCTTCACTTTAACCGCTCGTTTTGTTTGTTTGTTTGTTTGTTTGTGGTGTAGTTGCCGCGGGCCGTCAGCACTCAGGCTCTGAGCAGCGCCGGACTTCTCCGGATGGTCAACAAGGCCGCCGACGCCGTCAACAAGATGACCATCAAGATGAACGAGTCCGATGCTGTAAGTTGAAGGAAAGAGAGAAAGATTAAATAAGGAGGTGTGGATGAAGGGAGGAAGAAGAAAACATGGAAACTGGGAAGTACAGAAGGTGGAAAGGGAACAAGGGAATAAGGAAGGAGTTAACGAGGGCAAAAGGGAACAAGGGAATAAGGAAGCAGAGAGGAAAGTCCCGTTAATGTGTGTAAATGATTGATTTGTGTGTCAGTGGTTCGAGGAGAAGCAGCAACACTTTGAGAATCTGGACATCCAGCTGAGGAAACTTCACGCCAGCGTGGAGTCTCTGGTGTGCCACAGGAAAGGTACGAGTGTGTGTCTGCGTGTGTGTTCATATTATTTCCAGATATTGATCTTTGACTGTAATAACGGCAAAAAGAGAGAACTGAGGGACTTACAGCGACTCGTATCTCGTATTTCTCTCCAGAGCTGTCGGTGAACACGGCGCAGTTCGCCAAGTCGGCGGCCATGTTGGGGAACAGCGAGGACCACACGGCTCTGTCTCGAGCTCTGTCCCAGCTGGCCGAGGTGGAGGAGAAGATCGACCAGCTGCACCAGGACCAGGCCAACGGCGACTTCTTCCTCTTCTCTGAGTTACTGGGCGACTACGTCCGCCTCATCACTGCTGTCAGGGTACGAATGTTCGGTTGTACTTCACTCCACCGCCTCAGAGACGAGGTTCCGCCATGGACCAGATTCATTATTTAACAGTTTATTTTGTGTGTGTTCAGGGTGTGTTTGACCATCGTATGAAGACGTGGCAGAAGTGGCAGGACAGTCAGTTCCTGCTGCAGAAGAAACGAGAAGCTGAAGCCAAACTGCAGGGCGCCAACAAACCCGACAAGCTGCAGCAGGCCAAGGACGAGATCAAAGAGGTACGACGCACGACGCCGTCAATCAATATATCGAAACCATAGAAACCATAAACAGAACAACAAGAATGAATGAATGAAATATTCTGGTCAGTACGAAGTTAAGGGACGATCAGACGATATTAACCATTGATTCTGGTTGAGTGAAAAATTAGAAACGGAAACATGTCGTACGTCATCCAACACACGTTCACATAAAACCCGACAAAAAGTCGTCAAAATCTTAAAAAGCTCAGAAATATATTTTTTGCATAATTTGATTAATGTACTAAAAATAGATCACAGTGTAGCCCGTTAATAAAACTTATGTTGTCTGGTGTTATAATAATTATAATATAATATAATATATAATGTTTCCACACAGTATGGTTTGATGCACTGTCTCAGCCTGTCGGCGTGTCCAGTCAGATAAAACAAACGCACCTTTACAGTTCAGTCATGTGAAAACTTTTTTTTTTTTCATTTTTCGGTATATAAATCTTTTTTTTTCTTTCTAGCTGCAGACTTCACATGAAGCGAGTACGACAAACAAGAGCAGGAGAGAGTAGAAAAGTACTTTATTAGACCGTCGGTTGAAGCTGTCACCACACAAACCTCTGCTATCTGTCGGCAAACAACACACACACACACACACACAGTCAGCGGCGTGGTCGGGGGTCTGGTATTAGAGTGGAGGAGCTGTCAGATGTGGGGTTTTGGGAGGAGAACGGGGGAGGAGGGGGAGGCTGTCAGAAGCTGCAGGCGAGGACCGTCCGCAGTAGAGTTACAACCAACATTTATTTGGAGCCGACGAGGGTTTTGCTGCCTGTCAGGAGTCGAGTTTGACAACAGCCAACAGAAAACACACAGCGGCTTTTACTGGAGTCAAAAAAGGAAAAAAGAGTTTTACTTCACGCTGCTGCTGCTGCTGGTGAACCTGGAGATCAGCTGACCGCCAGGTTAAAGGAGTAGTTCACCATTTTCAAGTCAGGCGCTCATTCCTCCTGCAGAAGGATCCCGTATTTATTCATAATATTTATTCATAATATTTATTTATAATATTTATGATAACATCTGCAGTAGTAATATCTTTATTTATATGATACCTTTCAAAATGATAAATTGCTTCACTTATAATCATATATAAAAACACAACAACAGTAAAAAAGGTCAATATAAAAACAGAAAGACCATAAAACGAATTATAGATAAAAACTGTTGAAAAGGCTGCTGTTGTTGTTGTTGTTGTTGTTGTAGTTGTTGTTGTTGTTGTTGTTGTTGTTGTTGTAGTTGTTGTTGTTGTTGTTGTTGTTGTTGTTTTCACGAGCATCCAAAGTTATCGTGTGATTGAAATAGTTTTTATTCACCTCCAGTATTTCAGCCACACGTCACGTCTTGATCAGCATGGAGTTGTTTTGAGGGTTTAATGATCATTATTAGTTTTATTAGTTTTTTAGTTTTCAGTCAGTTTGAGGTAAAATACAAGAAACCAAATATGTGTGTTAAAATATCTCTGTAATATCTGCACAGTTCTGCTCTGAATCACATCAGTCAGTTGAAGCTTCCTGATAGAAAGCCCACCTGTCTGTCACATGACCGCCCCACGCTGCCCCCTGTAGGCAGCAAACACAAACAGCATCCAGAGACGAGCTGCTCTCCTCCAAAACTTTACCAATAAACCAGAAGATTATTATTGATTTTATTCATGTTACTTTATTAGTTTTGTTTCAGAATCACATTTTTTATCATTATATTTTTAATTTTTAATGTACATTAATCTCTCAACCATGATATCAGCTAAAGATTATAGATATTGATTGTTTTTTAATGTCAGTTATTCAGTAAAAGTAAAAATATTCTGGTTTCATGCAGCTTCATATAAAGGTTTTTTTTCTACTTCATCTTCACTGTAAAATGAAAATCTGCATGTTTTTTGGCTGCTGGTCAGTTATTGTTAAACATGTTACACGCGTGTTGAGTCCTGATCAGAAACGTGTGCTGCTTCCTGCTTCTGTCTGTTTTCTGCTGCTTCAGCAGATTTTCAATCATCAGATATTATTAAAGAAAAAATCCTCCCTGGATCCTCCAACCTGACGGACTCACAGCAGTTACACCACCTACACCACCACCTACACCCAACTACACCTACACCAACCACCCACCCACCCACCTACACCGCCAGCACCTACACCACCACCACCATCACCTACATCACCCACCTACCTACACCACTATCACCTACACCACCCACCTACACCACCACCCACCTACACCACTATCACCTACACCACCCACCTACACCACTATCACCTACACCACCACCACCGCCAGCACCTACACCACCACCACCACCACCATCACCTACATCACCCACCTACAACCAGCACCTACACCATCACCTACACCACCCACCCACCTACACCACCACCACCCACCTACACCCAACTACACCTACACCACCCACCTACACCACCCACCCACCTACATCTACACCACCCACCTACATCTACACCATCACCACCACCCACCCACCTACATCTACACCAACACCACCCACCCACCTACACCACCCACCTATACCACCACCACCACCCAACTACACCTACACCACCCACCCGCCCACCACCACCATCACCTACACCACCCACCCACCTACACCACCAGCACCTACACCACCACCCCCATCACCTACACCACCCACCTACACCACCCACCCACCTACACCACTATCACCTACACCACCCACCTACACCACCACCCACATGCATAATCAACGTCTCAACAACAAATGTACAAACAAAATGAATGTTCTTGTCATATCTGATAATAGAACAAGTATTTATACTTTAAGTACACACAAAGCAGCTTCTTAACAGGTATTTGAGCTCTGTAGCAGCTGAACAGGTGGAGGTAAATCCTGGTGAAGCCTTCAGGGAGGATTTTTCCTTTCACTGGTTTCGTTCTTCCTCCGTGTTTTCTCACATTTCTGGATCTTCCTCTTTGATTTTGGAAGCTCTGAACATTTTTTTCCAGCCTCTTAAATTTTGTTGCGTTTTCCCTGCCATGCCTTCCTGCATCCAGGAGATTGAGGAGGTAGGACCTTCCCCGTCTGTCTGTCCATCCGTCCGTCTGTCTGTCCGTCTGTTTCTCTGTCTGTCCATCTGTCCATCCGTCCGTCCATCTGTCCATCCGTCCGTCTGTCTCTCTGTCTGTCCATCCGTCCGTCTGTCTCTCTGTCTGTCGGTCTGTCTGTCTGTCCATCCGTCCGTCTGTCCATCCGTCTGTCTCTCTGTCCATCCGTCCGTCTGTCTGTCTCTCTGTCTGTCTGTCCATCCGTCTGTCTGTCTCTCTGTCTGTCTGTCCATCCATCCGTCTGTCTGTCTCTCTGTCTGTCCATCCATCTGTCTGTCCATCCGTCCGTCTGTCTGTCCATCCGTCTGTCTGTCCTTCCGTCTGTCTCTCTGTCCATCCATCCGTCTGTCTGTCCATCTGCAGCTCTGTGTCCACCTGTCTGCTGCTGCTGTTTCACACATTTCACTTTCCTCATTGCACCATTTGGCTCTTGTGCTTTTCGGCATTTGATGTTTGTTTTTGGCGTTTTTTTGCCGCGTTTCATTCCTGCTGCTCAGAGTCACATGAACGAGTTTGTCAGTTTGAGGATAAAAGATAAAAAACCTCTTTCAGTCTAAAAAGTGACTGAGTTGATTTAAATAACGGAGACAAACATGTTCATGTGATCATCAGATCTTTAGATCACATGACCGCAGCGTGTTTGTACGTCTACATGCTTTATTTATTTTAGTTTTTAGTCTTTGTAGATGACTTCATATAACAAGCTAATTAATCTAATTACTATTTCTGCTTTTTAATGACTTGTTTAACCCGGAGCTGGTTGTGTTAGTTCAGTAAATATTATTAACCAGTTCATCACATATATACATACAAAATAAACTGTTTACTTAGTTTTAATTAAGTCAAAGTGAGATAATAAAGAGATAATATTCTGTTTGTTAATCATATAAAATGGTTAAACTATTAACGTAACAGAAAAAGGTTTGTCAATAAAATGTAAGTTTAGAAAGATTGTTCAGGAAATGACTGTACTGGCCTGAATATAAGACACGCCCCCAATCCTGATTGACAGCTGTGGCTGAGGGAGCGACGCTTAATTAATCAAATGAAACTTTAAGAATAAAATCTCAACTGATATTCGGGTCAACACTGTAATCTGCAAATATTTTAATAATTGATTACTTGCTTTAAATTGATTTTGTTTGAGAAAAAGTTGATTATCGTGATTTAAAGACATGACAAAAAAAAATGACAACATGAATGTGTGTCGTGTGTGTGTGTGTGTGTGTGTGTGTGTGTGTGTTTGTGTTTCAGCTGGAGGGGAAGGTCCAGCAGGGCGAAAGAGACTTTGAACAAATCTCCAAAACCATCCGCAAAGAAGTCAGCAGGTTTGAGGTGAGACAGGTGATGAATGAATGAATGAATGAATGAGTCTGTTGATGTGTTACCGTGATGTTCATCCTCGTGAAAATAATGTGTGTGACTGCTCAACAGAAAGAGAGAGTGAACGACTTTAAAACAATCATTATCAAATACCTGGAGTCACTGGTTCAGACACAACAGCAGGTAAAAATCAATACGTTATTATATAATCTATAATCAGTTCAGCATATTGGTTAAACTTCAACTTAAATATAAAACGTATATATATATTTAATATTGGCAGCCACAGGCTTCCATACGTTTGGTGTCAAATAAAATCCAAGAATAATTTGGTGTTTCTTTTTTCTTCTGCAGCTGATAAAATACTGGGAGGCCTTCCTACCCGAGGCCAAGGCCATCTCATAGAGTCCACACATACACAACAGATAGCCCTGACTGGCTCCGCTCAAACTACACTACCCATAATGCACCTGTCCTCCCGGGTCACCCTCTGCCTCCTGTTTAAGAGAAGAAGAGAAGTGAGGGAGCGAATCAGCTCAATGTGACGTTTTTGCAGTTCTAAGAAACAACAAACTAGTTTGACTTTTTAATTTTAATTTTTCTTTGTTTTCTGCTGAACTCTTGTGTTTCTTCCTCCTCATAATATTTCCCTCTCGGTGATGAATTTAATTTTCCTGTATGACCTGAACACATCACGACCCTGCTGACATCTGGGTTTCTCCCTTTTCCACATGAACAGGCTCTAATATGGTGTCAGGTTTTATCTATTTTAATCTCACTCTGTAAAATCTGGTTTTTAAGAGTTTATTTCTAAACATAACCTTAAATTTCCTCAAACCCAGATTGGTGTAATTATGGCCAGCAATTAAAAAAACATGTTTATTTTGGGTGTGGGTGTATGGAAGCTTTTAACCGCCAAATAAATGGATAAAAATATGTTAGGAATAATTAAAAATAAAGTTAACAGCAGATATAAAGACATTTTAAGTGTTTGTTAATGTACAATATTTGTCAACAATAATAACTTTTATGTTTTATTACAACTGTCGTTCATTATGACCAGCTTTAATTTACTATGAACACATGAGGAGTTATGATTGTTACATTAATAAACACGTGTATCTGCTTACAGCTATGTTATATTTAATGTTTGTATAATTATATATAGTTAATTAATTATCATTTTATGAGATAAGTAGAAAGATGAGTTCCTAAAGTCAATATTATTATTAAATTATACAAGTGTCTCTAGAAACTACATTACCCATGAGCCTCCCTGGCTGCTGGTTCAACATTGATGTTAACAGAAGATCTTCAGACTTCACTGATGTTTCTTGCAGCAGTGCATTCTGGGAGTCGTAGTTTTTGTGAACCCTGAACACCATATTTAGCCTGAACCGCGTCTCTGCTGATGGATTTTAATCATAAATAATGTTTCCACATTAACAACATGTTTTTTATTTTATTCACCACCATCAGTTGCGTTTACTGAGCGATGCTAAAGATGCTAACAGCTACACTAAGTGTCTCTCAGTGGAACAAACTGAGTGAACGTGAGCTGTGAAACTGATCCGGAGTCAGTGATGAAGGGCGACTTACTGCACCTCTGTTCCTCTTTTATGCGTCTCGTACTTTCTGTCTGTTGATCCGCTTTCTGCGCCTTTTAAAACTTTAAAACTCGCCTTTTGTTGCTGTATGATCGTCAGTGAAGGCAACACTTTCTGTTTCTGCCCTCTTTGAGCCAAAAAGAGGAAGAAGAATCTCATCGACTGGTTCTGTTCACATTAAGACTAAAAGACATTAGATCCATTTAATGCTCGTCTGAATCAATCTAACTGTAGCTTTAGTCAACAATTAAAAGCTTAGTTTGTAATCGCATTCATCAAAACATGTTGTTTCCATCATCATCATCATCATCATCATCATCATCATCATCATCGTCTCACCTCAGCTCCTGAACCCTCGTCGCTTCTTGTCTCTATCAAGCTACAGATGTCATTAAATTGAAGGGAGAGAATAAAAACATCAATTCATCCAAAAAAGATGAATTGATGTTTTTATTCTCTCCCTTTAATTAATCTAGGTCTAATTAATAATTTAATTTAATTAGACCTAATTAGGTCACAGAATGACCTCACCTGATCATGAGATACTAAATCAAGTCAACATGCACCTAACATGCACAGAGCTGCTGAATCAGACGGAAACACAAAGTGATGAAGTAAATGTGAACGGAGCCTCTGAGTTTTTCTTCTTTCTCTTTATTTCACTCAAAGTGGAAACTTTTTTATTATTATTAAATGTTTTAGTCGCCAACGATGAAGAGAGATGAAGTGAATGTGTGAAGCTCAGATTGTCGCGGTAGTTTGTGTCCGTCCTGAGAGCAGCTTCGGACTGTGAGGATTATTTTTACCGGCTGTTTCTCTGCCTGTTGATCAGTTTGAGGGCTGCTGACACATATTTAAACTGCTAATTCAAACCAATCTGTTCTTGATTTTCATGTTGTTGAAGTTAAAGCACATTTTTATTATCAGATCAAATGTTTCATCTCTTGAAGTTGATTTTAAACTGGAAATAGTTTTTATTTTGATTTATTTTTCATCCACTCCAATCTTAAACCATATGAAACTGATTGCTTCCTATCTATGTCTTTTATTCTACGTTCTCTCCTGATGATGTGCAACGGTTATCATTTTTTTCACAGATGATGAAACGCTTTACCTGAGCAGATTTTTGTAAACTTTTGGTTTTGATGTGACATTTCTGCAGCGCAGCAGACGATTGGCTACTTTAATTACAATAAAACAACGTCTCATCATGTCTGGTTTCATTATTCAACAGTCTTACACACACTTTTAAACTATTAATAATAATAATATCAATAATGATTTTTAACCATTTCACCTCATTTTCTTTACTAATGTATTATAAGATTTACATTTTTTGCTCTCATGATTAATATTATGATAATTAATATGTCAAACATCAGCTGATCATCTTAAAGATTATATTTTCACCTACACCAGCTGGTGTTAATGTAAGTTATACGAAGACAATGATCAGAGGTTTAACTCCATAATATTCATATTGAAGATTCATAACGATTACTCCTGAGTACCTGCTGTCACCTGTTACTGTGTGTGTGTGTGTGTGTGTGTGTGTGGTTTACATCCTGCACTATTTATTTATTTATTTATTCATTCATTCATTCATTTTTTTTATCCAAAGGTCTCTCTTCAGGGCCTCAGTGATAATCAGAGCATTGAGATGGAAAAAGATTCACACAGACTGTCAGGAGGCTTCACATCAGCTCTGCATATGCTGCACACACACACACACACACGCACACACACACACACACACACTGAGCATATAGGCAGAGTTGTGTGCTGTGCATTACTTTGCACTGTGGCTGTCACAGGATCGACTAGCTGTCATATTCAGCTGCAGGTTTCTGTGGACGACGAACAAATTCACATCTGACTTTATCAAGACGACCCAGAGAGTGTGCGTGTGTGTGTGTGCGTGTGTGTGTGTGTGTGCGTGCGTGCGTGCGTGTGCGTGCGTGTGTGTGTGTGTGTAGACTGTTTTATTTTGCCATCATCGAGTTAGTTTCGTAGGTATAGTAGCAACCACCTAATAAAAGTAGATTAATGCCTCATGTGTTGGTTTATTCGTGGAGGTCATGTAAACTAGACCTGTCTGGTAACCATAGTAACGTCTTAGCAACCGGTCGCTGTCAAAAATGACAACAGACTAAACTAATGAGCCAACAGGTTGTTTGTTCCCAGAATGCATGCAGCTAATTCCTGAACTGACTTCATCTCACCTTTACTTTGTTTTAACGAGGACAACAACGTCCTAGTTTACTGGCAGGACGACAGGACATGCTGCAGGCAGGAAGTTAAAGTCCCCTAGCCCCGCCTCTTCCTGCCAGCAGGTAAAAGTCTTCTGGTAGAAAACGTTAGAAATGAATGACGTGTGTCCGTGGCAGCAGCGTCCTCGACATCCTCACTGATCTATGTTTATAGATCCTAACTGAGACAACGCGTTTTAATATCAGGTGTTGTTGACCAGACAGATACAGATTAATATTAATACGAGGTGGAGATGAGGTTTTGACCTCCTGTCAGTCTGTAAGTCCTCTCTTACTATCAACACAGCTCACACACTGACTGTGGTCCTGCCGCCTTCAGCTTGAGAATAACCTGCATCCTTAACCTCCCGCTATCACTTTAGCTCAGGAGTAATGGTGCATCTACTTTTCCAGCTTCACCTCCACCTCTGAAATTTTCACTTTGACTCCAGAATAATGCGTCTGCATCTGTTTTCCTCGCTCACTCTAACCTCTCGCTCTCACATGACTCCAGAATAATGTAGATGTATTTATTTTTACACTCTCCGCCTCGACCCCCGTCGCTATCAATCTGGCTTTAGAATAATGTAGGCACATCTGTTGTGCTCACCCTGCTAACCCCTCAATTTCCCCGCGACTTCGGGATAATGTAGGTGCATCTATTATCTCCGCTTGCACCAGCGCTGCTGTCTGCGCCCTGTTTTCAGAATAATGTAGCTGCATTTACTCCTCACTATCACACTATCGCTGCAGGGTCAGGAAATGAATAAAACGCTGCACGTCTGAGAAGAAAGAGCAGCTTAAAGCTTCACAATCGTGCTGTAGTATTTATTATGAGGTTTTCATATTCTCTCAATAGGCGACTTTAACTTTCTCCTCTTTTCTCTGAAGAAGGTGCAGGGAGGCGAGGGCTGAAAACAAGAAGCACTCGGTAGCAGATAACAGTGTTGTTGCAGCGTAACCTCATATCTCCAAATGGAGGTGTAGCTGTAGTGCTGTGGTCAGGATACAGTGACCTTAGTTGATCAACTACCCCCCTCAGCAGCCTGATAAGAGGGCTAATATAACAGCGAGCTGTACTGTAATTATTTCTGCGCTGTCAGAGGAGGAACGGACCACGGCCCCCCTGCCGATTCAAATCTGAAGGGAAACTAAAAAGAAGAGAAGGAGGAGGAGGAGGAGGAGGATGAGGAGGAGAGGAAAGAAAAGAGCAGGAAGACGACAACAACGCCAGCAAGAGACAAATATCAGCAGACCGCCGCGACACGCCTGAAATTGGACCAGTTTGTCATGCACAGGGCTGGCACACACACACACACACACACACACACACACACAGACACACGTCTGAGAGGCCATTCAGGACTTAATTCAAACTTTACACACAAACAAACCAGATTAATGTGAGACATATCGGTCCGATGGTCTGCACACTTACTACAAACCACAAAATATAATCAGGACATTTCCATCAAAATGGAAACATGAAAAAATAAATACACTCATATTTATACACAACAACAACAACAACAACAGGCTGACAAGCTCAATGATGACAGGTGTGGTTACCCAGGTGATAAACACCTCAATAGAAAGAGCAAAAGGCCAAAAACATCCCAAATGTAAACTTATATTCATGCATCAGATCAACTTCTGAATGCATGTTTGCACACATGAAGACAAACATGAAGTCTTCTTTCATTTCTTTCATCACCTCTTGCACCCAGTTTATCAACTTCTCCCAAATTATATTATATAATAATGAATTCAAACTGCTGTTTTCTCTGTGAGGCGATTTAAATATCTTCAACCTGCCTGCACCTGAGAGCCTGTGAGGAGGATCCAGCGTTAGTTTTAGTTAGTTTTGACCTTGAAAACAACAAAGAACAAACAGGCCGAAGCCGCCGCCGCCGCTGCTGCTGCTGCTGCTGCTGCTGCTGCCGCTGCGTATAATTGGTAAGAAACCAAAAAGTAAGTACGTGTCCATTGAGGAGGATGTATGAGCCGCTGTCGCCTGCTGATAGATGACACGATACCCAGCTTTCCTGATTTCGCAAATTTCTATGAAATGTGTTCATGAAGGCGAGGAGATAAGAGGCCAATAGGATTCATACATTTCTGCCTCTTATCTGCTGATAGAGGAGGACCCTCTCTACTCTCCTCCTTCGCTCTTCTTCTCCTCTTCTTTCGTCTCCTTTCCTCTCTTGTCTCCTTTCCACTTCTTTCACTTTTTTCTCTCCTCTCTTCATTTCGTCTCCTTTGACGCTGATCTGTTATTTTTCTCCTCTCAGCACCTCCTCCTCCCCCCCATGTATTCACTCTTCTGTCTCTCATATTTTCATCTTCTTTTCTTTTCCTCCTAATGTTAATAACGTGCTATGCTAGGCTAACATTAACTTGTATTTTACTAACATGTTCTTCTTAAACTTTTCCTTAAAGATTGTTCGATTTGTTTTGTTCAATGTGTTAAAATACAAACAACAATAATCAAGATGGAAAATACAGTCAAGAAATGTGAGATATGTTCAATAAAACATAGCGTCAGTTTAAATTAAGACTTCATATTACGATCTGAAGGTTAAAAAGAACATAAGCAGCGTTTCACCAGGTCATAATAATCTATAATCAATAATAATAATAATCTATAGGGTACGTAGGTAACGTAGGTAAGACATCCTAGTTAGACCCAGTTCAGCAATGATTTACCAGCTATTGATGCAGACTGGTTTTACCATGCTGATTGTGGTTTGGGCTCAAACACAGGCCTCCCATCCGCCCAGCAGCAACCAAGCGAGATACAACGTCGCTCGGCACCATGACGACCACCAGACGTTTTTACTGCATTTAGCTGTTTTAACCCAATGTTTCCTTAAGCCTGACCAGGTGCATGCACAATAATTCCATAGCAACAATAAACTACAACAACAACTGTCTGTAACTGTAATGAATATGTGAAATGGGTTAAAAAGGAATATAAAACAGATGCACGTTGGGATATATGACAGCGACACGTTCTCCACGCGGTCTTCTTATCGTATTTGGCAGAGTTCACCACTGATTCACTCCGTATGTTTTACTGAATAACGGGTTCGAACTGTTTGTCTCTGAAAACCTTGGAGCTTCCTCGTGTCTTCCGGTAAAACTGCCAGCGCTGCTGTTCGTCTGGCGGCGACACTAGATCTTCTTTAAGACACTTCAACCATTTTTTTCATCTCTTTTTGTTTTTTTAGGATCCCTTAAAACAACATTGATTGTTTCCCAGAATGACTTTCTGTCGTCGTGGTAATGATTATGCAGATGTGGCACAACCTTTCCATTTGACGGGCGGTTCCCACGGGGAAGGTGGTGACACGGTGGCTATTGCCACGGCGACAGGCGACCGACATGCTCCCCTCGTCTCTCCTGGATGGGAATGAGATGCTCTGGTTGAATCAACACTGGAGCTGTTTTTAAAAAAATGATTGCATATGTTCGTCATCGACGCGTCATCATGAAATCAAAATTATGTGGTGCATTTTTACAGAAAACAAGGTGAATAAGAGGCATACGACAATGGTTCCTGTCTGGAATCGAACCAGCGACGCTATGGGTACGAGGCTCAGAAACACTTTCATGTATGAAGTACATGTGTGGGGTAAAACCTTCGTTAATGCCTCCTGGCCTCTTGCTGTTCTTCTCTCCTCCAATGACAGCCCTGCGCTGATTTATTCTCTCTGATGATTGGCCGTCTGCCGTCTCATTGACAGCAAGCCTTCTTCATCATATCTTCACTTTTCCTCTCCTCCTCCTCTTCTTCAAATCATTTTTCCTTTCATATTAAGTTTTTTTTCCTCCCTCTGCTCTGCCACCAGATTTTATGTGACAGGAAATATTCCAGGCGATGTGGTGTGGTTGTAGATCTCGGGCCGTGGCAGACAGTATTGATCGGGCTGATTTGCATACATAAATCTATTGGCTATCTGACACTTGCCAATATTCTGGGCAGCAGGGAGCTGCGGTGCTGAGTCGGCCAGGTCACATTATCATTGGTGATGGAGCTTTGATGAAGTGTGACAGCGCTGCACAGCTGCTGACCGACTGGCTGAGAGACTGCGCTGTAAAAAAATCACGCTTCAATTTTAACAGCAGCAAGTGTCTCCATGAGGATATATGTGTGTGTTATTCCACCATCAGCTCTTTGACATACAGTCAAAATCCCTGAAGTCTGTGTTAATTTCACATTAATGTTCCACCATCTTAAAGACCATAGAACCCACCTTATAGAACCTCTAGAAACGCCATAATAACCACAAGAACCACCTATAGGACCTCTAGAACCTCCACAATGACCACAAGAACCACCTTATAGGACCTCTAGAACCTCCACAATGACCACAAGAACCACCTATAGGACCTCTAGAACCTCCGCAATGACCACAAGAACCACCTATAGGACCTCTAGAACCTCCACAATGACCACAAGAACCACCTATAGAACCTCTAGAACCAGACACTGTATGGACTTAGATTTCAACCCCTGACTGATTTGTAGCAACGGGTCACAGTTCTGTCATATCAGTTGTCATTTCACACGTAGTTCAACGTCAACATCTGACTAACTGCTTGAATGACTGACAGTCTTTGATGATCTCATCTATGTACACATGAGTAGGAAGGAAATTAAAACCCAACATAAAGAGCCTTTAGTCCCACACAGAGTGCAGGTTTTAACCAAATAACTTTTGAATTACTGCTTGTTTCCATCCACTACTGAATATTTGGAGTTGGTTCTTCAACATGAACAGCTGGTAGCACTGATTCTCCCGTCGGTGCCATTAAACCATCACAGAAGAAGAGGTGATGATGGAAATATGACATGTAGCAACCAATAGATGTCAGGGAGAAGCAGGATTATGTGTAGTTACTCTTCAAAGACGGACTTTTGACTGCTTTCCAAGTTATTGAAATGATGAACGATAACTGTCTGCACCTGAGTTCTGGCTGAATGTGAGGTGTTACTGTACCTGGCCGTGAGCCCAGAGGGCAACAAACACCAACGCAAGTAAAAAACAAAAACTTGACCTGATTATTTAAAGACAATCTGGAGCTGGTTTTCTTTTCTGTTGGTTTATTGGATTTTAAAGACGATACAGATTAAAAATTTATGTGATTTTTATATTTCTACTTTCAGAACATTAGAAGACAAACATTTTATTATGTTGTAGACGCTGCAGCAATCTGTTCATATTGTTGCTCATGAAGTTTCAGGCGTGGCGCCCCCTAGAGGCTGCAGTGTTCATTACAATCACAATATGAAAGCATCAGACAGAAGGAAACATCATATAACAGGTTTAGACTGTGTTCTTTAATTTACAGAGACGCAGCAGGAGTAGTCGAAAGCAAAAGATTAACATAACGATAACGAAGCCCTCGAACCCCGAGTTTGGTAACTAATTGATTAACACAAATATAACTTACAATAAACGGAAGTTTCTGTTTTTATGGGCTTTGCAGATTTATGTTTTGTGATAGCGAATTATGTGTGTGTTTGCTTCTGCGTCTTTTTCTGGACATGTGCATTTGTTCATCTGTCTGTGTCTGTGTGTGTGTGTGAGTGTGTGTGTGTGTCTGTGTGTGTGTGTGTGTGTGTGTGAGTGTGTGTGTGTTTGTGTGTGTGTGTGTGTGAAGCAGTGCAGCCTCCAGTTTCTTTGTTTCTGTTGGAGAGAAAAGGTCAAAGCAGCAGAGAGAATTAATTGAAGAGTGAGAGAGCACAGCTGACTCTGTCAGACCAACCAGGCCTGTGTGTGTGTCAGTGTGTGTGTGTGTGTGTGTGTGTGTGTGTGTGTGTAGAGCTGAGATTTTGCAACTTATTCAGTCAGAGAACCAGATAAACCTTGAAGTCCATAGAAACAACAGTGTGGTAGAGGTGTGTGTCTTTATTTGTCTGTCCTGTTTGTGTGTGTGTTTGCATCAGTGTGTGTGTGTGTGTGTGTGTGTGTGTGTGTGGTTGTGTCTATATTTGTATGCACGAGTGTAGACGTTGTTGTTGGATGTTTGTTGAGTGTGTGCTAGCAGTACAAAACAATAAAAAGCTATACAATAAATAAATAAATAAGTTCTTATTTTCTTTGAAATATCTTTTATTTTTATCTTCACTTCTTTTCATTATTTGTATCATTTTTAAATCTCACATTTCTTAACTTGCTTGTATTGATTTGATCATTGATCAGTATTTGTCAGTTTTAATCTGCTGCTTTGTGTCAAACGTTTGTCCATGTGTGTGTCCCTTCGTTTCTTTCTGCAGTATTTTCTGGGTACTCTCTTTGTGTGTGTGTGTGTGTGTGTGTCTGTAAGTGCTCTTATTGTGTGTGTTTTGGCTCATTACCTGGCTGTGTTCCCGGTGTTGTGTTGTCGTGGGAACGTGCCGTGACAACCTGCTGCTTTGGTATGCAGGAGAACAGCAGTGATGGCGGAGCAGAGTTAATAGCTCTTCTGTGGTGAAGCTCTGATCTTTCACCCCACACACACACACACACACACACACACACACACACACACACACTCATCACCCCTCCATTGCACACTGTGATACAAACATCGAGTGGCACAATTTAATGAAGTTCTGTTCTTTAAAGCAAGTGGCGTTTTGTAGGGGTGGAGGGTGGAGGGTGGAGGGTGGATGAGAACCTCCATGCTCATTCAGCTCATCTGTTTCTTTGAATAGTTTCCATGAGCCGATCGATGCTCCGGTTTTCTCCTGGCCTTTCAGCGCTGTCACCCGTCATTGAGGGATGCAAATTCACGTCAGAAACTGGCCTGACACTTTTCCTGTCGGAGGGCCGCTTGAAAAACGCCGCCGCTCAGCAATAAATGGGGTGAAGGCCTCGTTTCTCAGAAGGCCGACAGACGGAGAGAGGGAGACCTTTTCCATCAAAGTTTTCTCTCTCCGTCCTGACAAGATGAGGATGTGAAAGGACACTCGGTAAAGTTCATCGCTTTCTACGCCGAGAAGCAGAAAAGTCAGAAAAAACGGAGTAAGTTCTCTGATAGATAAATGCTCTGCTACCAAACTTGAACCAGAACAAGATGAAAGTTAAACCACTTTCACTCTAAACGTGTGTGTGCTCACTATAAATCCCCCACGAACACGCTTCACTACACCAGTTCATAATAATAATACACGTCTTCCTCCATGTTGATGCTCATACGGCTGGAAGCATCACTTTATAAATATTCTCCTCAGTGTCATCACTGGACAACCAGAAGGATGTTTATAAATGTGTATACGTATAAAACGATTTAACCATGGAAACGTTCACACAACCAGCATGAGTCCACGAGGAAGGAGACTTTAAATCCTCAGGTGGAGATTCAGGAGACTTTAAATCCTCAGGTGGAGATTCAGGAGACTTTAAATCCTCAGGTGGAGATTCAGGAGACTTTAAATCCTCAGGTGGAGATTCAGGAGACTTTAATTCCTCAGGTGGAGATTCAGGAGACTTTAATTCCTCAGGTGGAGATTCAGGAGACTTTAAATCCTCAGGTGGAGATTCAGGAGACTTTAAATCCTCAGGTGGAGATTCAGGAGACTTTAAATCCTCAGGTGGAGATTCAGGAGACTTTAATTCCTCAGGTGGAGATTCAGGAGGACGTGGAATGACCTGGAGGACACCTGGCCGCACCTGCTCAGGTAAACTTCATCTTTCAGCAGATACGTTGAATATCTACGCTTCACTTTTTATTTAACACTTAATTAAATAGACATTTTGTAGAAGTGTTGATCTGATACATATTGATATTCATCAAACCCATTGGTCGTATTCTCGTACTTTAACGCCTCGTAACTTCCTCGTGTGCCGCCGTATGAAACCCCAGAGGATGATGGGAGGAAACTTTAAACTTGTTCAGAGTCTGCAGGACTCGACCGATTTTTTTGTCCATGTCGTCCAAATTAACGTCCATCTTCTCCACGTCCAACGTCTCCTCTCCTCCTCCTATCTTCTTCCTCTCACCTCTCCTCCTCTTTCTCCTTCTTTTTGTAAACCACCCTCTTTTCTTTTTCCTTTTCTCATCATCTAATCCTCTCCTCCTCTTTCCACTTTTCTCCAGTTTTCTCTCTTTTCACCTCCTCCTTTTTCTCTAAATCATCCTTTTTCCCATCTCAATTATTTTCTCCTTTTTTCTCCTTTTTTCACCTCATCTTGTCTCCAGTCTCTTTTCTTCTTCCTCCTCTCTCTTTACCTTCTTCACCTGTTACTATCATCCCTTTCTCCTCTCCTCTTCCATCTAATCTACTCATCTACTTTTTTCTCTGTCCTCCTCATCTAATTTATTTTCCTCTTTCTTTTTTTTCTTATCTTTTTACCTTCTTTTTCATTTTCTCTCCTCTCTTCTTTCTTTTCTCCTTTGCTCTCTTAAATTCCTATAATCTTCTCTCCTCGTCCTCCTCCTCAAATCTCTTCTTCTTCTGCTCCTGTTATGCTCTTTTCTTTTTCTTTTCTCCTCTGTTCTCCTCCTGTCTTTCTCTCCTCATCACCTTGTCTCCTTTTTCATTTAACAATCCCTTTGTCATCTCATCTCCACTTTTCCCCTTCCATTCATCTCCTCCTCCTCCTCCTCTATCTTCTCCTCCTCCTCCTCCTCCTCATTCTCCCCCTCCCCCTCTTCCTCCTCCTCCTCCTCCTCCTCCTCCTCCTCCTCCTCCGTCTCCTCCTCCTCCTCCTCGCTCTCATCTTCCTCCTCCTCGCTCTCCTCCTCGCTCTCCTCCTCTTCCTCCTCCTCCTCCTCCTTCTTCTCCTCCTCCTCCTCCTCCTCTATCTTCTCCTCCTCCTCCTCCTCCTCCTCCTCCTCCTCGCTCTCCTCCTCCTCCTCCTCCTCCTCGCTCTCCTCCTCCTCCTCCTCCTCCTCCTCCTCGCTCTCCTCCTCCTCCTCCCCCTTCTCTTCCTCCTCTTCCTCCTCCTCCTCCTCCTCGCTCTCCTCCTCCTCCTCCTCGCTCTCCTCCCCCTTCTCTTCCTCCTCTTCCTCCTCCTCCTCCTCCTCGCTCTCCTACGGCTTATTAAGATTTCAAAGATAGAAATGTCGGTGTGGCTGATTGCTTTTAGGGAATCTGCCTTTGATAATTACAGGTGGAGAATCTCGGGGTAACGTTGGCAGGGAGGAGACTAATGGAAAACTAGATTTTTTCACTGAATTAGAGGGGAGAGAGGAGGTGGGGAGGGGATCCATATATTGACAAGCCATCAGCGGGCCGCAGATCAGGAGAAGTGCTTCGGACTCGTCGGAGAGGATGGCGGCAAACCGGCTCTGATGCTCTGTGGCACTTCAGGAGCAGAATGAAACCCGCCTTCATCTCCAGAAGCAAACTGTGGAGAAGAAGAAGAAGAAGGTGGAGGAGGAGGAGAAGAGTTAAAAGGCCACCCCCCCCTCCTCCTCCTCCTCATTGCAGGAGCTGAATCAAAATGGAAATGCTGGAGCCTCTGAGAGAAGCGGGGCTCCAGGTTCTGGTCGTATTGATTATATGAAGTGAGTCGCAGTCGCTCTGTTCAACAACCAAATGTGTTTCCCCCCAACACGCCGTGACAGGAATTACCCAGAGTTCAGCTGGCTCTGGGCGCTGCTGCTAATGACATTTCTGATGTGAGTGCACACATGCTCACCGGGGCCTCAGATTCACGACTCTAATTGATTTTTAAAATCGTATTTACTTCAAAATTTTGCATTTTTTACAACATGATGTGACGATGGTCATGAACGTGATTAATATTTCATCTTTGTTTTTAATTAACTTTTTTAAATCAATTTTATTGATCTTTGTTTTTTATCTATTTAATCTATTTTTATTTCACTGGATTTTATTATTATTATTATCATTATTATTATTATTAAGTCCATGTTTGGGACGAGAGTGTTGATTTCAGAACCAGCTGCACACATGCTTAGAAAACACTGACCTGAAGCCATGACCATGACCTCTGACCTCTGACCTCTCTGTGGAGGAGGGAGGAGAAGAGGAGGATAACTGTCAGAATCAGCTCCAATACAGGAACTCTCTTCTCTTTTTTTTTACATTTTCATACATCTCATTACACTAATTTTGATATTAAATATATAAAACAATATTAGTGACGCTAAGCTACCACGGCAAGAACCAAGAAACTGATCTTGAATTAAGATTATTATTATTATTTTTAATTTATTTACACATAATTGTGGAGACACAGTTACAATAGTATTTAATTATTATTTAAACTCAGAATGTTTTATTGCAAATCTAATTTCTAATTGATAAATGCTACATGCTCTAAAATAAATGTCTCCAGATCTAAAATGTTTTTAGCTGCATTGAAGCTGCATTGAAGCTGCATTGAAGCTGCATTGAAGCCTTCAGCCTCTGTTAAGCATCACTTCTCAGAGCAGCAGGTGGTCCGACCTCTTCAGGAGTTCATATATTTTTACTGTAAACACTGATGTTAAAGCTCAACTTTAATGCTTTCTGGAGGATTTTTGGTTTCTGTCCCCCAAAAGGAAATTAAATTTTCATGCTTGCTGCCGTACAGTAAACACACCACATCCAGGATGGAGAGTTTGTGTATTTAAAGGTGTTGGGGGTGTTTCCTACCAAAAGTCTTGATTTTTTTAAATGTTTGGGTGGTATGATATGTTGTGCTGTGAGCGCTGTGTGCTGTAGCGAGGCGACGCAGCTGACTGATCCATCCATCATCAGCTCGTAGTCTCTCTGCTGCTCGCTCCTCAAACTCGGTTTTTGTTTGGAAACCATCCATCATATTCCTGAGCGTGACGCAGACGACATCCCAACCACGACTCTGTACTTTTTCTGGTATGCAGTCATGTAGCTGTGCTGAGAAAAAAATAGTTCTCAGGATATTTTCACACAACTGAATCCATCCGACCACCAATGATACTCTGAATATGTTTAACATCTGAATTCCTGCTGGACTGATCAGAGGATTTTAATTAGCATTTTAGAGCATTTTAATTCTAAAGTCCAGTAACGATCTTCATAAAACATCAGGCTTCATGAAGGTGAACAAAATGATGAGGAACAATTAAAATACATGTATTCACTTTCTTTCTGAGGTTTGAAATGACAAGACAGATATTAATTTCATGTCTGTGTGTTCAGTACAGAGCAGGAATCAGGACGATGTGGTTAGCCTAGCTTAGCATAAAGAAGAAGAAAACAGTTAGCCCATCTTAGCATAAAGCAGCGGGAAACAGTTAGCCCAGCTTAGCATAAAGAAGAAGGAAACAGTTAGCCCATCTTAGCATAAAGAAGCGGTAAACAGTTAGCCCAGCTTAGCATAAAGGAGCGGTAAACAGTTAGCCCAGCTTAGCATAAAGGAGCAGGAAACAGCTAGCCTAGCTTAGCATAAAGGAGCAGAAAACAGCTAGCCTGGTTCTGTCTAAAGTTCAATACCAACTCCTCTAAAATTCATAATGTAATCGATCTGTATTCACATATTTTGGGACACAACAACACAGTTGATCCAAAGTAAAAACAGATAATAGCTAACACCAGCTAGCTAGTTTTTTACCCCGAGACAGGCCGACCTCTTTATCTAGGTCTCTCTCCCTCTCTAACGCTGGCCTGCTTCCTGTACATCTGCGGACTCAAAGCTACAAATGATGTGATTATGATATATCATGTAACAGAGAAAGTCTCTTTGTTTCTGCCGTAAAAGAAAGAAATCAATACCAGAGGCGGCGCAGAGCCTTGAGGGGCCGCGGAGTCTCCTCTGGACTGACCAGGTAAGGGTTAGACCCGGCTGGGGGCTCGGCGGGCTCAGAAATGCTGATTCTACATTTAGCCTGACAGTGATGCATGCCTCGGCCTCGGCGTCCGGTTAGCCCGGTACCTGAGGGTCCGGGCCGAGGAAGATCAGCTGCAGACCAGGACGAGGTTAAGGATGGAGGAGGAGCAGAGGGGGAGGCCACAAACCCAGGATTATATTTAGAACTAGAAAAGTCTGGGAGGGAGGAAAGATGGAGGAGACGGAGGGAGTATTTTTTTAAAGGTTGGGAGACGAGGGACTTTAAAAAAAAGAGAGAAGAGACTGAGGTAATTGTATGAGAGAAGAGAGAAAGAAAAGACCTGAAAAGTTGAAAATGAAAATCTGAAAGTTTCAACCGAACATCAAACTTCAACGTGATGAACAGAGTGTTACAACGATGAGGAACTATAATATAAATACTGAGTTTAAACTGTAATCCTTTACAAAACAAAATATATAATATAATACTGGTTGTAATACTCAAATCAAAACCTGAACAATGTTCATATAAAACTATTATAACTCTAATAAAATAATGATTAGATTAACTTTATTATTATCCCAGAGGGAAAATTGGTTTATAAAATACTTAATAAAACACATGAAAGCTGCTCAGCTGTTCATGGATCCCGTCAGAGCCACCGGTGGACGTCTCAAACAAACCAGTAAAAAACATCATTCTAATAAAATGTACTATGATGAATTATTGTCTATTTGAGCCAAACAGAGCTGGTTTCATCCTTGAATCCCCACTACAACACGACTCTCTCTCTCTGCTGTCTCTGATGTTGACCTTCGACCTTTGACCTCTCTGTGAAGCGTGTCGAGGGTCATCATTAGACTGGTCTGGAGCCTGCGGGAG